>CM035787.1:41076311-41673101 GCA_020466265.1 Siphamia tubifer
AGATTTATTTTTATTATGAATTGCAGTAAAGTCTTTCTAGATTGCACTAAACTTAATCCTAAAGTGCGGTACCGCTTTATTGATGCCTATAGAACAGAGTGCACAGGCGTCAACTGGACTCAGAGGTATAATCTTAAATTAATCCGTCAAACACAGCATTTCTCCTACTACTTATGCAAATGAGAGCATAACAACATTGAAGAGTCAAACTGAACATGTGTGAAACGGAATCCTGTCTTCCTGTTGGCGAGTATGGAAGATGCTAATTTAAAACGAAATTTAAAAAAAAATAAAATAATGACTTTTTCAAATGTTTTTATGGTATCTTAATCTGCACCTAAGCGTTGACAGAAGGTGCTGTCAGCATGTACAGCGAAGGAGGATGAAAAAGGCAGACGTATGAAGACACCTCCAACTAAACTCACACTGGAGACGACAGAAAACATGGAACACGCTCTGAAATGGCTTTTTCTAAGAGGTCGATGTCCTGCCATTTCTACAGTTAGTGTTACATTCCCGCTGTAAATGAGATATTTAATCAGTGACCTTTCTTTGTCCCTGAGTGTCTGTCCTACAGGAAAGTGGCTTCATACTATTTTACGTTGGAACATGAGATAAAATCAACACTGGAGTCACTTATATTCATTTAGTTGTTTTTTTTTTTTTAGATGGACTTATTTTGAACATGCAATAAAAAAAAATAAAACAAAACCCAAGTAATATTTAAATGAACAGTATAAATTAGTATGGTCAAAAAGGAGGAGGGAGAAGAGTAGGAAGGAGGATAAACTCATTTAATTCTACGCATCAAAGGCTTTTACAACAAATACCTTACATCCTTTTAGCAGTACCTTAAAGTTGGAGTGGGAGTTCTTTTTTTGTTTTGTTTTTTTAGCATTTTTTAACCATATTGCTTGGAAATCTCTTCACGATCCCATATCAAACACTGAAATGGAAAGTTTGCACAAAAACCCAGAAATGGTTTAGTCCAGTCTAGAGGGTGGAACCAAAGGAAAAGTCTGGCCAATCATTGTACTGATCATCTTTACTGCTGATAGGTCCATCAAATATCAGTTCAGCTCACCCCTCCCTCCCCCTTCTGTGCGTTTACATAAACAGCTATGGCAGAAAACACAACAACCGGCAGCAAAACCAAAGTAAAAACTGTGTTTGATAAAGTTACGACCATGAGGAAGCGGAGCGAGGAACGGAACAGGACAAGGGTGGTAATCACTACCCTTAATAATAATAATAATAAGAAGAAGAATAATGATAATAATAATAATAATAATAATAATAATAATAATAATAATAATAATAATAATAATAATAATAATAATAATAATAACACTAATAATAATAATAATAATAATAATAATAATAATAATAATAATAATAATAATAATAATAATAATAATAATAATAATAATCCTTGATTATACAATGAAATATGGAAGGTTTGATTAATTTTACGAAGTGGAATTTCTCGGAAAAATAAAGGCAACATACAGGAACTGAAAAAAACATGTTCCAGAGAAAAGACAAAAATAAAAAAAAACATTCCTCACCCACACTGTTGTGACTACGCTACTACCAAACAAAAAAGTGTCTAATTTTGTCTCATGTTAAGCAAACATACAAGAAGTATGCATTTGTTTTTGAAACATGGCTCAATTTTAGAAGACATTTAAGTTATAAATGGGGCGGCCATGGCTCAGGAGGGAGAGCGGGTCGTCAATTAACTGAAGGGTTAGCGCAGGGGTCTGCAACCCTGGTCCTAGAGAGCCGCTATCCTGCATGTTTTAGATGTTTCCCTCTTCCAGCACACCTGACAGACATTATCAGTCTTCCACACAGCTTGACGATAGGCTGATCATCTGAATCAGGTGTGTTGGAAGAGGGAAACATCTAAAACATGCAGGATAGCGGCTCTCTAGGGCCAGGGTTGCAGACCCCTGGGTTAGCGGTTGGCAGGACTGTCAGCACAAATTGTCAGCCACGCTTCTCTCAGTCTGCCCCAGGGCAACTGTGGCTTGAAATGTAGTTAACCACCACCAGAGGGAGAAAGTGAGAGTGACTGAATAATGGATCAATAATGTAAAGTGCTTTGGTTGCCTTGAAAAGCGCTATAATATCTCCCGGTAGTGTCTTAGTGGGATCGGCAGGTGAAGAAATGTTTCCATTCTCTGTTCGGTTCAGTTATGCGACTGTGCCCAGTAATGACACATGGTCACATGATCAGGTCAATCGATACACCCTCTCAGGTATTATATCTTTTCTATTTGAACTGGATTTTTTTTTTTGTTTTTTATAAATTGAATCATTAAAAATATTTATGTTTTTTAATTCTTTTTTTTATTTTAATTTTTTATTTCTTATCAATTCCTAGAACTTTCAGGTGACCCCAAGGTTGACAAACACTGAATTTCTGCATGAATTTCTTTTGGAGTGTGAGAAACAGGTATTTCAAAGGATTAATGCAAGCTATTGTTAAACAGGTAAACACTTTAAAGTTGGATTTTTGGGTGTGAATCTAAATAAGAAGATTAACTCATTGCACGCCTCTGCACATTTAAATAAGCTCTGTCAATAAGAACATCAGACTTAAAGCCCAACTATTATACTTTTCTCCCTCTATCCAACCTCAAAAAGGGCGTTGTTGATCAAAGGGAACGTTTTAGAAACCAAAAAAAAAGACAAAGCAATGGTCCAGTAACTTTATTGTTATTCCCCTCTGACCATAAACATGTATAAACAGCTATTGTCCTGAGAGCTTGACTGACTGTGTCATTAGCTGCGTTTCCATTACCCTTGGAAATTCGCAAAATATAAATATCGTGATAAAAACTGGTAATGGAAACACCAGAATTTCGAAAAAACACTCAAATATCGATAAAACATTTTCACGCTTTCATGAGGTGGTTTTTCAGAAGTTTTGATATTGTAATTTATCACAAAAGTGCAATGGAGACACTTTTTCTGTAAATGTATGTCACAGGATGTGACGTCCATGGTCACATGATCACTTCTCTGGGAGTGAAAATGGCAGCCACAGGCACTGTAACCATGACAACCATTGGATGCTGGGACACGAGAACTAAGGCAGTTCAGATCGCGCTCTTGGAGTGATGATCAGGGTGATTCCTACAGTAGACACAGGGTTTAATTTTATTATTGGTTAGTTTTTGAATATTTAAGTTGTTTTTTCCAGATAAATATGTTCTCTGTTCTGTAAAGTGTTAAGTGCAGAACTTTGTAAAAAGCACTACATACATTTATGATTTGTTAAGTGCTGAGCATATTTACACTTAATATTTCGACCTGACAATGTAGGGACCATATGTAAAGACCTGTATAACCGTAACCAGTTGGTTTGTTTGACATGTTAGTGCCTTTAAAGAGTTTGCCAGGGACTTTTACGGAGCAGACAATTGGCTGATTCATTCATTCTAATACTATCATGGTGATGGTCAGTCTGAAGCTCCGAAGATGACAGCAGTGAAATCTCTTGGGATGATATTTCACGAAAAGTATGACGCTCCTGCCTAGAACAACCGTCTCAAAGCGCAAATTTTAGGAATATCGATATTGTTTTGCAACAAATTGTAATGGAAACGCAGTTAATGACACCAAATCAAGGCCACCTTTGTGATTACATGGCACAGAAAAGAAGATTGTCAATAGTTGAAATGTGTCTGAACATAGGCTACACTAGTTTGTTGCTAATGTGGCTAATATGGTCGTTCTTGAACCATCTAATCATACAACTAACTGGACAGGATATCAATGGCTACATTTTTAAAATGGTTTTTAATTCAGAATTATGTATTGTGACAATACAATTCCTTCGTATTTTAATGGAAATGTTAAAGGTTTCCATGGAAAAAAACATTTATTCTGCTTTAGTTTATTCCACTTAAAGAGTTAGGAGTACGGAGGGTGCTGATTGGGCAGAACGCCAACATGACATCACCATCATGTACTAAAGGAAACAATCTAGTCCAGTTCCCGTTTCTTTTCTTTTCAACTAGTAACACGGAACACCAGATAATATGATTTTTGCATTTGTTTTTGTAATAATTATGAAGCAGCAGTTCGCTCAAATGGAACATACCAATGCATGTTGATTGTCTCATGGCAGACAACTATCCGGACAGCATGGAATATGTGCGTCATTACAACAGGACAAGACCAGGAGCATGTGCAGAATGACAGGAATAACATGAAAGAGGAATAAAGTGTTTACATGTCTGAGGAATTAAAAGTAAGTTTGATTCAGAATAGTCATTTTCAACTGGAATTAGGCGTTTACATGGTCATCTTAAAGTGGAACGAACCTTTATTCTGAGTTAACTCTTTAAACTTCCACTCAATGTCGGCTAAATTTCTTAATAAAGTAAATCGGATGCTGTTCTTGAACCATTTTAATAACATGCGGTTGTTGTTTGTTTCTATTATAAATAAAAATATTAAGATGAAAACTGGGATATCCTGTTAAATGATGCAACATGCATTTGTGGATATTTATTGATGTTTTGATGAGTTTTGAACAATTTTTTTGGTTTGTTTTGGATGTTCGACTGTGCATAATTATGAGACATAAAGGTTCAGATCAGCTGTTTGTCATTTGTATTTTGAACAAATGAGTGATTGTACCTGCTGTGGATATTTTATATGACAGTGGTTTATATTTTCTGATGTGTGAGAACCTCTGTTGACTACATTAGGTCATGTGACATTTGGGACAGGTTTGGGTGGTTTGCTTAACATTTTTGAGCGAGTACTTCCAGCCTATATGTGGACCCTTGGAAGTTTAAAGGGTTAAACAGGAACAAAAACTCTCATGACTATTATATTGATGTTGTCCTTGACGTTTTTAGCCCATACTCCATATTTTAGATAATAAAGAAGAATTTTAAATTGTGACAAAAAGGAATAATAGTTGGGCTTTAAAACATACCACACTTTTAAGGGAACAAAAATCTAAAAAAAAAAAAAAAAAAAAAAAAAACTATTAAGATTTGAGAAAAAGTAAAAGATTAGAATAATATGGTAGATTTTTGTGCTGTGAGAGCCCACTCTGATCCACATGGTATAGAAACAATGGCAGCTGCAGCACAGTTGGCGACGCAATTAGGAAGAATACATCACAACACGTCGAGATCCCGATTTCTACGGAGACATGGCACAAAGCCAGGCATTTTTCCTTCAGTGCACTTCAATTGTTCTAGTAATGAAGAGAAGTGGTTTCGTTCCACCTTTCTCCCCGAAATTATGTCCTTGCATTGAAAGTGCATAATAGCCACAAGCGCTTATAAGATCCCCTTAATAAGCTGCTGAAGATGGAAGGTGTTAAATTAGCTGCAGAGGATTTAACACATTTGGTTGTTCTGGTCCAAGGACAATCATAGCCTGTGTATTTAATGGACTTACTTATAGGTGATCATTGCATTAAAGTGAAAAACATTGTTCACATCTGTTCAACTATGTTTCACATCATTATTAGTGTGTATTCTATCGTCATGACACCAAGACTGACACCACATCATGCTTATATATAACAAATTAATGTGTTTCTTTTAGTGTTTTTTTTTTTACTTCTCTTTAGTTAATGTTTATTAATTTATTGTATTGTCCTCTATAGTATGTATTTTCATATACTTAATGTCCTATATTTGATTTAGATGTTCATTAAAACTCAGAGTTAATTCAAAAGTTACATCAAAACAGACTTCTTCAGCAAAATATCAATGACTGAATGAAAACCCAGTGTCTCCATCCACTGCCATTGATCCAACTCCATTTGTTTTAAATGTCTCTGAAAGTTCAAATGTATCACTAGGTCTTGACATGATAATCAAACATGTCAATTTTTTTTTCCTCATGAGATGAAAAACTCACTGTGTGCAAATAATATATATATATACACATACATTTTAAGTACTTAAATACTTTTTCTTCAGTTTTATTAGTTTCTGATATTTAAAAAAAAAAATTAATCTGAGCTTTAAAGAAAATAAGTGACATGTAAGTGACATGGAAAAAATATTTTTACTACATTACAACAAACCCAGCCTTGTATGAACATTTACATAATAAGGACATTAAATATAGGAAAATACTTGATTTTCACTGAAAAAATGCAAAATACAGACAATAATAGTATAAGAAATGCTAATAAATCACTTAATAAAGCTTAAATTGAGAGAAAATTTTTTTTGGGAAGTGACAACAAAGCAGTGCATCTTTATGGGTTCAAAATCAGACCCCCTACTCAGGACTTTTCTGAATTATGCTGATCATGTTTCACCAAAAAAACAACATGGAATTGAATAAATGACAGTAAATGGACAGACTTGGTTTATGTTGAGTTTGTTCAATTACTGATATTTTACCTGAAAAAAGTCATGGTTTCAGTTACAATAACCATCAACTTTAATCTGAGTTTGAACATTTATATGATCAATGAAAAAAATACCTTATTGTCATTATTTGCTTTTCCATTGATCCTCAAAATGAGCTAAATTAACTTGTACATAAAAATATATCTAATGGAAATGAGACAATTTCGATAAAACCCTTGTTTTTCCAATTAAGTGTTTTCCCACTGGTAAGAGGTGCCTTTTCACCCGTAGCTCAAATGATATATTTCACAAAACTGCAATGGAGAAATTATTGTTTTTTGGTTCAGGTTTGGGTTTTTTTTTTTTGTTCTTTGCTTTGTGCACCTATAACCACATTTAGCATTTTCATCATATGCAGACCCTCACATCCTAGTAGACCGTCCCAGAAAATTACATTTTGCTGCTTTTTTCCCCTTGTACAAATACACCATTTGTCAAAGGGTTCTCAAACTGAAGAGAGGGGTAAGCCTGAAAACACACCTCCACAATGCAGACATTTTTATATCTGTCAATGACGCTCAGTGACACATCTCTCACCTCCAACTACATCTCATATATAAAAATCCACGAGCAACATCCCTCTACTTTTTTTCTGCCATCACAGAGCAAATCTTAATTTCCCTATGGTGCAACAGGATAGTATCCATTGGGTGCACCCGATGCTTGAGTACTCTGAAAACTCATTAAGACCAAAGTGCAGAATAATCTTCCTCCAGAGTAAAAGAGACGATTTTACAGGTGACTTACTGTGGCATATATCAAGCTTTCTTTTGTAGTCATTGCGTTCCTTTCTTGGTATTAATATAAAAAAATAATCTATGTGCGTATGACGTGGGAAATGGCTGTGTGTTGAATGTTCTTAAAGATTGATAGAGCTGGAGCAAAAAAGAAAAAAAAACAAAACCTTCCCACAGTGAAGTCATCTTGTTATAATATAAAGCAGAGCTCACAGGTTTATTTCAATTCACATCATATTTGCTGCGGAAATGAAAAGTACATCCTTTCTGCAACTTAGATGTGATCACTGTGCATTTTTGAAGCCTGGAAATCACACAGTCATTTTATTGGCCCAGATTGTGACGGTGAAGCTCATGAAAACACTTAAAGGTGTCATTCAGCTGGAAACGCTCCTTTTGGAATCTGATGGGTCACCCCGACTTACCAACACATGCTTCCTTTGAAAGTGGTTTGTCACCTCCACTGGCTGCATACTGCATTCACAGAAAACAACAAGAGGAACGAGGGACCCAGAAAAAAAACGTCTGACGTCAGATGGACTTTAGCGTTAAACCTGTCCTCCATTGTAGCGAATCTGAAGTAGCATTAGCATTAGCATCTACAAGAGAAGACGGCGCCACAGTAGCTGCTGCACAAACTTTATTTATTTATTTATTTTATTCCTCACTGATATTTTATAACTTATTTTCATCTCAGGTGTTTTAATTATGTGTTTTAAGTGTGACCCGTGCATTATTTGTTCCATTCTGCAGTGCATCCTTGATGTAATTTTTGCTAAAGGACAATAAAGTGATTCTGATTCTCTGACTAATGTGATCATCAGAGTCTGTCTGTCTTGTCTGTGATTGTTAGCAACAGCAGGAAGCAGGAAATACTGATATGGGAACAAGAACCGAAATAAATGATTACATTTTAGAGGTGATCGGGGGTGGGGGTGGGGGTGGGGTGCTGATCTGCCTTGCTTAACCTCTTGTAAATAATTTATCACCATTTATTTATAATGTTACCTTCTGTATTTTATCTAAATAAATCAGTCATTTTCCTGTAATTTCATTGATCATGTAGATTAAAGTCAGATCAAAGTTCAGTGTTATATGAAGAACAGAGAAAACTAAAGAAAAAGAGTTGGGTTTTTTTTGTCAAATATCTCATGAACTGAACATAAACCCAGTGTCTCCATCCATTATCATTGACCCAACTCCATGGGTTTTACTGGTGAATTAATGATATAGAAGATGACAGTGTTTCCACGTTCAGTACGTCCAAATGGGTCCATATATCTGATGACCATGAACAGAAGAAACTGTATTTTACACCAATTATTTACATGTATTTATAGGATTAGTGAATAAACAGGTATTACACAGTTTGGATCAGTAGATGGTTTTGGTCGATGGATGTTTGTGTGTTTATGGGTTAAATAATGAAAAATAGCAGTGATTAATGGACAACATTTCAAATGTGTGTAGCAGTAAAACAATTGGTTGAATTCATACCAAATTAGGTTTACAGATTGTTAATCACCCATTCACCCATTCACACATTTCGGGAAAAGTAGGCCAAATTTCAAATTTTTAATTAATTTAAAAAAAAAACATTTACTTTCTTCTCCCCTTTATTTATAATGTGTAAAATTTCAAATGTCTACACAAACATAATTAGTTTTTTCAATTGACTTTAAACTTGGCACATATAGTTGTGGAAAAAAAATATCGGTCTACCAAAAGTCATAAAAAAAATATGGTTATAAAATCAAGTACTAACTCATGTGTGTATCATGTGACTGAAACAGACAGAAAAAAGAAAACATGGAATATCTCAAAGCACTGTTTTTGTCAGTACAATGAGAGATATTGATGTAAGAACAGAAGTGCGTTTGCTTGTTATCAAGAAAACATAGAATACGTCGAGAAAGCAGCTCTGAAGTTAAACTCTTATTAGCTATTTTTGTCGTCATCGTCATGCAGAACCAGATCAAAGATCATCCTTAATGGGCTCAAGTTGAGAGGAACGGCAGAAATAGACAGCAGCTCCAACAAAGTGATTGAAATAAAATAGAGATGACATACATGCTACACGTATAACTGCACTTTCCACTGGGGAAAATGACAACTGATGCATAAAAATTAATTGTAATGCACAGGAGTGTTTCAATTATTCTGAGTATTAATTTAAACTAAATTAATTAAACCAATTATTCCCTGCTTCGTGTTTTGTCTAGTAAGCTTTAAATTTATGTCATTGTTAACCTAATCTACATATTTTGCTAAGTGCTTTGTGTTTTGTTAGAAAAATTCTTAGATTTAAATTTTTTGGAGGAAAATTAACACTTACCATTCTGGGGTGTTTCAGCTTAAAACGCCTGAAAATTAACTTTCCAAATTAAAATGACAACTGTTCTTCAACCATTTGGAGTACAGATAAAAGAATGGGCTCTGTGTAAAAGTAACACCCTGTAGTTTGGACTAAAACAGGTAAAAAGCTGTAGACTTAGAAATTAGACTAATACATTTTAAGTTTATTTCCTCCTCACCTCTATTTTTTTGTGAAAACCTGGGTGTTTAAATGTGTATTTGGTAGGTATGGACTGAAACATTTACCAACAGACCGGTGTATTGGCACTTTACAGTTCAAAACTGAGAAATGTATTTGTAAAAGTCTAAGTTTTAGAGCTTTTTTTGCTATGGTTATGCAATATAAAAAGGGGAAATAATTTTTTTTTCCAAAGTGGCAACATTTTTGGAAAAACAATAACTGTTGAATGCTTCAAATACAGATCTATTCACAAAAATGTTAATAGAAATGGAAAAAATCCCCAACATAGATATGAAGTTGAACAAATATGCATGCAGTTCCTGTACCTTTGTGGATCTGACGTGTGTTTTGGACCCATATACTGGACTGTTCGCTGGGGTTTTACAGGACAATGACACCACATTTGTTTGGATCAATAGACAATTGATCAAATGACAGCCTTCAAAATAATAGAAGCCAAATTTCTCCAGTTTGGCTTTTGTGATGAACATCCTTTTGCGTATGTGTTGTTGCTGTTGCACTTCTGAATGGTTTATATATTTGGAAAAATGCAGTTACTCGCTTTCATTTGATGTATGAGACGTAGAGGTACATTAATGTGGGAGCTGTACTGTATATATAGATGTAATTAAAATAATGTCACGTATATCTTTGGACATAAGGCTGCTATAAGACTGTGTTTGTGTTTGCATTCACAATGAGGCAATTTCAACCTCCAAATCAAACGGCATCAAGAACAATTTAATTTAACGACAAAAAAGAACAACAGTGGTGTGCCGTTTGTTGAGAGGATGGTTTGAAATGCCAAAGGGAAAGGAGAGATACTTACCTCCAAACTGAAAACAATGCCAGTATCTTCCAGTTTTAGCCGTGCACACAACACATTGAATACATTTGCATCAATAAAGAAGCTCATTTCATCACACAGATCAAAGGCGACAGACAGGATGTTCCCAACCTGTCTGTCACATACGACCACACACCATTTTAGAATGTATGAACACCTGCAGCATGTGTGCACAGTGATGTACACATGGTTCTGCAAAGCCTAATGTTAAAGCAGGCTTAAGCCCAAAGAGGAAAGTTGTGGTGATTTAAAGCATTAATACTCACAGAGATGATTGCAGCCAGAGTCTCTATGGCCCCTGTGCTCAGTGTTACATAGGGGAGAATGCTCCCAGCAAAGCCAGCTTCCTGAAGGATCCCATTGGTGTAGTACCAGATCTATATAAAAAAAACAGGAAGAAACAAAAGAAAAAACAGCAATCAATAAAAGGTTGTATTTAAATTTTATAGTTTAATCTTTGGGTGTATTTAAACCAGTACAGTATTACAATATTTACAAACTGTGTTTGTTATTCAAGTTGTAAAATATGTGCTTTACATCAATTACATCAATGAATATTCAACTGACAAAACCCAGCTTTAAAGAGGACATATCATGCAAAATGCACTTTTTAATGTTTTTGACTGGGTGTGAGGAGACCCTTAAATTATATTAAAAAAAAAAACCATCTAGTCTCCTTTTCTCCTCATCCATTTCTTGTTGGAGGGAGATGAAAATGCTCCGTTTTGGATTTTCTATGCTCCGTATGTCACATGCATAGATTCAGTTGAATACCCCATCCCATCCCACCCCACCAGCTCAGCTAACCCCACCTATGGGTCACAGACACCTCTGCTTGAACGCCACCATTATTCTTTATCAATAGTCTTGGAGTGTGTACGAGCCTGCGGTCGGTGAGATCCATGTTGATCAGTCAGGCTGGTCCATGGGTGGCACCGCGACTGTTCCAGATGAGCCACGACACAGTCACCGGACCCAAAGGCACCAGGGTGTCAGCACTCAGTCCACTTTTTATTTCATCAATGTCTTTGTCTCCTTTACTCAACTTTTTCAGGTTCAATTTCTTTCTTTTCTCTCTCTCGGTAGAATGCAGAAGAGAGGGACGGAGTCAGCTGTGGCTCATTTGCATAAAAGCATGAGGCACTAAAACTGAGCGTTTTAAAAAAGCTCTGTTTCTCCAGGTTGAAGAGGCTGCGGTTTCTCTTCATCAATGTGGTATTTTTACCAAAGCATGTCACAGACAGGTCACTGAGACGCCAGGGAACTGTGTTCACTCATGGAAAATCAGCATGAAATGTCTACTTTAATCTGAGCTTTACAGGTCAGTAGATGCTTTGGTCTACAGTACAGTAGACATTTGGCTCTTTATGAATTAAAACCTAAGCCTGGGTGACCTTCCAGAGACAGGTCTGTATAGATATATATCACCATCTTTACCTCATACTCTGTAGCAGAATATTGGGCCCCTGTCTGGTCCACGTCATCCCATAAACACTACGTAGACACCCACCTCAACACAACTGTGACAACCAGAACCAGAACAATCCACTCAACACCACTCCCCTGGCTCCCTGTATTAAAGACACGGACTCTCCTCAGCTACCAACCCATGCAGACATTTACAACCCACCCACTGCCTGTTTTCCAACCACACGGCCCACCTGGAAAAACCATCCCCGTAGCACTTCACCATCCAGACAGCATGGGACACAAATGGGAGCCCCAGGACGTCCCAAATAACCATCTGGTAACAAACCAAAAGGTCCCAGGCTCCAACCTCCCAAGGAGACAATGGGCAACACTCAATGGCCACAGGACTGGACATGACCCCTGCTTGACCAGCCTTCACAGATGAGGCAGTAGCCTGAGCCCACTATGTGCAAGTGGAGATAAGAGAGATAGAGATAGAGATAGAGATAAAGAGATAGAGAGATAAAGAGATAAAGAGATAAAGAGAGATAAAGAGATAAAGAGAGAGAGAGAGATAGATAGAGAGATAGAGAGAGAATTGTTCCCTTTTTCATTTCGGTGTTGTTGCTGCTGGCAAACACTGAAAAACCTTTATTTATTTCAGAATGTTGGATTTTAGACTGTAGGGAAAAGAATACAGGTTCATCCATTTGTACAAATTCCAAAAATCGTACTAAGGGGAATAGTGAAACACATTTACAGTCAAACAGAGACGGCACATATCCGAACACAACAACAAAAAAAGCAAAGCATAAGATATAATCACACAATACATCAGCAGGGCTCTCCCCAGATGCCTCCTTGCCTCACTGACCGCCTCCTTGCTTCCAACATCGTGCTAATGAACTCTTGTGAGTGTTGTCAGCTCATAATGTTTAAAACATTTAAAAAGCTCATGCAAATTATGACCAAGTGCAAGGCATACACGAAATGTACCTGTAAAACTGCAGTATGTTTGTGTATCTTTAAGGAGTGTGTGTTAATATTTATCTCTGAAATAGGACTCTCCAAATGCTTCTTACACTATATACAGTACACACATTCACTTCCATGTTTTTTCTGTGGCCAATGGAACAGAAAAGATCATGATCAGGATAAGCTTTATTGTCCCCTGTCATAGATTTTGCTGCATTCTCATTCAAACGTACAATCACAAGTAAACTCGGTCACAAAATTTTAAAATCAACATAATCACAATTAAGCATTAAATCCAATTCAAATATTGCACCTGGCCCTCCAATTTCATAAATAAAATAAATATAATGAATACAAATTAATTGAAAAAGACTGGGAGTAATATCTGCCTTTATAATAACAATAAAAGCACAATAAAAGTTCAAAAAGTATTTAAAAACTTAAGTAAGAACATGAGTATTGAAAGCCAACCTTAGATTGAAAAATGGATAGAATCAGGGTCCACTGATCAGTTCCATATATATATATATATATATATATATATATATATATATATATATATATATATATATATATATATATATATATATATATATATATATATATATATATATATATATATATATATATATATATGACAACTAAAAACAATTCCACAGTGACAGAACTCCCATTTTTCAATTCCAGGAATGAAATTGTATGTAAATGAAGCCACATTCACATCGGTGATCTTTCAGATGAGCTCTGGGAGTTCTACCTTCATGGAATTTCACTGATAGCCAATCAGCTTATCCGATATGAATAATTGGTGTAAATATTCATCTTTCCGCTTTTCATCATGAAGACGAATTGAAGATGAAACAACTATCTACTGTTCACGGCCAAAAAAATCCCACTTCCTTTAGCTTTCATTAAATTATGCATTCACTGTGGTGTCATTTATGCCATGCAATGCTTATGTAACGCTACAGTACATCTCAAAACATTTATTTCCATGTAGAGCTGCATTAATTTTTCCCCATGATCTTGCATAGATGGACTGATCCCAAAGGCGCTCAGTAGATTTTATGTCTGGATTTGTGGTGTGTGATCTATATGTGAAATGAAATTATGTCCGAGGCTCCATAGGCTCACAGCTTCAGTTAGGGTTAAAAACAACAACAACAAAAAACTAAGTATCTGAGAGGAGGTTCTTGTTCTAATTATAGGCTTTTTAACACACAAAAACCAGATTTAAATACATGTATATGAAAGCAGTTGTAGTGATCAGTAGTCGCTTTTCCATTAGACATATGCACAAAACAAATATTTACTAAATGTATAATGTTTTTTTTTCCATTGAATCAAAAATGCAATGATTTGTTTATTTATTATCACAAGATGACAAGAGAAGTCATTCCATAAACATGGCAACAAACACAAATATTGTATATAATTTACTATATATTTCTATATATCCTATATTACTCTATTAGTATATATTCCTGTATCGCATGCTAAATTAAAAAAAAAAGAACTGGCTTCCTGGTATGCCCAAACATACGTTATTAAAAAAAAAAAAAAAAAAAAAAAAAAAAAAATCATATTCTTCACCTGAATCAAGCACAAAAAATATATTGAATTAAGAAAAAAAAAAAAAAAAAAAAAAATATATATATATATATATATATATATATATATATATATATATATATATATATATTCATACCTGCAAACTCATGAGGGTTAAAAAAGGTGACAAACTAATCGTTGCTACCAAACAAAAGACAATATTTCAGTTAATAAATCATGCACTTTTTATTTTTGCAATTTTGAGAGAATTACTTTCATTACTCAAACTATGAACAAAACTGCACAGAAACTGAACATAAATTCATTGATTGTTCTAGGTCTTTTTTCATCCTCAGAAACCCTCACATTGGCCCCGTGGTGAACAGCTCTAATTAAATCATGAAAAGTATGTGTAATTTGTTTAAACTGGGCCGTAGGTTTAATGTAGTCCGCCATGTTTTTTGGACCCCGCATCTCCCCCCGTTGCAGCCCGGGCGCACGGCGAAATCCTCCCCGTGTGCCCCGCACCGCCTGTGCATAAATCCGAATGAGGGGTTGGGGGCGACCGGTGGGGATAATCCTCCGGGGTGGCACTGGCTCAAGGTTGGGGTTATAGTGGTTGCGGACCCTGGCGTTGTGAAACCCCGGAGCCCTAAATGCACTGTCCGTCCCCCGGAGAAAATCATCCCCACCGCGGCGTCCCGCTTCCCACTCCCCGGGCGCGAAGCGACCTGGCCGGCGTCCCCTGCGGACCACCGTCCAGCCCTCTCCGTCCGTAAAATTCTGCATTTTATTTTATATATGTACGTGTCTGTGTGTCCTGTGTTGTGTGTGTGTTGTGTAGTGTGTGTGAGCGTGCGTATTTTAATTTTAACAAAGAAAAGAGAGACAAAAAGAAAAGAAAAAGAAGCTAGCTAACACGGAAATCTCCGCCGAAGCCGGGGGGAAAACTCCCGTGATAGTCAAATAAAAATAAAAAAGTGGACGTTTCGACCTAAATAGGTCTTCTTCAGGTCCAAATAAATAAAAGCCAGAAAAAGGAAAAGGTTTTGTGGTGGTTTTCGACCAAAATAAAGCTTGAAAAAAAAAATTCGGTCAGGGGATAGATTTGACGGAACAGAAATTTCATTTTTGACGGATTAAATAAATAAATAAAAAAATAAAATAAAAAGCTTTATGCGTATTTTGCAGTGATTAATCGTAGCAGCGTAGTTTGGTGTCAAAATGCGTAAAGGTCGGCAGATATGCAATCTATCGCACTCAGTTATGACATAAAACCAACAAAAATGTTTCTGGATTTACCTCAGCACACGTTGCAGTCAGCACAGCAAAAAAAAAAAAAAAATCTTCACAGCGCAGTTGTTCAGGTACTCCAAATCCGAGGCCGCGACAGTGAACGTGACAGTTTCGTTGGTTTGGAATGTGAAAGTTTCATACTCGCGCGTTAACGTTACGAGATCTCGCACGCGACTAGGTTTTAACTTTGTAACTGGCAGTCATGGAATGACCATTGAGAGTGTATGATGTATGTACTGTAGGCTATCTCAGTGGGAACGACAGGCAGAGTGAGACAGACCAACATTATAGAATATAGCTCTGTAGTCTGTCTCTGCCTGGCCTGGCCTGCCTGCCTACCCCCCCCCAAAAAAAAACTCTTCGGATCTACACGATTCACGTAAGTGACCTATTTCAGGATCAAAACGGCGAATTTCGCCGAAAGGTGACTAGTTTGCAGGTATGATATATATATATTCCAATGGAACAAGTAAAAATTCACTTAGTAAGATTTGTTGAAATAAGATTTTCCAGATCCATTGTCTAAATATAAGCTCTTATATCTCCCTGAAAAGTTACTCTTTAGGTTATTATGTCATATTTTAAGTGTCTAGAAGCGAGTAAGTGACTAGAAATTGTATTTAAAAAAAAACTTGGTAAGATGTATATTTTTTCCATTAGAGATAAATGTATTTTCATCACTGGCTGTTGAGGTTCAATTAAAGGAAGGAAGTGGGTGAAGGGCAGATGAGTGACGACCATTAGCATCACTTCTGTTCCTCAAGTAGCACTTGTGTTGAACGCTCTAAAGCTTCAGATAAAGATAGATAAGATTCTTCCTGGACAATAATTACTGCCCATTATGTGCACTTCATACGCTTCAAATGGAGGAAGGTTCAATTATGATTGTACTTAACAAAGCATATAAAACAGTCTTTATTGACTTATCTCCACCCACAGGTTATGAGCATATGGGAGGAAAATGCTAGATTCATTTGTTTAATGTATTATTATAAAACCATATGACATGTATTCTGTTTAAAACATGACTAAAAGGCGACACATGTGCATGAACAAACTTGTGGGGACTGTATTTGTAATGTGCAGCCACACCTGATCCCTTAACAAGTACAAATATGAGGTTATTGATTTTAGGTCAGGACTGTACACGCAGTACAGATAAAAAAAAAAGAAAATAAATCATCTGCTTGGTTTTGTTATTTTGTCTCAGTAAAACTTGGAAAATAAAAAAAAAATAAAATATATATATATATATATATATATATATATATATATATATATATATATATATATATATATATATATATATATATATATATATATATTTTTATTTATTTTTTTAAAAAGGACTGTACACGCCAGCAGTTAGTCACCCCCGGACTATTATGTTAGAGTAATAAAGCAAAATAAGACTGGAAAACTACTGCCCAAAACTAAATATACAGTAATGGGAAAAAAAAGTTACAAATTTTACAGTAGTTTATAATCTTATTTGCCAAAAAAATATTTTTTGTGTTACAAAAGATGTGGCTGCATTGGACAAACGGCTTAAACTTAAGCAGCTTAAACTCCTAAGAATGTTACATTTGATATGAAACATTATGACATTTCTATGTTTGGTCCCAATGTAATTTTCTCAACACAAGACGACAAAGTGTTTAGTTTCACTGTGGTTTGAGGGATGTTTCACATCTATAACAATCAAACTGAACTTTCCAAAAAGTCTGGTTCAAATTAACAAAGAAAAAGGAAGAGCTGGTAAATTTGGACAAACCATTATTTCTTTATCTAATCAGTGGAGGTCGATTAAAGATAAGTAGTATAAATGAGCAGAGGGACACCAGGATTTCAGTGAGTTAGGTTAATCTACATTTTTGCCAACAGATAACTGCAAGAATTAAATACAATGCTTTTGTAAGATCAGAAATATGGAAATAGCTAGAGTCACAAAAGGAGAAAATTAAAGCTGGGTATATTAAATTAAATATTCGAGGCAACATAATGGAACATTATTAGAACACTTGGGCTCAAAGGAGACGTTAAGTAAGAGGCAGAGCTTACAGCATTGAGTCCGCAGAGCTGATAGCAGGCCATGGTGATGATAACAGTGATGAGCTGCCAACGCACAGCTGGGTTCTTCAGCAGCTGGAGCACGGTGACAGTGTGGAGGTTAACCTGAGCCCGAGCCTCCGCATGGACCTCCTCCAGCTCCTGGGATACATCCTTCTTCCCAAGGAATCTCTGAAATGCTAACAAATGTACGACATATCATAAAACACCATGCTATAATTATCTTCATGTCAGAGGATGTGTTAGAAGATGCAGAAAAGAAGCATCATGCTGAGAGCAAATGATGTATAGAATTATTCTCCAGGAAATTGACAAAAAGTCTTATTAGTGGAATTTCTGGATTTTCTGTCGCTAGCACAGCAGTAAGAAATAATAACATCACTCATATTCTCTCTATCGTTTAAGGTGCTTCATTGATTGCAGGGGTTATGTTATAAAAATAACCCGCAATAGGCAAAATCTGCAAAGTATAAAAATATAACTATTAACTATATTCATTCAAATTAATCCATCATCCTACAAGACCCCTCCCACCCAGGACACTGCCACTTTACACTCATGCGCTCAGGCAGACGGTACAGAGCCATGAGCAGCAGCACCAACAGACTCAGAGACAGTTTCTACCCCAGAGCAATAACTGCCCTGAACACACCTGCACCCCAGCAAAGGTGACTACTTGTATACTATGTATACCGCACTGAATAAGTCTACCTCAACGTTTACACTCTGTACATTTGTATTCTACAAAGTTTACTCTTTATTTTTTAATATTTAAATTTGAAGTGCACCTTAAGGAAGAACCGGAAATACAATTTCGTTGTTCTGTAAACATGTTTATTGTAACAATGACAATAAAGGAAGTCTAAGTCTAAGTCTAATATGAATTAAATCTGTTGGAAATATATTACAAATGTTAAACTTAATTGTATTTTTAGCTGCCTCCATTGCCACATTAACAGTAATAAAAGCAAATTAAATTATTATGATTATTATTGTTACAGCATTGTTGTCATTATGACTATAATTATCATTTTCCCTCTCACTCCTCTTATTTTTTCCCCCCATTTTCTCTTTCACCCCAAAATAATTCCATATTATTTACTTGCTCTTTACATTTAGTATCTTTTCATTATAACATGATGTTGTCAGTCATTACTTTGTTGTTGTAGTTGCTTCTGTTTTTTTTGTTGTTTTGTCTCATTTGTGTTTTGTTGTTTCTCTGTACACAATGTCTTGTTCATTTTCGCAAAAAAAAAAAAGTAGTCAAGCTTATTTATTTTTTTTGCAATTATTATTCCATCCCCGAAAGGAGAGAGTGGTATTGTTTTTGGTTTTTGTTTGTCCATTTGTCCACCTGTCTGTCTTTGTTTGTTTGTTTGCTTGGTGGTCTTGATGAACTTTACCAAAAAACTACTGGACCAATTTCCATTAATTTTTCAGCAAAGGTGTGAGATGGTCCAAACTACCATTAAATCTTGGTGAATGTAGGTCAAAGGTCAAGGTCACAGATGTGTTTTCGCTATGATAAGAGATAGAGCAAACCAGGTAAAATGTGTGTGTGTGTGGGGGGGGCATATTTTACTTAAACTCATAAAAAAAAGATTAATCAGGTGAATTAATTACAGATTATAATGAATTAATCTCTAAAATATTTAAATTTCCTGACAGTACTCATTTTTGGTTTCACTGCAAAAACAAAACAATTGTCAGGCACAACAAACCCCACCCCTCTCGAACACTTGACCTGATTTGCCCCATATCTTATCATTGTTGACTGTGACCTTTGACCTACATTTACAAAAATCTAATGGGATTTATTTTGGACCACTTCACATTCTTCCAGAATATTTCATAGAAAGTGGTGTCATAGTTTTTGTGGAAAAGTTGTTGACAAACAGAAAAACAAACAAAAAATAAAAATCCCCCCTCCCCTCTCAGGGGGTAATGACGTAGAACGTGTTATCTAATCCTCATTTGCTGCATGAACACACAGCAGTTGTTTCTAGTTGTTCTTGAATGTGATGGACCAAAGGGAATATTGTGTGTGAAGTGGGTGTAAACATATGTAACACAGTTCTTGGCCACTTTAGTTTTTTGTTTTTTCTTCCCTAGTAAACATGATTCCCTGGTGTTACAGAAGCTTATGTCGGGTACATTTCAAGGACACAACCCAGAAAAGAAATGTTAGTGACTAAAAGTAGGTCATTAGGTAGTTGGACGCCACCCAATGTGGACAGTGTCCACACAGGAAAACCTGCCAAAGGGGGTCTTCAAGGTGACAGAGTGCAACTTTTGGAAACACATGACGTGTGTGTGTGTGTGTGTGTGTGTGTGTGTGTGTGTGTGTGTGTGTGTGTGTGTGTGTGTGTGTGTGTGTGTGTGTGTGTGTGTGTGTGTGTGTGAGAGAGAGAGAAACAGAGTTAGCGTTAGAGAGAGAGAGACAAACACACTGGGAAAATACCCCTCTAAAGCCAAATAAAAAATGAAACAAAATAAACTTAGTAAGATTTAGATTTTTTTTCCAGTGAACACATTCAACCAAAGGAAGAAATGCTGCAGAGCTTGATCATTTTTGGCATTACTCAGTGGAAGTTCCATCATTTTACACAATGTTTAAAAAAAAACGGGGCATTGTGTAAAAACAGAATTTAGTGCTTTTTACATCCCATGAATATATAACTTATTCACAGCATGAAAAATTAAGTAGGTTGCCTGCGTGAAAACACTGTTACAATCGCACGTCCCACGATCTTCACACATCCACTTGTGTAGCTCCGCTATGAATCAGGAGGAAAACTGGTTTCCAGGTTTTCAATCAGCAGGGAACAGCTTATTCATTTCCATATGTTGATCTGGGAAACAGTTCCTGATGTTACAAAAATAATGTAACATGTAACTTTTTGATATAACACAGTGGTGTAAGACATTACTAATTAATTTTCAGTGGTGAAAATTAATTTTCAGTTCTCGTTTTCATCATTTTCGCTAATGATAATAACCTTTGCTGCAACACCTTAAGGAATCAAAACTGCAGCAGTAAAGTTCTCAAGTTTGGCAGAAGCCGGTGCATTGCCCACATGTATATTCATGATTAGCCGAGCATCAACCTCAGGCAGACAGAAGTGAAGCCAATCGGCAGTGTCAAAAATTGCAGTTCACTCGTCCTCCACTGGGGACTGACTTCAAAAGGGGGTCAAAGTCCCCATAGAGTCTAATGTGAAATAGGCCAAGATCACAGCAGAAAGAAACCCGTTTACAGCCTGGTTCAAAAACTTTTCAGGTTTATTAGCTCAAGCTTCTCTTCATGACAACTGTGAAGGGGGTGGTTTTTTTTAGTTTTTTTAGAATTCATCAGTTTAAATGAATTGAATCTTGGTTGGCGTGGTCAGTGGGAACATAGGTGCAAAGTTCCAGCCACGCTTCTGTCAGTCTGCCCCAGGGCAACTCAAATATCTTTACATTATTGATCCATTATTCGTTCACTCTCACATTCTCCCTCTGGTGGTGGTAAACTGCATATGCTGCATATGCAGTTTACCACCACCAGAGGGAGAATGTGAGAGTGAACGAATAATGGATCAATAATGTAAAGATATTTGAGTGCCAGGAAAAGTGCTACAGTAATGCTAATGATAATTGGTAATGATACAAATAAAAAGAGTTAATACATCTAGTCACAAATTATGTTTGTATTGGTGAAGGAATAATGTTTGAGTTTTAAATGTATGTGTGTGTGTGTGTGTGTGTGTGTGTGTGTGTGTGTGTGTGTGTGTGTGTGTGTGTGTGTGTGTTTTATGTTATAATAGTCCCTGAGGCAAAATTATTGTGATTTTTCTAGTGTGACCAACAAAGGCTGAAGGGTTAACATTTGGGTCTTTAAGGGTTAACATTTGGGTCTTTAAGGGTTAACATTTGGGTCTTTAAGGGTTAACATGTGGGCCTTTAATGGTTAACATTTGGGTCTTTAAGGGTTAACATTTGGGTCTTTAAGGGTTAACATTTGGGTCTTTAAGGGTTAACAGTCTTGGGTTAAAGTGTCAGTATATTGTCATTTGTGCAGGCTGTAGATAAACTGTTCCCTGACACAGACTTTAGTTAATAAGAGTTGTTGTCAGACCGATGTGAAGGTTAAATACATAAGTTACAGTTTAAGTACTGACAGTACCGCAACTACTACTACTACTACAACTAAATACTTAAGACAAGTTTTTCATTATGAGATCTTCCCTGAGTTTAACAGTAATTATTTCCCACATTAGCATATGTAAATCAACATCGAGTTGTCATTCCCTGCTGATCGAAAACCTGGAAAGGAGCTTTAATCCAGAATCACACTGAGGCAACATGAATGTTTGCTTGAAAACTGTGGGATGCGCGATAGTGACAACGTCTCCACGGAGGGAACCTATTTTATTTTCCCTGTTGGAGGACAAGATTGGGTGAGTGCCACTCCACAGCTGTGACAAGACTCTCACAGTGTCAAGGTTGAGGAATGAGCACAAAGAGGACCTTTAAAGAGCTGGAAACCTCTACAGACTGTTTGGACAAGGACTGCATGCTATTTCATACAGAGATTACATAAACCAACCGGCTAAAGGTGAATAATGTTTTGCAGAATATTGATATTTTTTCCTAATCGAAAACTGTTTTTAATAGGGCTGAAGAATGATTAAAATGTTTAATCGGATTAATCACAGGATTGATTTGGATTAATTTCAATTAATCATGTTTACACATTATGTTGGTTGTACTTAAATTTCTAACTAAATACACAAAAATACACTAAGAAAAAACAAAAAATGCAGATGAAAAACTTGCAAAACATACTAAAATCTACTAAAAAAAATTTAAGTAACATGAAAATTGCAATGAGAAATTCAAAACATATTCAAACACCCTTATGAAATACAGAAAACGTTAAAACCAAAAAGTTTTGATAAATATCCAAAACATATAAATGGGGCAGTTAGCACGGGTGCTTCACAGACAGAAGGACGATGGTTCGATTCCCACACCAGACCATTCTGTGTGGAGTTTGCATCTCCTCCCCGTGTCTGCGTGGGTTTTCTCCAGTTTCCTCCCACCATCCAAACACATGCACTGATAGGTTACTTAGTTAATCTAAATTGTCCATAGGTGTGAATGTGAGAGTGATTGTTTGTCTATATGTGTTCAGCCCTGAGATGAACTGGAGACTCATACAGGGTGTACCCCGCCTTCACCCTAGTGAGGATAAAGTGGGTTCAGATAAGGAGACAAGATATATGTGGGGCAGCTAGGAGGCAGTGTGTCATCCAATAACCAAAGGGTTGGCAGTTTGAATCCCGCTCTGTCCTGGTCAGACAACCCCACAAATATAAAAACAATTTGGAGCTTTTAACACATTCTACGGCCTTCTCGAATGTTGCGACAGCTCCCATTCACTTTGAATTGATGTTCTCAGCGTTCTGTGGGCAGATTTTTTTGATAAGCGCCTGCTGTGTCATTAACACCCGAGTTTTGTCACTTCAGATTCACAGCACCATATCACTCTGCAGGTAGTTCGGCCACTTTGAAAGTTAATATTCACTATGTTGTAACGGCTATTTTATCTAATCTGTAATAAACTGTAATAACCCGTAGAATAAGCGGTGACCCCTTTAAGTTACATATACCCCCCACCACCACCCCCTCACACACATTTGACCTGGTTTGGTCTATCACTTATTACGAAAACACATCTGTGACCTTGGCCTTTGACCTACCTTCACCAACATTTAATGGGATTTATTTTGGACCATCTCACCCCTTTGCTGAAAAATTCATGGAAATTGGTTCTGTAGTTTTTGGGTAAAGTTCATCAAGACCATCAAGCAAATAAATGAACAAACAAAGACAGACAGGCAGAAAGACAGACAGGTGAACAAATACTGTAGTAACGTGTGGGCAATACATTATCCCTTGCATAATCCCACAAATGTAATAACTTTGCCACAAACAAAATAGAAGTTTATTACATGTGTGGGAAGTTATTACAATTTTGAAAGGTAACATTTTTTACCAACCCACACTGAGACCACAATGGGTGTTGATGGGTTCAAACTATAGTATTGACAAACGGTTCCTGGCCAGCATACTGATGAAGGTAAAAGAGTGTCACAAGTGCTGGATCCAACTCGGCACAAGAGAGCAGGGGCGTTGGCATCCTGCCTACAGCCACTCTGACAATTGGGAAATAAATAACAACAAATGTGTGTGATGGAAACAAGTACAGAATGCATGAGCATTAAGTTGTCATTGGATTAGTGTCCCAAAAGGTGCCCCCAGGCCAAAACTGCTACACACTGGAAAAACATCCGATTCTTACCAAGTGTCTTTTTCTCATTTATAGTCGAAATATCACATTAAAAATAAGATATAATCAACTGAAGAGACTTTTTTCAGTGAGATATAAGGACTTGAAAACCTAATTTTCACACAATCTTACCAAGATCCATTTTACTTGTTTCATTGGCACATTTTTTTTTTTGCTTAAATTAAACAAAACAAAAATTAAGTGAATTAAGCATTAAAAAAAATCTAATTTGGCGGGTATAATTAGCCCCTGTTTTATATCTTGAATTAAGCAAAAAAAAAAGAAAATTATATTTGATTAAGTTGTTTTATCCTGTGTTTTAATTATGTCTTAGATATAAAGCACTTTTGTTCTTCTTTTATGTTGTTGTAAAGTGCTACAGTATATAAATAAACTGATTCATTCATTCATTCATTAAATTAAATTCAGAAAAAAATCTAATTAGCCCTTTTTTGCTTGAATTGCACAAAAAAAGAAGAAATCTGCCAGTGGAATAACTTGAAATTATCTTGGTAAAATTTCTTGAAATAACATTTTCCCAGATCTATTGTCTAAAAATCACTTCTTATATCTCACTGAAAAAGAACTCTTTATATGATTATGTCTTATTTTAAGTGTGATAACACATTTTGACCAGAAACAAGGAAAATACACTTGATAAGAATTTGATTTTTACAGCGTAATCCTAATATTTTAAGACCAAATTCAGGATATTTTTCATTTAGTTCAGTACTGCAAAAAAGTGGACAAACACTGAAGTCTAAAGATGTCTAAATTAAGAGTCATTCTACAATTGCACTGACGTCCTGTAGTATCCAAAACATCTCATGTTCGACCTCTGCAACCTCTAAATGGAGGGCAGTGGATATATGACATGACAAGAGACGAGATGGGATGCAAGAGAACGTGCTGTTCTTGTCTGACACCACATGAGGATAATAGGACATTACAGCCAGATTCATAAGAGCTGACAACAGTTCCCCAACCACAGAGCAGTGACACAAGCCAACAACACAGATCTGCAGCAGTGTTCAGACTGGTCCCAGACAGGTTCACATTCACCAGTGACTCAGGTCCTTCCCTTTTTTGCTGTGCAGCTTAAACTGTACTACAGTCGTATTTTATATGAAGCATTCATTTAATTCAAAGGTCTCAAACATGCACAGAGGCCAAATGTTCCAATCCAGCCCTTGGGATTAATTTGCAGATTGCAAATATTCCACAGTCAAGGCTGTCAACCTCATTTTAGTTCATGTTCCACATAGATCTATAGTAAAATAATAATAGCATAATAACCTACAAAAAGTAATGGCCCCTTATTTTCTGTGATTTTCTGTGATGTGAAAATATTACACTGGCTATAGATAAAAACGAAAAATGACATTATATTATGAAAATATTCACATTTACAAACTATCCTGAAACAATACAGTAAAATGTGAATAACCTGAACAAATGTGAACAACTTGAAAAGTCTAAAGCAATTTCTTGCCTGTTACTCAGTGTTTACTGTATTTGTACAGTAATGCGTTTTTTGAAAAGATAAGTTAAGGCATAATATTGCTAAAATTGTTGTTATTTTTGGTAAAGGGGACATATAATTCAAATGTGCTTTTTAATGTTTTTATAACACAACTATGTCTTGTCTGTGTGTGAGGAGACCTTACACACATTATATATATATATATATATATATATATATATATATATATATATATATATATATAAAAACATCCACTCCCCTTTTCTCCTGATCCATTTCTTGTTGGTGGGGGATTAAAACTTGAACTTTCTATGCTTTGTACATCACATGCATAGGTCAATTTGAACTGGACCCAAACATGCACTGGCGCTGTTAATTTCATCAATGTCTTTGTCTCTTTTTCTCTCCTTCTACTTTTTCAGGTTTAATTTTTTTCTCCTCCTCTATGGTGCATGTTGAACAGAGGGGCGGAGTCAGCTGTGGCTCACTTGCATCAAAGTATGAGACACTAAAATTGAGTGTTTTAAAAAGGTCTGTTTCTCCAGATCGAAGAAGCTGCTGCATCTATTCATCAATGTGGTATTTTGACCAAAGCGTGTCACAGACAGGACACTGAGACAACAGGGAACTGTGTTCACATGTGGAGAATGGGCATGATGTGTCCCCTTAAGAAATGCTTTTGTAGATTATTCACATCTTTTTTTTGTTTGGATAGTTTATAAAAGTAAATATTGTCATCATTTAACAGGGTTTTTTGCACTAAAACAAAGACAAAAAATTGGAGTTGATATTATGTTATGACTTTACTGGTTCAGCCCACTACAGGTCAAATCAGGCTGAATGTGGCTCCTGGAAAAATATTAGTTTGAGACCCTTGATTTAATTCATTGTTATGTGAAAACGTCCTGACATAAGTTACGCTATAATCATGACAGCTTTGTGTTTCATTTGAACACATTTCTGGCTGTTACCGTGTGTTTAGTAAATGTTAATTAAGGCAGATTATTATTAAAATTATACTTATTTTTGTTAAGAATTGGATACCTACTGTAATTAGTGTATTTATAAATATTTTTTTTCTCTTTCAGCCATGAAGAAATGTAAATCCTAACATTCCATGAAGTATGCGTTCACTGATTTGGCTGAATTCTGGAAGCACTTCAGTGGCTACAAACAGGATGTTGTATTTTGGTAACAGAACTCAGGCAGCCGAGCCTTTGGAGAGTTCCCATATATAATGTATAGAAGCAGACATCAGAGAGCTGTAAGTACCCCAGAGACGCAAATGATCAAAGTCCTATCTGATGTTATTTCTTACATGCCCCATTAACACAGAACTTTGAGCAAACCCACGACCACATGCTGGGTCTTTTCATGTTGGAACATTTTAACACTTGACCATAACACTTTGGTGTAGCTGCTCATGGAGTGATTAAAGATCAAAAAAAGGTGTTCAATCAAAGTCATGCACGTGGACTGGTTATGGATAAAAGTTTTCACACAAATACCTGCTGCAATCAAAGTATATTGTTTTAAAGAGTAACCATTCAGGCTGTAAAGTGGGGAAATAAACTCGTATTTTGCAGCCTATTGTGTTTTCAGACCTTACCTACGTATTTTTACAAGTAGGAAGGTTTCATATGTGATTGACAGCTATAATCACCAAACACTAATCAGATTCAATAGGACACAATAAGATATCATAAAATATCATTATCACAATAACAGAGTGTGCATTATATCGCAAAAATGTGCAATCGTTTATTTTCTTGGATTCTTTGTCATTCTAACATACTAGTTTGTCTTGAAAAAAAAACTGAAGTACAGTTAATGCTGCTGGTTGAACACAAGTTTGCATGTTATTAACATTGAAAAGTTGGGAATATTTTCAGAGAAGGACTTTGGGCAAAACCTGAACACTTATATTTAAACACTTTATTTTTATATACAGTATCAGGCAATCAATGGAATAGTGTTTTGTTAAAACTCGTACTGTGGCACTTTTATTATTACCTCCGCCAAGGAGGTATTCAATTCTGGTCTGTGTGTTTGTTTGTTTGTTCGTCTGTCTGTTTGTTTGTGTGTCTGTTAGCTGGATTACGCAAAAAGTTCTGAACGGATTTTGATGAAACTTTTAGGAATGATAGATAATGGCTCAAGGAAGAACCCATTAGATTTTGAACAATGAAGGTCAAAGGTCAAGGTCACACTAAAGGTCAACAGCTAAAACACATCAGTGGTAATATCAGGATTCAGACAAGATAGAATCTGGTGGGTTTTTTTCATTCACATCATCTCATCTTCAGACAGATGGGTCAACACCTGTGGCTCGATCACATCACGTTTTGACGTCATATGAAGTCTTGGCAGGAGTCTGTTATGAAATATAGCCATGCCATTTACACATTGTTATCTGGGAATAAAATGATCAAATATGTGACTCCAGTAGCAGCAACACCAAGTTCTTGGACAGAATTGTGTAACTGAATGTAGTAGTATAGTATTTTTTCTTAAATGATAAATAATTGGGTCAGCATAAACACAATTTGCTCATTTTAACAGTGTTAAGGAACATTTTTCTTAGTTGATTAAATTACCATTGCTTTATATAAGCAACATGCATTACAATATTATAATTATTGTAATGCTGTACACCTATATCGGATGTTTTGCCAATATCATGTAGCCCTAGGAAACAATTTAAACACAATTCTATTCTTTTTTTTTTAATATATTTTTTTCTTTGTGTCTTGATATGAAGCTCACAAGAGTGGTTTCACTTTTCTACAACAACACTGAAACAATGTTAGGTTTATCTGTATTTATAGTCTTCAAGATTTGGAGGGGGAAGGTGTTTTCAGATTCTAGCAATTTTCCCCCGTTTTTGGTTCATGCACCCAGTGGGGGTGCTAACTTGAATCGTTCCTTGTGCGAGACACCCCTTTTTGTCTCCAACTCTGCAAAAATGTGTCTTCAGGAGGCGATATCCACCACATCGCAGTAGTTTTACAGTAGTGTACTGTATTTCCTCACTACACATTTTTCAGGGATAGGGAGGTGACGTTAGAGGGGCTTTGTTAAAAAAAAAAAAAAGTTGAGAAACACTGCATTACATAACAGAGCACAACATGTCCACACTTATAAACCCTCGTCCTTCTGTCCATGCCAAAGTTTTTGCACGAACAGATCGACAGATGGACGGATGACGAACAAGCTTCAAAAAAGGTTGAGAAATTCTGGGGTGGACTGAAGGACGAGGGTTTTCAAATGCAGGGACGTCCCAAATTTCTTTGAATTATCCCCCACACAATAAAAAATACAGTGTCCATTAGGAGTGGAAATGATCAATTAATTCATAACTCATTCGTTGGTTGTCCTTATCGATCAATTAACGATTAACTGATAATTAAGTGATTTTTCATTTATATAATTCTTTCAATATAGATCCTATTGAAACAATTGCTTTCAATAGTATCTATAAGAGAAGTTAAATATTGTTTATATTCTTGATGAAAAATGTTTGTCATATTCTTCAATGATTGATTAATTGAATGATTGGATACAGTCGCGACAATAACATTTCTATAATAGAACTAAAAAAAGAGAAATTAAATTAAACAAGGCAGATACAGTAGACCTCCGCCAAGGCTTGATATACAGTAGAGTCATGTGACGTCAAAACGTGATGTGATCAAACCATAAGTGTTGACCCAACTGATGTCTGAAGGTGAGACGATGTGAATGAAAAAAAAACACCAGATTCTATCTTGTCTGAATCCTCAGATATTATCACTGATGTGCTTTAGCCGTTGACCTTTAGTGTGACCTTTGACCTTCATTGCTCAAAATCTAATCGGTTCTTCCTTGACCCATTATCTATCATTCCTGAATGTTGAATCAAAATAGGTTCAGAACTTTTTGTGTAATCCTGCTGACAGACAAACAAACAAACAAACAAAGTGTAACAACTGATGCTCGGCACAACAAACCCTGCCCCTCCCAAATATTTTATCTGATTTTCCCTACCTCTTATCATTCCAAAAACACAATTTAGTGATATTGACCTTTAACATATAGTCACCAAAATTTAATGGGATCAATTCTGGACCAGCTTGCATCTTTCCTTAAAATTTCCTGTAAATCAGTTCAGTAGTTTTTGGGTAAAGTTGCTGATAAACAAACAGGCAGACAAGGAAACACAAAAAATTACCCAAAAACAAACCCTCCATCCATCCTCAACACATAATTATACTAGTACAGCACTGGACTTATATTTGAAGGATGTGATGATAAAGCAGTGAAAGTGAGCTCCCCTCACCTTATTATTGACTATTTACTGCCCTATTTTGGGGTGCATTGCTGCCCCCTGCCCAATCATAAGTTTCAGTGGTACATTTAGAAGTATACAATTAGAGGCCATTTTGCAATATCCAAATAAAAATGTGTTTTAATCACACATAAAAGGTACTCATGGTTATTACAGTAGATATGGAGTGTAAATTCATGTGACAAAATACAATTGTGTATTTGGTAAACATTATGGTTATGAGCAGTCACTTCTACATTTGCATTACCCCTGTTCTGTAAGACCTTTACTTAGGTTATAAAAGTGACATGAGACTGGGTAGCAGTGCTTGAAAATATTAATAATTCATACATGACCGCTGAAACCAGACATTGCAACAATGGTCATTCAGTCACTGACAGCGCAGTGACATACTAAGCAAAGAGACAAGTGCACTGCCAATAGAAACGGTTTTCCACACATATCTCCCAAAATAAGGGCATATTGCAACGCTCATCATTTCTGTTTTAAATGAATGTCACGATAATCATTTTTGACAAAATAATCCCCATCACAACACAGTGGTGCCATGAAAATAAGGACGAGTAGTGTTTAATATATACAGCTGCTGAGACATTATAGCAGGATGGTGGTGATAAAGTCATAAAATATTGATTGATAGTGTGTGTTGATTCAGTGATGTGCAAACACAGAATAACCACTGACAGCTCCTGGATTCAAAAGGCTGAACACTCTCATTTAGTAAGGGTTTTCTCTGGGTGGAGTACTTAAATGATGTGGTTGTGGTTCAGAAGTTGAGGACTCTGGAGACGAGCAAGATGTATTTTGATTAAAAATGGTTCGTTGACATGTTCAAGTTTGTGGAAGACTTTGTGAACACACAGCCAGAGGGTTTGGAGCGTTTCCTGCAATAAAATATTACATTTGTCCATTTAAAAACACACAGTTTTACATCATTTTAGGCTATTATTACTATAATTACCATATCCGAGTATAGAGAATTGGAAAATCTCTGAGAAATTAAAGCTCACTGGTCAACGTTGGTTTGTTTGTCGTTACCCCTCTCCTTGAAGGGGACAGGGGTATTGTGTTTGAGTCTGCCTATCCGTTTGTCTGTATTTTAAGCAGCTTTACACAAAACCTACTAGACCAATTCCCATGACATTTTCAGAAAAGGTGCCAGGTGGTCCAGAATAAATCCTATTCAATTTTGGTCAATGTAGGTCAAAGGTCAAGGTCATCAGAAAGTGTTTTCGCACTGATAAGAGATAGGGCAAATCAGGTAAAATGTGTGCAAGGGGGCAAACTTTACATATGATGTTTCCATCAATTTTTTTTATCTTCTGGTAAAAATAAGTGGCAATTCTGACTCACTATGGAGCGACATATTGGCTCATGCTCTGATCTTTTTATATTGTTTTATCTGTATTGGCCTTTTTTGGACAAATATCCAATTGGAGAATGAGTCTAGAGAACAATCTGTCCAATGTATTACTGGAGATACTGAAGGTGTATAGTGCTTCATTTCAGGCAGAGGAGAAGCGCAGCAAATGAAATAATTAGTATGCCCAACCGACTGAGATCACCTCTTTTTGCAAGTTTCAGTCTGCTTGATTTAGTGCAGATCTGGGTGTGATTGATGCTTTCACACTGACAAAAATGAACTGAACTAAGAGCTTTTGGTTTGAATGGAATGTCTAGTACTTAACAACTGCTGTTGGTGTGAAAACACCCTCAAAGAAACTGACAATTGTTCTAAGGCCCCGTCCACACAGCAACGCAACAAGGTTTCGTTTGTTACTGGACAGAAAATATATTGGGGAACAGAACATAACACACCCTGGACACTTTTCACCCTCCTTCCCTCAGGCAGGCGCTACAGAGCACTGAGCACCCGCACAACCAGAATGAAAAACACCTTCTACAATGTCACCCCCCCCCCCCTCTCACTACTCAATACACTGAGGACACTTTAAGGACTTTTTGCATAAGTTATCATATATATATGTCTATTTTTTTATCTATATTTACATTTATAACATGTAACTGGTGGATTGCTAACAGAATTTCATTGTTTTTTTTAATGCGATGACGATAAAGATTCTATTCTTTTCTAACAGTAATGTATCATATAAACATGGCAACAAATCGCATGCTGAAAACAATACAATATACATACAACATCTCTAGGTGCGCTGTAAGAGACTCCCAGCAGATACACCAGAACAATAGTACAAGTAACGCACGTACACATACTGGCACGAAATATACCCTGGAAATAAACAACAACAAGGCGTGTGTAGGTGTCTCTGCTGCTCATCTTGTTGGTTTAACATCAGCAGATTTTCCTTCAATAACACCAGTAAACTTAGCAGTGACTGCAGCTCGGCGACTACCACTACTCTGGTGTCTGCCATGATGGTCGCTGTCTTGATTATGAATGAATGTTGCTCGCGCAGCCTCTACAGTACCTATTCTCGTCATGTGGTTGGGACGTCTCCCATTGACCCCTGCACACACCAACGCTACAATACCCTTGTCCCATCTTTCCACTCTGGAACCCATTCTCAAAAGATATCATTTTGGGGCGCTCCAGACACCGTTACTGTATGGATGCGAGGCTAAAACAATAACAAATCATATCTGATTCACTCAAAAACGTTGCTGTGTGGACGGGGCCTTCGCTTCCCCCTGTTGTGCAGATAGTTTTCCTCTTCTCACCCTTCAGAAACTTTAATCTGATCTTCTAAATATCACAAATTGGCAGCTGATCAGAACATCCATAGTTCAAAAGTTACAAAACATGTTTGATAAGTAGATGTTTTTTGGTCACTGGTGTCTGTTAAAGTCTTTAAAGGTTAAAACATCTAGGGAAAATCTTCCACTCTACAGCATATTTTGACTTTTAAGTTGTTTTTTTCCCCCCCAAGTTGGGTTGTTTTGTGTATTAAAATATTTGCACACCTCAAATATTTTACTCCTGTAAAAGCCACCAGTCTGTGCAGTGCACTGGGAATGCAAGTAATGAGTGAGTCACTGGTCTTAGTAAACATGTCCATTAATCCTCTGCAGATATACAGTGGTATGATAATTTGTGCAGTGCAACTTGACATCCTTTCCCTGTAGAAATATCTTATCCAGCTCTATGCAAATGTGACTGTGTCAGTTCTTGAATGTAAAACTAAATTAGCAAATGAGTTTAAAGCCTAGTGTGGCCGCCTGTATGGATTCTGTACATCAACTTGAGTGAGTGTAATGATATGTAATACCTCTTTCTGCTCCGGCTTCATCCCTTCTCTCCATCAGCAGGAAGCGAGGACTCTCAGGGAGGAAGGGCAGCACACACAGCTGCAGCACAGCCGGCAACGCCAGGAAGGAAAACAGGTAGTTCCACCTGGACTCCTGCAGAAAATATAATATCAGCAACCACGCCAGACATAAAGGAAGTACATTACGCATATGTACTTAACAGCTGCTGCATAACCTACCCAGGATTACAAAAGTCCCTCATAGAAATAAATCTGTACAAGCATTTTCATCTAAATGCAATTTAAAAATAAGTTATAGAGCTGATAGAAAAAGCTGCACAAGAAAATGGAAAAACTATGAATGTGATGACAGCTGCAGAATTTTTTAAAAAAAAAGGAAGAAACTGAAATGTCTCCATACATTTCTGCCTGCTCTAATATGTTAAAGCAATACAGTGAACTCTTTATAACCTGCTTGCAAAAAAAAAAAAAGTGCAGCTCATTCAATTAGGCAGATGTGCAGTAGAGCGCCGTTGCCGTGGTAATGCCAACATTTGATTGAAAGATGGAATGAGTGGCATTTTTGGTGAGAAGACAAACTACAAAGCTATTATGTTATATTTTATTCTTTTTGTGACTTTCTCTTCAGTTGAAATGAACTGAATTAAATTAACTTGGACTGAAATGAATCAAATTGGACTGAATTGTATTAAACTGAAACTTTTATGGTCATACAACAGTAGTGGATAATCAGTGGTAGCTGCTGGTCTATCAAAGAGGGGAAGCTCATTCCTGGTTTACATCATAACACTTGTCAATTTATTTAGATGTAAATTCTGCCTCCGTTCCTTTTCAAGAAAATGGTCTTTGAGCTAGCTTGTTCACAGTATGACTGACTGAACAATTTAATGGAATGATATTAAACTCGAATAAGAAAATGTTGAAATAATGTTAAACTGAAACAAGGAAATACTATGAATGTGTTTTATTTACAGTGTGTCATGATGGGTGAGGAGAAGGGAAGGACTCAGATGCACAGTGCTGAAGGAAAAAATTATTTTATAATAAACAGAGCAAAATCAAGACACACACAACAAAACCAAAACAAGACCAAACAAAACCTGAGGGGGGGGGGTAGATCAGCCAGAGTCCGTGGTGTGAAAATTGTCCAGGTTATTGTGGCAAGTGACAAACAACAGTGTCCGCGTTATGGAGGTGACAAAGCTGAATGGTCCTGCACCAGCAACTGCAAGCTTCACTGCTTATATATTGCAGATCAGCAATGACTTACACGGTGCAGATCCAGGTGGATCTGGAGAGCATTGGGGGAAAGGTCACTGGGGGAAAGGTCATTTTGGGAAATGTCGTGACACAATGTAAGACATGAACAAGTAATTTCACAGAGAAAATACCAACAAATGGGTTGATATGGCTGTGGCTTGATATTAAAAAATGTATATTTTAAGATAAGATATTCCTTTATTAGTCCCACTACCAGTATTTATAATTATTTATTGCAGCTGGTTTATTATGCTTTGTGTGCAGATTTGTCTGTGTGGTCCAGCTGCAAACAAACTGCCCATGTGGGACAAAGAATAACACTGAACAGGTTTAATTTTATTTGTAGTTTCTTTTTTTATGTGTCCTTCAATAAATCATCTCATTCCTACAACACCATAGATTTATTTAAATACAGACAGACAGAGAGATAGACAGATAGATAGCTTAATTGAAATATTCATCCACACATATACAACATAAAAAACACCCTAGATTTACAATAATTTAAGTAAAAAAAAAGTGACTGACCTGTTCTGTTTCATTACTGCACGTATGAGTCATTTGTGACCTGCTTTGACCTGCACTAATGAGTATCAAAGGTGTAAAATGAATGTTGTTTGACTGATTGACCACTCACGATGTGTCTTACATCATCCAGGACCTTTGGAGTCAAAACACTGACAGTGCATACACATATCCCCAGTAAAAACACTTAGATCTACTGTATGCATGAAGCGCTCCAGTCATTAAATGGAGGAAAAAATTAACAACAATAATGGAGAGACAGTGGAAGGCCATGCCCTTTGGAGAGAAAATGTCAGCTCTCAACACTTAAAATATCTGTTGGGGATTCATCTGCATAACATTTAAAAGGTTGAAGAAAAAAAAAAAACATAAATAAATAAAAATACTGTGTAAAAGTAAACTATATTATCCACTAAAATGTCAGGACACATTTAGTGTTATAATGTGCACTATAAGGTGCATTTTTCCATAAACTAGAAAATTCATTCATTCATTCATTATCTGAACCCGCTTTATCCTCACTAGGGTCGCGGGGGTCACTGGGGGCCTAATCCAGCTACAATGGGCGAAGGCGGGGTACACCCTGTATGAGACGCCAGTTCATTGCAGGGCTGACATACATAGACAAACAATCACTCTCACATTCACACCTATGGCCAATTTTAGATTAACCAATTAACCTATCAGTGCATGTGTTTGGATGGTGGGAGGAAACCGGAGTGCCTGGCGAAAACCCACGCGGACACGGGGAGGACATGCAAACTCCACACAGAAAGGTCTGGTGTGGGATTCGAACCAGGGTCCTTCTTGCTGTGAGGCACGAGTGCTAACTACTGCCTGCACCACCGTGCTGCCCTAAACTGGAAAATTGAATATTAATAAAGAAAACAGTTAAAAGGACATTATTACATTATACATTATTTAACAATAGTTTAAAGCACGGGAAGAAAATAAAGCAGAGGGAAAAGAATAAGTAATGGAATATTTAAATCACCTTTTGAAAAGTTGCTGGAGTTTGGCCTTAATTTTCTGACACATATTTCGCACATTTCTTTGTAAATGAAAAAAAAAAAAAAAATCCACAACGCACTTTTTTTTGTGGCTCTCGCTAGTTATCAGTCTAAGACTTTTTAAGGATTCTCTTTGCAAAGGCTCCTGGGTTCTATGTGTAAAAATGAGAATGCAGTGCAGGTCGCTGTTGATGAACTGTGGCTTTTTTCATTGGAGCTGAAGACAGGAGTGGGCGACGATATAAGACCTCTGTGACCACTGACATCTGCCATTTGTACTACAAGCAACAACACATACATACATAATACATAACCCTAAAATATTCTGTTCACTGACAGACAAGGGAGGCATTCCTGTGTCATCTAGTGCATATGTTGTGAACCTGGGAGTTGGTTTGGACCAGGACTTATTTCATACACAATTTATTCAGAGAATGTCTGGGACAGCCCTCTTTTATCTGCACAACTTCATTAAAATTAGGAACATCCTGTCCCAAAGCAACACAGGAAAACTCATCTATATAGTTGTTATTTCCAGACTGGACTGTTGTAAGTCATTACTCTTAGGATGTCAAATATAACTCCCTAAAAGCCCATTTTTAATCCAAAATGCAGCAGTGTGAGTACTAACAGCTGACAGAAAAAGAGATTATATTTTTCCAATATAAACAACAACAGTGCTTCTAGATTTTATCACGTTGTCAGTTTAAAATTGTGCGTTCTTAGTGGTTATCATCCCTTCTGGTGCTTTGGTCAGAGACACTGTGGGGCTATTTTTCCTCACTGTACAAAGTAAATCCAGTTCATATTTTTACAATCCAATACATTTGCATCTTTGGTAGAACTTTAGCATGCTTATTCTAAACACTGTAATGACAATTTGGGATTTTTTCTTTTTTTTTTTTTGGCCGTTAGAAAACTTAAGAGGCAGTTATATAATCACAATAACAGAAAGAAAAGAAAGGCACAAACAAAACCAAACAAAATCACCTTGACTGTCTGCTTGTCAGTGTTGGGACTAACACATTGCAAAAATAATTCATTACTGTAATGCATTACTTTTTGGTGTAACGCAGTAATGTAAGGCATCACAGGGAATAAAATCAGTAATATATACAGTACTAGTTACAATGCTTTTTTTTTTTTTTTACTTGCTTTGTTTTTGTGGGGTTTTGTTTTCTTAATACAAAGTTCGCACATCACCATGAGATCAGCTAATGAATCTAATAAGTCCACACAGAACATTCTATTTCATACAAAGTTGTCCAAGATCAGCTAGAGACATAAAAGTCCACGTAGAATGTTCCATTTCCTTTTACTTCATCTCTAACTGGCAGAACCAGAAGAATCAGACAGCTCATTTTCAAGATGGGTATACACCCACTACTTTCACATAAGGACTCAAAGAACATTTTAGTTACAGTGTGTAATAATAATAATAATAATAATAATAATAATAATGTAATAGCTACTGCTTTTTCCCACTTGAGATTGAATTGGTCTGAAGGTGGAACCTGAACTAAAAGAATTGTTCATATCTTAGTGTCATTATTGTACTTCACAAATTCATCCCAAGGGCCAGACTGCACCCTTTGATGGGCCGGATTTGGTCCCCGGACCACATGTTTGACACCTGTGAACTATGCCATAAAACCACAGAAACACACACCTGCAGGTTTATGATGTGACCCTTTTTATCATCAGCTCTGGGGACCCATAAAAGGAGGGGGAAAACATTAGCAATTCATGTGAAGTTGCAGGAATCTCACCTCGTCTCATCATCTCAACCTGCTTTATCATCACTAAGGTCGTGGGGGTCTGTGGGGGGCTAATCCAGTTACAATGGGCGATGGCGGGGTACACCCTGTATGAGTCTCCAGTTCATCTCAAAGCTGAACTGGCTGAAGTGAAATTGCAGGAATAACTTTCTAAAAACAAGACATTAAGTTCAGTATCTAAATGAATTATCGAAACCAACACAGCAGACAGTTTGAGTATACTTCCTTCCTTCCGCCCCACAGTTGTTAGAGGTCACCAATCAGACACACAATAAGAACAAGAGCAACAACCCTTATGTCCCCAATACTGGTCCTTTTTAACAGGAAAGGGAGTCGTAAAAGAGGAAGAAAGGAATAGTGAAGAACCAAGAGCTCACACATTAGCAAACAAGGTGTGATAATTCCCTCTCCAGTGGACCGTACACCCCCACACATGAGGCCCAGTGGATGTAGGTTAGACGTCGTGCAAATTTCGTAAAAGCTCCGCAGTAAAAAGCTGGGAGTCAGATGTTAAAAGTTAAGTTATACTTTCATTTTCATGCCAGCACTTATGAAACACGCTGCCATATCTCAACTATACTCACACAACAAAACCCCCACCCCCACCACCACCTCTGATGACACATTTCTAGATAATGTATTTTCTGAAGGGCCCACAGAGTCCACAGTTCTTCAGCCGATGACACTTTGGTAAACGACCTTTCATTCACTGATGTCACATGGGACTGAGCGTCGACTTGCTCCGATCCCAGTAGGTTTCAACACTGCTGTCAGTCAAAACAGGTTCAGCCTATCAGACCAAAAGTACATCCAATTCAACTTCCAAACCACAGTGTCCTGGCCCACCTACTGACCCATGCTGAATGTCTGTGGGAGGGTTTTGGGTGTGTTGGTTTTATGCTTTTATCCAATGGCCGCCATACTTCCCTGCAGTGAAATAAATGATGCATCCTCATAGGGCGATTTCACACGACATATTCAAATCTGTACACTAAATACTCAAGTCTACTTCGTTTTGACCATGTGAATGCAACCATTCGGGCCTGGCTCCAGCATAGTACCATGCAGTGTGACTACAGTCCATGACCTCATCACCATTACGACAATGGAAGTGGGTGAATCCCTCCTGTTGTCTAAATAAACCTTGGATCAGTGCAACACACAGGTTCACTTTATCTACCAAACCACTGGATGCTATATCAGGGACCATGAAGGTAGGGGTGGGCCATATCATATCATTCACAATATTCCCAGGAAAAAATGATGGATCGGGGATGGACCAGGACGCGTCCTTGCTCAGAAAGAGATGGAAAGCGATGTGCTGAAACTCCAACCCCTCCCATTTATTGTACATTTATCAGTGTCAGTTAAACTGCCCCACTTATTGTGAAACTGATTTGAGGCCCAGCCCTAAATGAAAGTCATTCTTCTTGTCTGCATCAAACAGGCAAACATATAGGTAAGGGTTTGTCTTCTTCTGATTTGTTGGATGGTGACAGAATTCCTTCACCACCGCCACCTAGTGTTTTGGCCCCTGTAGCACCCATTTGTACCCTGGCCTGGGCTGTGGGTCCAACTATTGGGGGAAAGGTGTGAATGTATCCAAGTACAGTACTGACTCAAGTACAGTCTGTGAAGGTACCCATAGCCAACCCAATGTAATGGGGGAATTTGCGTCGGAAAGCAAGTGAAAAAATGCTGGTCAGAGGAATTTTAATATTAATGTAATTACCTCCGCCAAGGAGGTTATGTTTTTGCCGGCCTTGGTTGGTTGGTGCGGATGTTTGATTTTTATACAAGATAACTCCAAATCATATAGATGGATTTTGATGACATTTTCAGGGTAGGTTGGTAATGGGGAGATCTGGAAAAGATCTGATTTTCTTTCAGGTCTACGTTTGTATCTTTATAGCAAATTCAACAGTGGAATTATATTTATTTATTTCCTGAAATGTTAGAAGTTGAGCCTCCCTTGTTGCCTCAAACCCATAAAGACCCAGTGGTGCTTCTGCAACAGTTTCTAAAGGAATTTCCCTCTCTATTTAATCTTTCTTAAGCTATTTATCATAATTCCTTATGCTGTTATCATCTGTAATGTATTGTTTTTTCAATGTAAATCGGGTATTTTCTTATATTTTATTTATAGCTCGTGTAGATGTTTATTAAAGCACAGAGGAAATTCAAAAGTTATAGAAATACAGAGAAACTTGAAGAAAAATAGAGTCTTGTTAAAATATCATTACCTAAACCACATGCCTCCATCCACTGCCATTGTTCCAACTCTATAGGTTTTACTGATGTATCGATGTTGTAGAAAATAACAGTGTTTCTAGATTGAGTGACTACACAGCCTGTGAATGAACTTCCAAATGGATCACATCTGACGACCACAAGAAGATGAAAAACTGCTTTTTAATTGAAATATTTCAATATATTGATAGGTTTAGTGGTTCAGAAGCTGTTAAATCTAGTTAATCTTAGATCGGTAGATGACTTTGGTCACCAGCAGCTCTTTGGGTCTTTGTGGGTGATTCAGGCTCCAGTGGGTCACACATAAAATACACAATCATTAAGTTAAAGTGCCTTTTTGGGATAAATATAGAAAACACAGGCTTGACAAAAGCAAGCCAAAAGGAGAGCGGTAATTTGCAAGTGTAGTACATGATAATAGGACACTGCAAAGACTAGAATGACAATTGACAAGCCCACAAATACACACACACACACACACACACACACAAACACACAAACACCATATTTTTCAAATGTATCAGTCTTAATCAGCCAAAGCAGTAACACATATAAAGTGAAATTATTTACAGAAAACTAAACATAGAAAAGAAATAGTTTATAACTGCCTTAGAAAAAAAGCTTTTTTTCCCCTTTTTGTTATCTCCTCTGAGAATGCAAAGGCTGGAGGGTGAACATAGTTATGGTGGTGTTGGAAAAAGATGATTGCAGAACCATATTTTCAGTTTCAGTTCAGTTTCAGTTCAGTTTTATTTCGAGTACACAATAATCATCAAAACATCATTGAAAATGGTCAACAATTAGTTTTTTCTCGAACTCAAAAAGGAGTGGGAACAAGTGAAACTTATAAACTCCCATCCCCTTTTACAAACTGAAATTCAAATATACTGCATTAACACACAATATACTTTTTGTCCTTTATATCATTACCACAAAACATCAATAACCATTTATATACGCAGTATATTCACCTCATACAGTACAATCTGATATGATCAACTAAAGTACTAGTCGTAGTCAAGCATTAATTTGTAGTGAAAGCACATTCACTTTCACTACAAATCAATTGTATAAACAATAATTAATAGATATGATCCATAGATATATACATGCATCTCTCCTAACCATGATAATTTTATTGCTATATAAGATTCATATAGCTTTTCTTCTAACTTCTAACTAGATATTCACTTATTCACATAATATTCTTTTATACTAGTTTCATACATCCTTTTGAATACACTTTTTTAGATTCTGATCCAGATTATTACACAGATTTACCCCCCTAACAGAGATACACCGACTCTTTGAATTAGTTCTACACTTCATTTTCCTATACATTTCAGTTCCCCTTAAGTTATAGTCACTAATTCTCAGCTGAAACATTTTCATCAGAGAACAGAGAAGAACCAACAGAAGGATGGAACTAAGGAACCCTCTGTGAGCAGTTAAATTATCACCGCATTCACTTATATTTTTCTAACTCCATGGGTTAATGTTGTCTTTTAGGTCAGTGTTAATTATTTGACGTGAAGATTCCAAAAGCTCTTTCTCCTCAGTTCTTCAACAGTTAATTGCGATTATTTCCATCTCAGATGAAGTGATTTAACTGGCTGTCGCTCAAGGTTAGCTGACCACTGTGTTGCATTTCAAGAAGAAATTGAGACATTACCTGACATTCATAGGTGCATTAGTAGAAGGCAATTGAATTTATATTGGTTGCTGGAAGACTGAGAATGTGGACGAAAGAGAGCTGGTGGTGAATTAAGTGTTCTTTTTTTTTTCGGGAAGGACTAGTTAATAAAGTCCTTACTAGGGCTGGGCGATTTTCTCTTTTAAAAAAATCTCTGATTTTTTCCCAAAAAACTCGATTCACGATACGATTTTTTCCCATGTGGGCTAAAGGAAAATGAAAACACTAGAAATGTGGTTTCTTTCGTCCTCTTTTTTTTTTATTAAATAACATGTAAAACAAAAATACTTCTACAAATAACTGTAAATAATAAATCAGTTGTGTAACAGGTGCAACTGCAACCTGAGACTTTGCCTACATGAACCGTAGTAGGTCGAGACATATCCACCACTGTTACATGAAAAACAGTGCAAAAAAAATTGTGTAAAAGATACATTTTGTTGGAAAAAAGAAAGCTTAAAATATTTTAACAACTAAAACAATATACATTAATACTCATATGAAAAACATTGCAAAAAACGTAGCAGTGCAAAAGATAAAAAGAAAACTAGTAACATTTTTACTTTGTAAGGACAAAATAAAACAAAACCTTATTATCAATCAAGCTACTTCAATAAACCTGAACATGTTACCAATATTTTGGATATATGATGTTATTGCGTCTGTTATGTTATGATGCTTTCGCTTCAGATGCGCTAACAGAGTGGTCGTACCACTACCGTCAACAACAACAGTCTGAAGACACAGCTTACGACCAGGCAGTAGCTGGGCTTCGTCAGACCCTAAAAACCCAAACCGATTCCACACAACTGAACCTTTAGAACCTTTTTTAGGAGTCAGCGTGTCTCCCTCACTGAAGGCTGCCATATCACTCCCCGTGCCTCAGAAGAAGAGGATCGTAGGCGGGGCCTGGGGTGAAACACTACGGAAAGCAGCCTGGTTCATGGTTTTCTTTTTGCGAGGAAAAAAAAGTGCGTGTGGAGGGGAATCGAATTGCACGATTTTCCTAAAATATGAATCTATTTTGCCATAAAACTCGATTTTAAATCTAAATCGATTTTTTTGCCGAGCTCTAGTCCTTACTAACATTAATAACGTTGTTTGTTGTGCCATGACAAATGCCTTCAAACTTCAAAGCGTAGAAAGGCTGTTGTGATTTTTGCTGTGAATTTTCCTTCAGTATTGTTATTATTAATCATTAATATATATGCTTATTACAAGAGACAAAACATTTTATTTTGTATGCCCCATTTATGGGGTAAAACATGGTACTGCTCCCACTTTAAAGTCAAACAAAATGAGACTATTTGACAGAAATGTCACGTTACCAGAATCAGTGTTGGAATTCCAGATGCCAAGGATCAGAAGAAAAACCTATTATCCCTTTGCCTTTAGCTGTTTGTAATGAACGTTGCTATATCTGTAAAGCTGCTTTCGAAGAGCACACTGACACTTAGCCTGTCCAAGCATGATAACTGCAGATAGAGTGGGTTATGCACTTCACAGTTAAGGTTAACATGACACGTTAACTTTAAGTCTAAAGGAGTTTTCTTTTCTTTTATACATTTTGGAAGATGTTGATACAGTGACAGAAAAATTACTTTTCCCTTTTTCTATTTACAGTTTTGCACTGACTTTGGAAAAACACAAATGTTTAAATGGGTGCTTCTGTGGAACTGGTCTCTAAAAACAGGACATGGTGGCTAAAAATGTTTGGAAGCACTTTGGTTGGGTCTATTAAAAGGTAAATATTTGATGAGATTTTTTCATTGTACATTTTTATGTTATTTTTATCCAAAAATGTGCATGTAACATAAAAGGAAATGAAAATGATGCATTACTATTTCTTTGAATAATGTTTTATTCTCTCACAGGTACATTTTAGGAAACTAAACATGCAAGGCGAAGTCTCGTCATCTGAACCCACTTTATCCTCACTAGGGTCACTGGGTGAAGGGGTACACCCTGTATGAGTCGCCATTTCATCTCAGGGCTGAACATATATATACAAACAATCACACTCACATTCACACCTATGGGTAATTTAGATTAACCAGTTAACCTATCAGTGCATGTGTTTGGATGGTGGGAGGAAACCCACGCAGACACGGGGAGAACATGCAAACTCCACACATAAAGGTCTGGTGTGGGATTCAAACCAGGGTCCTTCTAGGTGTGAGGCACGAGTGCTAACTACTGCACCGCTCTCAAGGCAGAGTGTTTCATAAAAATAAAATAAAAAAACGATCACTGTTGGAAAATCACTAAAAATGTACGTGTCTAAATGCGCAGGTTCTACGTGTAAGACAAGTGGAGACAATGGGTTATGCAAAGAAGCTAGAATGAGACTTTAGGTGTGTGTTATGACCACCATGTTATCTATTCTACAGTGACTATTCCTACATTTAACAAAGCATTTATTTTTATATCTATTACTTGTCATTGCTCACAACCTTCTCAAGCCCAAGGCATGTGAGATAAAAGATTAAATAGAGATGAAGACCAGTTAAGGCTATTGAATTTAACCCTACTGGTGTAATAATGGTGAAAGCATACTGATGAGCTCAGTTCCTCAGGAGAATTCAATGACAGGTTGGCTCAAAGGCTGTTACTGCTGCAATGGTGAAATAAACATGTTTGGCTACCAGCAGAAGGTCAGCGGCTGACCATGAAGGTTAGAGTAATTATCATTTGTCAAACCTTATCACTATTTTGCACCCTACATCATCTGACAACATGGAGTGGCTCCTATTAACAGACGCCTTCGCTGAGAGGAACCCTATTTGAGTGTCATAACCAAAGGCCACCAAAGACCATAGTGGCATTATCAACAGATATGTCACATATGTCTTTGAAGTTCATGTCAAATTAAGAGGAAACAGTGTTGCCTGAAGGTTGCCATAGAGGGGCTATGAATGCATAATACCATCTATGTGAATACAAACAAGTATCTTATATTCATAAAGGTGGTCTGCAGATTGAAATGATGGATTTGACAGTTTAATACATATGCATTTAAAATGAGTGCATGCTCTGCGAGGAGCTCAAAAACCACCTCTATGTGTAAATATCAATACAAAGTGAGACAAAATAGGTGAAAGAAGGATGAAAACAGGGCGGAAAACTAAAATCCTCTGAAAATACGGACAAGAAGGGGATTCATGGTGTGAGACAGCCTTCCACATCCAAACAAAACAGATTTCTCCCTGCACTGAGTGATAACAATGTGGATTTTAAAAAAGGTCAGGTGTTTTTCCTCCAAATAAAAAGCCATGATATTTTACTATTTAATGTATTTGAAAAGAAGACAATGTACTTCTAGTCTTATTACAGATTTAAAGAGAATATTAAAAGGATTAGAAGTGATCAGCAAACAATAATGAGCTTATAAAAATATTGCCTGTATTGCATAAACATGTCAGTGTACAAGTCATGGCCTATTTACTGCTCTTATAAATTTATTGTTGTGATGATGCACAAGTGGAATGTGCAGCTGTGTGTTACATGCACAAAAGATTAAGATGGAAAACAAACTGGATGTGGCTGTAGTCAAGGTTGAGCCTTTGAAGCGTCTATGCAAATGAGTTCTATCCACATAATATAGGATGCAGTGTAAGCACACATGGTTAAGACACAAAAACACATTTAAAACAGGAATTCACATAAAACAGAATATTGTACAGTCTGTAACTGCATTAGGTTGTATCTGACTTTATATATCATTTTGGCTATGTTTAGATTTTTTTTATGACTAAATACTCATGGGAAAATGCCACAAATCATTTTGATAAATGTAAATAAATCACTATATAGAGCACACATGTTACTTATTTTTGTGAATATGTAGATCTTATTAATGTTCTGCATCGTTTTCCCTCTCTATCTGACCCTTTAACTTGGCCACACCTCCTCATCAGTTAACTCCACCCACCTGTGAGCATAGCACTGTATGTATTCACCACTTTATAATACTTCAGTACCTGCCAGATCCTCCAGCTTTGTTTTGTTCTTCCCTGTTCGCCTGAACCCTGTTTGTCTACTTGTCCATTTACCTGTGTCCAAATACACCTGTCCTGATCTATGTCTGGTGTCTGGTGGATGGACGACCCCCCCCCCCCTCCTTCATTAATAAATGGACATTCATCTATAGCAGGGGTGTCAAACTGCGGTCCTCGAGGGTCGGTTTCCTGCATGTTTCCTTCTTCCATTACACCTGGACTTGCATCATTATCAGTCTGATGAGGAGCTAATTATTAACTCTTTAAGTGTCATTGCTGCAGTGGCGGTCCGTACATTTCACACCCAGGCCTTCAGTGATGTCCTACTTAGTCCGACTTGAACAAATACCCCTCATAATATCATAATTTATGACACAACGGCTGGAGATATCATTTACAAAAGCACACCCACACACTACTGGGCATGGCATCACCTTAATCATCTACAACACAGGCTATTTTCCGTGTATATTTTTCATTTCATTTATTTACCATTGATTTATTATGAATGAAATAAAAATACAAAAACATATTAAAAGTGGAAAAAAATAAGTACATAAAAATGTTTGCACTCACCAAAACGGCTGTCCTCCAAAACACTTATTTAAATACAAAATCCATTCTGGTTTCTTTCCTCAAGAAGACTTTAATGACTTCGTTGTGCAGTTTGTCTGTGCGTTTCAGTTCCAACAATAAATCCTTTTCTATCGACATGGAGGCCAATGCTTAACGTCTGTCCAGTCGTGTTTCTGGCGTATGTTTTAATTCGCTTTAAGGCCGAGAATGACCGCTCAAGAGCAGTGGACACAGGTTAGCTAGCTCGGGGGTCGGCCGGCCTCCTCTCACGAGGTCTAGCTTCTTCTGAAAGGTCCGTCTTGAAAATGGCCTTGCAAGTATATCTGCTACCAAATGTACGTTGTCCTCTCCTTCAACCATTGTGGGTTAAAAAAGCGAGTAGATATACTTGTTTTTTCTGCTAAAGTTTCCGGGTCTGATCTGCTGTAGCTTGGTTGATCTGCATAGCGCTGCCTCCGCTTAGGTCAAGTGAGTATCCAATCACAGGACGCGTACATGTCACGTTCAACGTAAGGCCTTCGAGCTGGCCTTACTGTGCCAACTCGTGATCTGATTGGCTATCGCAGCTATCTATCAACTATATGTACCCGTTCACTTACAGTGCACTGTTGATTCTGAAGGCATTGGGCAGATTTCATACCGCTTGACGACACAAGTTAGCTGAATTCTGATTGGATAAAAACTCTAACCTAAAACTAAAACACTGAAAGGAGAATAACCAAATGAATATGACATATGACACCACTACATTGCTGATGTATTCTGAATGGATGATTTAGTTTAAATATTCAGAAAAATTCAACCATTTTCCTTTTAGTTTTGTGCATGGAAAAGGTGTCAAAAAGCAACAGGTTTTTTATTGTTTTTATTTTATTTCTTAAAAGGCAACATTTAAATTACTGGGACCAAATTTCAATTCTAGTTTTCTTCTTTAGTAATTTTTTTCAAAATTTTCCACATTATTTGTCGTTTTGTAAATACTTCCTAGTTTTTTTTGCTCATTTTGTTTATTTTACTCCATTTTTTTATTTTAGTATTTTTCTTTGATATTCTGCCATTTGTGTCTTACTTTACTCATGTTACCAATTATTTTGTTACTTCTCAGTAGTTAAAGGGTTAAACTGAATCACATGGAAAAGGGAAATATCTAAAACAAGGACTGGAGTTTGACACCTGTGATCTATAGCCTGTCCATCCATGGGAGTGGATCTGTCCTTCAGTGTGGTTCTCCTCAAGTTTTCTTCTTTTTCCCACTGGGTTTTGAAGTTTTTTCTTGCCGAGAAGGAGGGTCTAAGGGCAGAGGATGTTTGGGACTTTTTTTTTTTAAATCTATTTCTGTAGTCGATTGTGTTTCTGTAAAGCCCTGTGAGATGACTTTGTTGTGATTTTGAGCTTTATAAATAAAATTGAATAACACTGAATTGAATGTCTATTGTTTGTCTCCTGTTGAACCTGTCTGCCTGTAATCCAGGACCACATGTGCCTGCCTGTCCCCCAGTACGCCTCCTGTCAGCTATCCAATAACTACATCTCCTCTCCAACACTGCTCTCTCGTTATAACACCATTCACTTTTCACAGCCTTGACTTTTTTTTTGCAATTATCTTTTTTTTTTTTTTGCAATTATGCATATTTTTTCTCTACATTGTATGAACACATATTTTGTTCTGCATCCTGATTGGTTCTAGTTAGTCCTGGCAGAGCAGTACCCAGGTTCCAAGCAATACTAAAACCCTACAGACACTGATTGGTCAGACACGGTTTACAAAATACAGATGTGTAAATTTGACAGTAAATGTAGTTGGACATTAATCCACAATGACAGCCCAAAATCACACCATGGTCGGTCCAGGAGATTCAGACCTTGGTGGTTGATGCAGAAATTCAGATGGGACAACACAAAATGACAGAAGTAATGCACCACGTTGCTATGACAACCAGGTACTGTAAAGTCAGTACAGTACTATCTTGTAATAGAAATGTCATAGTTTGACTATATATGTCTTGTTTTGTTAGTTTTTTGTTACGACTTCCTGTTCTTTCTGTCAGTGTTAGTGTCTGGCCTTTTATTTTTGTCATGTTGGTTCATGTTCATTTTATCTTGTTTTACTTCCTGTCACCGGTGATTTGTCACGCCCTGTTAATTTAACCTTGACATGTCTCACCTGGCGTTTGGTGTTTAAACGTTGGTCTCTCCCTGGGATTAGACGTGACATTGTTTGCCCTGGGTGCATCAGTTGAGTGTTTGTCCTTGGTCTTGGTATTCCCCATGTACGACTTTGTTCTAGATATCTTGTTTCTCTGTGTCTTGTCTGCCTCAAATCTGTTTTGTCGCTGTAACTGATCTCCTGGTTCTGGACCCTGTTTCTGCCCCTGGTTTCATGCTCATCGTTTGGACCTCTCTGGACCTTCTTCTGGTATCTGGTAAACTGATCTGGATTGCTCTGTTTTTCCTCTGCTGCTTCTCTGGTTTTGACCCAGTTCCGTCTCCTGACTTTTCTTCTGTCTTGCTCCCTATTAACTGTTATCGGCACAGCCCAGCTGATTGGCTCACAGACAGCAGCACACTACACTTCACCTATTCTTTAATTCTACCTCTGTCTTGGAGTCTGCATGTGGATCCCAGAATTCTGAAATCCATATCAAGAAAAGCTACTTCGCAGAATTTCACTTATTACGGGTTATTTTTCAAACATAATCCACACAGTAAACAAGGGACCACTACATATACATAAAAACACTGGACCAAATCCTGCTTTAGTGTGTTGCACTTGGTTCCTAACAAACCCTGTGACAGATATAAACACATGGAATATGGTGTGAAGTGCATTTCCATTTGTCAGGCTTAATCCTTCAATGGAATTAGTATTATTATTTTTTTTTTCCATCTTTATTTTATCTAATTTATCATACAATGTTATCATCCTTGCACAAAAACAGATATTTCTTCCAGATAACACAGGGATGATCCTTAGACTCTGGCAAACAAATGTAGTTGAAATACATCCTTTTGTGAGTTTTTTAAAATGCCTCTAGAGGTAGAGAGTGAGCTAAAATCAACATAATGTGCCAGGACTGGAGTATCATATTGGCTTTCTGTTCACATTACACAAGTGTATTTGGCTTTCCAATTATATATGCCTAAGGCTAATGTCTGTTTTCAGCCCTGAAAGATAAACCAGAAACGTAGCCCATGAATAATCCAGCAGAAACATTAGTGATATGATGTAAAACCAGCATGGAGGTATCCTGAATCGATGTCGCTAAACTTCTGTACAGTCAATGTCAAGGTGAGAAGTGGGTTGAGTGGAAAGCATTTCCTCTAGGGTAAACAAGATGTGATTGAGAATCCACGGATGTCTTATTGAAACAAGGGACAGATAGAACCAATCAAATGCTGTTCAGGGTGAAAACGTGACTTTATTACTAAAATGTTGATGGTTGATGAGGTAACGGTGCTGAAGGAGGTGCCAGTCCACCTATCATACATGTTTCCATTAACATGTACAAATTTACCACCTGAACAAAGGAGACCAATCTATACTTTTCCACTCTATCTATCACAGTGACAAGGGAGTTTGTGACAGGTTTTCAATATGTGAAGGTTGTTTAGCGCATTTCATGAATTCAGTGAAGTATTGATCATGAACCTACAACAAAAGAGCAGTGTGGACTTAATATTTTCTGGCACAGAAAGACAAGATGTACACGCTGTGGACAAAATGTTCAATCAAATATGACATGTGTTGCATCTTTAACCATATATACTCGGAAATACCACACATAGCAGTAGTTTGAAAGACGCTTGTTGCAGGGATAGAAGCTACAACAAGGAGAATTTTTCATCTGTTAGGCAAAAAAAAAAAAAATCATTCTTTTGTCCATCATGTTGTGAAAATAGCCTGTTTCACAACACTGTAATTTAGTATGACTGTAATCAAAAACACATTCCAGCTGTCTAAATCCAGAAATATAAAAATGGTTTTGATACATTTATTTCTATACTATTAGTTGATTTATTTTGTCCCTATGTATATTTTGTATCTTTAATTTTCATCCCTGCTTTTATTTCTGCATTGTTTCCTATTTATATTTCCTTTATCAGTTTTCTCATGCATTTCTATGTTTTACTGTCATCAGACATTTTAATAATTTTTATAGTGAACAAATAGTACTGATGGATTTTTGGGTGAAAGAAAGAAAGAAAGGTTGGAGGTTGTTTTTCTTTCCATATAAGTAAAATTATTCTATCGGCTTGGATGGTTGAGGCAATCAGATTTTTCTATTTTTGATTAAAATTAAATTCCTCTTTTTTCCACATTTACTTATAATGGTCAACGTTGTCCATGCTGTCTGTTTATGCTGACATCAGCACACACACAGACACAACATCTATCTATCTATTGTGAAGCAGACATGACTTAACACTGACCTGACCGAGCAGCTCTGGCAGTCCTAGCACTTGTCCAGTAAACACTCCTAAACAGATCAGGATGGAGTTGAACTGACCGATGAATCCTCTGATATGTCTGGGTGAAATTTCTCCAAGGTACATGGGGAGGGCACTCAAGGCTATACCTGTCAGGAAGAGAAACACATAGGAATAATGTACAATAAATACATATATTTCAGTCAGACAAACAGAAAGAACGAAAGGTCCATACTTTTGTGTTTCCAGACAGTGGAATAGAATGCCTAATGCGCATTATAAAATGTATATACCCCTATATAAACAGCAACAAAATGCACCTGTCAATCATCTGCAATGCATTTGGACATTCGGCCATTTGGTCACCAAAATGTGATGAGGCAAGGCTTAACTCCGCCCACTCTCTTGAACTGTCACTGAAGTAAAGGTATCAGTCGCCAGTGGCTGTTTAGGTCTTTATGGGTCTTTATCACAAGTCATGTAATCAGTTGTTGTTCTTACATAGAATAATATGTCAGCACAACAATTCTATTTTAAAGTATAGTGGCAAAAACTGACACCATCACCTGATTATGCAAGAAGAATGTGGACATTGTACATGTTATATATACAGTGGACTATTGTTAGACTTCTGGTCATTTCAGCCCAAGTTTTTCTCCTCAACTGTATAATAACAAACCTTAAAGTTTATTTCTGCCACTATCCAGCAACATTTGAGGTGAAATTCTGAACTGACTCAAATAGTGGGAGAACCCGTCTTGCATCCTGTCTACCACTGTGCTTCATTACACCAGACAGTTATTGTGCGCGCCTCTGTAGGTTGTATAAAAAGGTCGACTGGACACCGCTGTCAGCTAGCCACCTACATACAGTACTTGCATTTTTATCTTCAAGGCCTTGCTCTCCAGATTGCCTCCTTATTTAACTTACTTATTGAATCCACTATAACACAGGTTCTCAGGGGAGTTCACACACTCCAAGCATTTCCACACCACGTCCACATTTTTAAAAACGGAAATTGCAGAAACACAACCTGAAGACACAGCTGACCTCCATAACACTGACATTTCATATGTCACATTGTCCACTTATAACACAGGTGTCAAACTCCAGTCCTCGAGGGCCGGTGTCCTGCATGTTTTAGATATTTCCCTCTTCCATGTGATTCAGTTTAACCCTTTAACTGCTTAGAACTAACAAAATAATTGGTAACATGAGCAAAGTAAGACACAAATCAAAGAAAAATACAAAATTTAAAAAAACAAAATGTAAAAAAAACAAAAAACAAAATGAGCAACAAAAACTAATAAATATTTACAAAATGACAAATAATGTGGAAAATTAATTATTACTTAATGATCTTTGCTTCTGCCTGAACCTTTTTTGGTCAAATTCTGTATTGTTCTCTCTCTTTTTTTCTGCTTTGAAGTGAATATATGACTAAAATAAAATAAACTAAAACAAAAAACAAAAAACTAGTATTGAAATTTGGTCCCACAAATTTTAATTTTGCCTTTAAAAATGTGTAAATAAAATACAATTTAAAAAAAAATCTTGCTTTTTGGCACCTTTTCCATGCACAAAACTAAAAGGAAAACGGTTGAATTTTTCTGAATATTTCAACAACATCATCCTTTCAGAATACATCATCCCTGACACATAAAGAGTTAATAATCAGCTCCTCATCAGACTGATAATGATGCAATGGCCTCCAGGTGTAATGGAAGAGGGAAACATCTAAAACATGCAGGACACCGGCCCTCGAGGACCACAGTTTGACACCCCTGACTTATAATAATCAGGTGGATGGTGAAGAAATGGAGGAGAGTGAGGAGGACGACTCACAGACTGAAGGAAAGTGACAGTTTGGAGACATAGAGAGGACAAGACAAAACAAAACAGCATTTTCAGCAGCTGCAGTGTCAAACACAGGACACAGGCAGGACATTACTATCCCCACTGTTGGAAAAATCCATTATCTGTCACACTGCAGCTTTTCACAACTAACTCAGTAATTAACTCAACAGCCATCATGTGTAATTTCTGTCTAAAATAATAGAAGGATACTACAGATACTTCACTGGGGAAGACAGGTTCCCACTACTAAGCTCCTTATTACTGAAACTAATTATTTTAAAGCTCTGTTAAGTTCTTCATTTAGTCATATTTGCAGCTGATGTAACTGGAAGCGCAGGGCTTTACACTTTACATACCGTAAATATCTCTGCACACAGAGATATTTCTGAACTGCTCCTTTATTTAAATATTTTATACAATATATTTATCACTATATATCTTATTGCTGTATTTCCTGTTCTGCCAGCTCACTTTACTTTACTTTACTTGTCTTGTCTTGTCTTGTCTTGTCTTGTCTTGTCTTGTCTTGTCTTGTCTTGTCTTGTCTTGTCTTGTCTTGTCTTGTCTTGTCTTGTCTTGTCTTGTCTTATCTTATCTTATTTTGGAATTATGACAATTTGGAGGTTTTTAATTATTATTATAATAATCATACTGTGTACAATGACAATAAAATAACTGCTGTGACTTTTCCTACATAAAATAGAATAGAATAGAATAGAATAGAATAGAATAGAATAGAATAGAATAGAATAGAATAGAATCCTTTATTGTCACCATAATTATTGTTGCCAATATATACTGCGGAAATTTGTTTAACAGCTCCACGTGGCAGTAAAACATACAAGAATAAAAACAGTATAAATAAACAGTATAAGTCACAGTTAAAAATAAATAAATAAATAAAAACAATACTTATACATATATTGAGTTGCTGTAGATACATAGAGCCTTCCTTTTCATATTCCATATATCAAAACATCTTTGATTAAAAAAAAAAAAAAAAAAAAAACAGCCCCAATTCTGGTTTAATCTTTGTTCATCTGACTTAATAATTAAACACAAGGAATAAATGAAGCAACTTCAACCAATAGTAACCTTTTTTTTCCCTCATCAGATGTTAATAAAATGATGTTAAAATAACCACTGCGACCATTGTCATGTTCTTCAAACAAAGCACAAAGCCCAGAGTCAATTATAAGAAAATCAATTCAGATACTAATTAAACACAAGGAATGATTAAAGTCACAGTGGGCAACAGTGAGCTCATATTTTTTTTTTTAAATCTCAGGGGAATAGAAATGAGAATTTACAACCCAGAACACCACATCTGGGGCTCACACAAAACTAAGATCACAAGCAGTTCCATAAAGGCATGGTGTGATTATGTGATGTATAGAACTACCCATGAGATATGTCAGTGTAAAAACCTTTCAGATGGGGTCTGGGGGATGTTTGTCCAAATTCTTCCAGCTGAATAACATGAACATGTCCTTTGGTGGACTGAGGGACTGGGTAATCAAAGGGTTTTAAAGAACATTTTCAAAGACCCCACAAGGATGTACATTTGAAGGGTTTGGTTCCAAAACACCACTGCCCCCCTGCTGCAATCATTCCATCATACAGGAGGAATAAAGCCCCGCTAGTCTGGAAAATACCAATAAATCATCCATCAGCCATAAACTGTGGAGTACTAAAAGTGCCAAAACCAAATAAATAAATACACAATTAAATGTTGAATTAAATATATGTCATTAATTCATTCAAATTGGAATTAAATAGATACGTGTGTTATTAAATGTGTCATTAATTTATTAAAATACCAACTCATTTGAGGTAAAAAAAAATAAAAATCATGTATTATGTAGTGGATATAGTTGATCTGATGGTCGACGTTGACAGATAATATAAATTCATGATCCACTGCCACACAAGGACCATGACATATTTAATTAATAAGTGAAGTTAAAAAAAAAAAGTTTTTTTGAACTAAAATGAATTTTAATTTTAATTGAGAAATTACACATTTGTTAACACATTTATCTCTTTAATTTCAATTTTAATGAATTAATGACACATTTAATAACACTTGTATCACTTTAATTTCAATTTTAATAAATTAATGACATATTTAACTATTCAATTTTGGCACTTTTAGTTCTCCATAATAACCACCCTGAACACCCTGAAATAGAATATTGCACTTTTCAACAAAACACATATTTTTAAATGTATTTGTTCACTTTTATCATGTTCTTAAAATGTGTTGTGAGCCATGTCAGAGATGAATTTCTGTTACAATTTGAGACAGACAATAAAGCATTCTATTCTATTCTATTCTATTCTATTCTATTCTATTCTATTCTATTCTATTCTATTGCACATTGCTCTCTGGCAGCCCCTGCAATGGTGGAGTGTGTGTGAATGGATGAATCTGAGGCCTTGTAAAGCACTTTTGGCACCATAAATATGTCTAAAATATGTTATAGAAGTCTATTTACTACTAATAATGTCAGGTGTGACCTCACATATGCATAGCTGGACACCAGTATTCACATACGTCAGGACAAATGTTAATCCATAAAGATTGTTGATCCACTAACTCAGGGATCTGCAACCCTGGTCCTATAGAGAGCTGCTCTCCTGCAGGTTTTAGATGTATCCCTCTTCCAACATACCTGATTGAGATGATCAGCCTATCATCCAGCTCTGCAGAAGACTGATAATGAACGCCAGGTGTGCTGCTGGAAGAGGGAAAAATCTAAAATATGCAGAATAGCGTCTCTCTCTAATACTATCAATGCATGTAAATAATTTATATAAAATACAGTTTGGCATCTTTTCATGGTCATTACATATGACCCATTGGGATGTTCAGAGTCTGTAGTTACCATGGAAACATCTTCATTCATTCATTTTTCAACGCACAAAAACCAAAACATCCATTCATCACCAAAATCATTTACTGATATATATAATGTGTAATAACTGTTGATCCATTAATTCTATCAATACATGTAAATAATTTATATACATTTTTATATATTTTCATGGTCATCAGATATGATCCATTTGGACATTCAGAGGCTCCATGGAAATGTCGTCATCTTCTACAACAGTGATTCACCAGTAAAACCCATTGAGTTGGATCAAGGACAGTAAATGGACACACTGGGTTAATGATAGCTTTGTTGAAAAAGTCCAATTTTCTTCAGATTTTTTTGTGTTTCTGATATAATGTTCCTCAACTTTAATCTGATCTTTTATTAACCTCCACATGATCAGGGAATTAAATATAGGAAAATATTTTCTTTTTACTGAAAAAATGCAAAATACAGAGGGCCTTTATAATAAATGGTGATAAATCACTTAATAAAGTTTAAATAAAGACAGAAAATGTATTTGGGTACTGACAACAAAGTAGCACTGGGTCTTTATGGGTTAAAATTGTGTGTTTTGTGATTGTGTAGAAATGTGAAAGCCCTTCTAAGCTTCCATGTTGAGACACCGAGTAGACCAGTGGAATAACGACCAGATCACCTCTAATCAGAGATCAGTAATTACAGTCTTAAACCTCACTATCTGTTTGAAAGTGTGTTTGATTAAATAAAGACTGCATTACAAAGTAGATCTTTTACAACCTGAAAATGCAAGCAAAGTAGATACTGTCCATCTGCTCTCAGGCCACTTGAATTACAATATATTCAAAAGTAATTATGGATTTTTCAGTCCAAAACTACCAACCACAGGAGCTTTAATTCAAGTTGTGAACACAGTCTGAGATGCTGCTTATCTCGTATTATAAAGGCTTGTTAAACATAAAATGAACATATTTTGTCTCTGTAAATTCCTTTCTACCAGCAGCTCATTCAGATCAAGATACTTTCTAAGAATTTGTCATAAATTGATCCTAATCTTTGTAATTACAGAGATGAATGAGCATTGATCAGCAGCAGCTGCTCTGTAAACTCTCAAGAGGTATTTGTACCTTTGATCAATGTCTTATTTGCTGATCATCAGTGCACTCACTTATGTCAAGTAAGAGGAATGTGCCAGTTTCTGCAGATTTTTATCTGACCCCCAAAGGGAGGGCAAGGGGTATTCTTTCTTTGTTAAGACTTTAACAGAAAAAACTATTGGTTGAATTTAGGGGTGTCCCCAATTTCCAATATTGATATTGGAATTCAACCAAAAAACGGGTATTGGATTTTATCGGACAGCATCCAGAGGTGGAAATTAAGCAAATTTTTTAGGTATCTATACTTAAATTGAGTATTTATTTTTCTGGCAACTTTTTACAGTACTTTTCTCCCTACATTTTTTCATAAATATCTGTGCTTTATATTCCTTACATTCTCAAAATAGACCTGTTACTTTTCAAACTAAATGGATATGATGGTCAGTAATGGTATAAAAATATTATTATTATTATTATTATTATTATTATTATTATTATTATTATTATTATTATTATTATTATTATTAATAATAATAATAATAATAATAATAATAATAATAATAATAATAATAATAATAATAATAATAATAATAATAATAATAATAATAATAATAATAATAATAATAATAATAATAATAATAATAATAATAATAATAATAATGGATTAGATTTCTATAGCGCTTTTCAAGGCACCCAAAGCACTTTACATTATTGATCCATTATTCATTCACTCTCACATGTTCCCTCTGGTGGTGGTAAACTACATATGTAGCCACAGTTGCCCTGGGGCAGAGTGACAGAAGCGTGGCTGCCATATCACGCTTACGGACCCTCTGACCACCACTAAATATTCATACGCATTCATACACCAGTGTGAGTGACACTGGAGGCAAGGACACAACAGACTGACTAGGACAGAGCAGGAATCGAACCGCCAACCCTTCAGTCAAAGGACCACCCGCTCTCCCAACTGAGAGACTCCTCAGTTGGGAGAGACTCCTTCTTCTGTCCAGTCTCATGGAGCTGCGCGCCAGCCTGTCCAGGAATGGATGGACGTCCAGTACATTCAGACGTCCCCAGTAGCTGTTGAAGAGGTTTAATTCTTTGATGTAGGAGTAACATCTGATGCTGATGGTAATGCACTGTTTCTTTGTTCTGAATGTAGACTATGCAGGAAAAAAAAGTATGAACCTCTTATTCATTAATGCCTTTTAATTCATTAATTTTAAAATTCATATACTATTAGGCTTCGTTACATGTGAGGGCTTGGGTTTTTTTCCACATATTTTGAATGTTGTGAGATAGTGTTTTCAACACTCAAACCTGAACCTGTAGTCAGTGTTTTTACCATTTCCCGTGACACTGTCTGTGATAACATAAAATTTTTCAATTGGGTTTATATGTTTAATACCCTACTGTAAATGTATTTAAATGCACATTTCTTTGTCCTGAAGTGGGCAAGTTTTGGATTGTGATTGGGCAGAAATCATTTAATCTGGCAACACTGCTCGTGAGGATGGATACCTCCTGGACACCTCCCTGGGGAGGTGTTCCGGGCATGTCCATCCGACAGAAGACCTTGGGGTCGACCCAGGACACGCTGGAGGGATTACATCTCTCGGCTGGCCTGGGAACACCTTGGGATTCCCCTGAGGTAGCTAAGGTGAGGGAAGTCTGGGCTGCTTTGCTGAGGCTGCTGCCCCCCTGCGACCCGAACCCGGATAAAGCGGGAGACGACGAATGAATGTCTTATTGAAACTAAAATATTGCTTTGGGGACATGGGAAAAATAGGTGTATTTTTGAAGAAAAAGGTGATTAAAAGTTAAATAAATATATTTTGTATGCATTTTTGTGTCGATCCCATTGAGATCCTTTTTTTTTTTTTCGATCATAGATGTTCTATTTATTTTAAGTAAGATATTGACATTTATATTAGTTACTAATATCCAGGAATTACCCATATCAGTTTATTAATTATCCTCTATTAATCAGTCAAACCAGTTAATCAGTCTAATGGTTTTTGGCATGAACTGCAAACGGCGCTATGCTAACTTGCTAATGGCTCTATGAACATGATCTTTCTGTATTATGGCTTTTTTCTCATTTAACAAATAGCCAATCAACCAAAAAAGTGGGAAATATTTCATAAATAAGGTTGAATATGGTTAATTTTCCCTGCCTCCAAACAAATATAATGTCAATAGTACTGCTTCATTTAGTGACATAATTTCATTGTTTTGTGTCTAGAATGTACCGCTGAACACAGAATCATTTCTGTAAGTTTAAGTGCTGAGTGGGAAAAACCAAAACACGCCTGCAGCTGAGAAAATGAACACTCACCAGAGTTGACCCCCATGATGAGCCGTCCAATTATGAGCATCTCAAAAGAGTGTGACTTCTCACCCAGAGTCAGCAGCAGAGCAGCTACGACTGCAAAGCTGTTATTTAGCAGCAGAGTTCCCTTTCTGAAAGAGCAAGAAGACAAGCACAAACAGCTTAATGGACAAAATATCCCAACAGCTGTATAAATGTCCACAATTTATTTGTTTCAGAGTTCAACCACAACATGAAATTACTGACATGTATATTTGACTCAAAACGGTAAAAAAGTGAATGCATTTACTTCCTATTTATGTTAGAGATTGGCCATTTTACAGTAAGGATATTTACTTAAAAGGGTGATATTTGCTGGAAAGTGTCCAAATATAACAAGAGACAAGGACACAACACCAGATTTACACAAGTCACTTCTGCTTGTACAGACTTGGCTTCAGTGTTTACACATGGAGCTACTCAGTGACCTTCCATATATAGTAACATATGGGATTTACTATCATCAGAATACGTACAAAGATTTCCCAACTGCAGAAAATCAAATGTTTTGTTTGAAATTGTGACTCATCTAAGGCTGCATTCAGTCTAGAGGAAAATGTCTTTCAAGGACATGAATTATTTTTCAACCTTTCCGCCACAGGAGAGGTTTGGAACACGGTTTTTACTCTGTCCAGGAATGGAGTTATGTTTGGGTGCAGGGTTCCTACAGTTCAGGACAAGTTAAATTCAAGACTTTTTAAGACTTTTTTGAAATTAAATTTAAGACCAAGCTGACAATGAACCAAATTTTAAAAAGGAAAAAAAAAGAGAATTACCTGAGGGCAGTTTTACCCATCTGTTTATTTTAAATACAACATGCCTTTATTGTCCACTTGCTGCAACATTCATGAACCATTTGCATCAAGAAGCATTACTTTAAAATTATGAATATATAACACACACTTAGAAAAAATTAAGTAAAGTTAAAGGAATACTACACCCACAGAAGGATGTGCCCTCATGTTCTACACCCTAAATTATTTTTGTAAATGTTACCAAAATGTTACCAAATACTTTTTTTTATTTCAAACTAACATGAATCTTACTTATGTGTCCAAATTTGTAAGACTTTTGAAAATTTAATTCAAGACATTTTAATGGCAATTAAGGCCTTATTTTTTTTGTCTCAAAAAGTTATAGACGTGGGTGAACATTTTGGGAAATGTTGATACTGGTACAAAAAACAGTGATAGAAGTTTGGTGGTGATCAGTGGAGGGGTGGGGGGCTACACCATTGTCTTTGAGGAGGGGGAGGGGGTGTTCTACTTTCGCAGAATCTGTGCTCTACGGGTGCTTTTCTAGTCTCTTTCTGTTCCCTTTCCCTGAATCCATTGAAAAAAATTCCATCATGTGACCATGTGTACTAGAGTCTGACTGATGAATGGGTATCGGTCAATACATAGCTAATTTATTAGCTTCTTTTTGCTGCTGAGTTTGTCACTCACTGCTTGTGTGTGTGTGTGTGTGTGTGTGTGTGTGTGTGTGTGTGTGTGTGTGTGTGTGTGTGTGTATGTACTGCCTGGAGAGTTAGATTCAGAGTAAAGCCTGTCAGTTCTGCTTTGACTTGTGCTCTGGTGTTCAAGCCATCACCCACACATATAGGTGTACATGAAATCATAGACTGGTACCGCACATTGCTAGTCCCACATTTAAACCACCTCAGTTCTGTGCATGCTCATCCACTTCTCCAAACCACCCCCACCCCGCGTACGCTCCAAGGACTGAACCACTTTCCCCCTCAGTCCTAAAGCCCCCTGTTTATGAACCCTCACTAGAGGTAAGATCTTTAGCCCGAGCTGGCCCAAAATTAGTCTACAATTATCTAATATAAGATTATTATATCCTGTGTTAATAAATGTTCTTATTTCATATATCAACCAATGTATTGATTAACGGCCAATACTGGATATCACCTGACACATTTTTACTTTCTAATATCGGTATCGACCCCAAAAATCCAATATCGGTTGGGCTCTAATGTGTACTGTGTGTTTAGTGTATGACGTCTGAGTATATTTTATGGACCTGCTTGCATTCTCTACTGTCATTTACGGAATCTTAGATGGTGCCGATGATGATGGTGGCAGCTTGTTACCTGCTGTCGTAACCAAAGAATTTCCTGTCAAGCATCAGTAAAGTATGTATTCTATTCTATTCAGAATTTGGCCCAAACTGATTTTTTTTGCCCATATGTGATTTGTATCAGACATGTTAAAGACAGTTTGAACAACACAAATCAGATTTTTTCAAATCCCACCCAGGCCACTTTCAAATGTGTTCCTATATCTGATATGTATCTGATATTTTAGAATTCAACTTGAGTGTGAACAGTCAGGTCACATGTATTGGAACTTCATGTCATTAAAATGTAACAAACGTCACAGTTTTGCTTCCCAGAAGGACGAGTGATCAGATAAACAACAGCCACAACACACACACACGGAGAAAAGATGCCTTCATATTTATTTATTTACACTGGGAACCATTTAAACATGTTACAGTTTATACAATAAATATTCACACTAATGAATCAGATGTTGATTTAAAAAAAAAAAAAAAAAAAAACAACACACACGTAAGAGTAAAAGATGCTGGTTTTAAAAAAAATATAACCAAAGATAAACATTTCAACCCAATTTCATGCCAAAGAAAATGATAAAAAAAAAAAAAAAGAAAAGAAAATTGACTAAAATGGTCGAGGGAAGCATAAGAGTTAAAATTTTACTCATAACTTGAAATCATAATTGGTTTAATGTGGTCCCTGACCTCCAGTGAGTTTGACACCTCTGATCTATGCCATGTTCCGACAGTAAAAGTAACTGAAAGAACTATTTAACCATCAATCAGCGATCACACAGGAAGGTTAATAAACTCCCTGAAGTACTTAAACGTCTCACCATGCTTTACCATTCACTAATATATATTTAACACTTTTCACTGACACTGGAATTTCAACCTTCATGAGACATTGTGCAAAATTAACAGAATACAGTGAGACAATGAATTATGCATTTCAGCATCAGTAGAGTCAAGATCATCACCTGAGAATCCCAAGGTGAAACTTGAGGGCATTTTACTTTCCTCAAAAGTCTCCACTGCACTAACACTGACATCTGGATCATTAGTAGATAATATAGTCTTTTCAATGTATATATTATTCCAGAGCGTTGAGGTGATTATCAGTATGGAGGTGGCAGGCATACGTATGTACTGTAAAGTTCTGTACCGTGTGGAAAAAGGGGAGAGTGAGTTTCAGAGTTGAGAAAAAGTTTGCTTTTTACTAAAAATAAGTAAACTCCCTTTATCCCAAAATACCTCAGAGAAAAGACAGCTCTTCCATGGGCTACTCTATATATAGTATTGTAACTTCATAAAAAAAATGACCTGCAATTAACATTAGTGTTGAAAATAAAGAGTGCTAATTTATTAGACCATTAGGGAGAGTGGTGAGTCACTCTGCAAGTCTGAGGAAAAACAGGCGTTTTAATCAAAGCATAAGAAAATGACAAGATGGGATGAGAACTGACAAGAAACAACTTTTAAAGTCAAAGAAAATGACAAAAATGATTAAATCTAAGGCTGTTTTCAGACCTGTTAGTTTGGTAGACTGGTTCGTTTGGGCCCAAAAGTTGTTACAATGTTCACACCAGTGTTTTTTGCAAATGTACCAACCACTGTGGGTGTTATATCTCTCCTCACCCATGTGGAGGCGCTGTTTGGAAAATACTGCGCTTTGGGTGGCGTAGACGAAAGCTGATTGGTGCAGCACGTGCAGAGGGAAACTCCCGGAAGAAAACATCAGGCGGATTTGTTTTTTTCTGAACAATGAACTGTGGTCTTTTGCTTGTTTTTGTTTCAATATATTTTTATCACTGCTTTGTGCAACAAGCACAATCACTGCTGTTGTTCCAGCATCCAGCATGACAACACTATGCGTTTGTTTTTGGAGCAGAGAATACGCATTGTATATACAGTAGTACATGCGTTATGATAGCTGTTGATGTGCGGGTTGACCCGAAGTTGTGGGCTGTGGGTCATTGAAAAATATTTTTAATGATATTCACATTGTGGTCGGTCGGGTCATTTGTGATAAACATTAAAATAATAATTGTAATTTAAATATTAGGTACTATTTTCTATTATTGATACATATACTTTATTGACTGAATTTCCGTGAAGTTGACGTCCAACTTCTTACAGTATGGAGGGAGCAACAGTGAAAATAAAGTGGAAGCTCCAGAAACATACAGACAAACAAAAATGTTACAATACGGGATGAGATGTGGGTCAAGCGCACCACATTTCTTGTGGTGCCATTTGCGGGCGGGCTAGTTTAAAAAATGGTCAGTTGCAGTTCGTTTATTTATTGACACCCACCACTCTGACTCCTACCAATGAAGTTCAAAGGTTTATTAAAATGATATTACATATCAATCTCACTATGTCTATGAAAACATAGACCCAGTTTTTTTTTATTCACAGAACATTCAAGTGGGATGAGGGGGTGGATGTGAAAAATGACACATCCTAGTTTGTAATGTTATCTCTGTATGAACCACTGTTTTCACAGATACAGAATGAGAGATAAAAATGACAAAGTGATGTCTCGAATAGGAATAAATCCTTACTAACTCCAGAAACTATGTAAAAAAAAGTGACAAATTTGTAAAACATTCACACACTGCCTCATTTTAGGACTTTCTTCTCTAACTGGTTTAATAAGTAACTGTGATAATATATGTCCATGATTAAACCAGTGACATGTCACAAAGTAAATCTAAGACAATCCCAGTGGAACTTCAAGAGATGGAAAGTATAATGGAAGAATAGAATAGAATAGACTTTATTGTTATTGTGCAACAGTCAGTGCAGCAATACTAGCAACAAAAAAAAACATAAGAATAGAGTTCAGTAGAATAAAAATAAAACTGGACAAAATGTGAATAAAAGCAAATTTACAGGACAGACAGACAGACAGACAGACAGACAGACAGACAGACAGACAGATAGATAGATAGATAGATAGATAGATAGATAGATAGATAGATAGATAGATAGATAGATAGATAGATAGATAGATAGATAGATAGATAGATAGATAGATAGATAGATAGATAGATAGATAGATAGATAGATAGATAGATAGATAGATAGACAGGCAGACAGACAGGTTGCTTGCCTGCTGTCCTCTCCCTCGTCAGTCCACATCTAATCAGTCTAAGCCATTCCACCTGTCTCTCCCAGCTGTCCTTATTCAACTGGCCGGTATATTTACGTGCATAATTCTGTTTGTTTTCCATGAGCTTACGGATGTATACCCAGATGGACAAAATGGAGCAGGACCACCAGGAAGAGTGGAGGCAGTGTTGAAATTTGAACAGAACAATTTCATAAATAACAGCTTTCAAAGACCTACTGTGTGAGTTACCATAAAATGAACATCATATTTATGACAACTAACCTTCTCCATATTCACATTATGATCCACATTAGGAAAACCTCCTTATTATTATTATGACCATGTTTGTTATCATTGACTTTCTTATTTTCCTCATAAATCTTTAAATCTCATTCAAACGTACAGGAAGCATGGAACAGAGTGTTTGATCTACATATATCAGAGTAATCCATGTATTATTCAAACAAAAATAAGACAACAAAACAACAAGTCGTTTCTTCATTATTTGTTTCCAAAACCAAAATGAAAAAAAAAAAAATAACATTGCAGTTTTTCAGTTTTCCTTTTTGTGTTTTAATGAATAGTGGGAAAAAAAACTGGTAATGGCCCATAGATCCACCCCTGGTTCATATAGAACCTACTGACAAGATGACTGATCTGTCTGGACATTAACAGTCCATAATACCTGTGTAGAACCTCCAGCACCATTATTTACTACTACACTGAATGCAAAAGCAGGACAGGAAGTGAAAACATGAAAGCAGATTAATGGATGAAACTGAGGTTCTGTGGTTGATCCACAGCCGGTTTGTTTGGTTTTGAAGTTGCTTTATATCCCAACGTATTCAAGTCAGTGGTCTGCTCCTCTACTCCAAATTATAACACACAACAGTGCATGCAGTAAAATAACAACAGTTGTTGTTTGTCCCACTGAACATGAGAGCGTGTCGTTTGTTTGGACCTTTTCAAGCTTACATGAATCCCGTGATCACCGGAGTGGAAATATCACAGCGTGTTGTAACCCTCTTTATAGAGCTGTGACACGGAAGTATGACAGCAGTGACGCATGACAACGTTAAAAAATGGACGTAACTATTTATAAGAGCATAAATGAGCCTTAAGACGGTCAGTCTAAAATGATGTTTTTGTCTTCACTCATATTAACAATGAATTTTAATAAAATATACTAAGAATTAATTGTGCTGAGTTTGGGATTTAACTACACCTTTATAACAAGATCTATGTAAATAAAAGTCTATGTGCAATTTGTTTTTGATAAATACTGCTTGTAGAGGCCGAAAATGTAATAACAGCTTCACCTTTTTTTTAAATATAATAGGTTAATCATGCAATAACTGGCTAATAATGTAATAAAAGACCTGAACTGATATCATAACTTTTGGTCAATAATGTAATCATTTATTATGTTATTAGCCAGTTATTACATTATTGGCATGGTACAAAAAAAAAAATATTTTACAAGCGTAATAACTGAGCCAATAATTATATATGTTATTTGCTTCTACACTACATCCAAGGCTAGTGCACATTATTCACATTTGAAGGATTATTGCACATTACAGGAAGTGACTCATACAGTATATACCGTATGATAGAATTAACAAACACCAGAGCGTACTAACATACAGCCAGGAGCTCTACAGTCTACTCCCATCACACAAGACTAAGGGTAAATTAAAATAAATTCTGTAGTGATGCAAACATGCAGCAAATCAACTTACCTTCCAAGGACTTTGATGATTAAAGACACACACAGTGCACCCAGCAGACCTCCGATAGAAAATATGGACACAGTGATGGACCACAGGAGGGTGACGGACTCTGCTCCCATGGGCTCCTCATATCTCTCAATCCATGTCTTATTGTAAAAAGATTTAATGTACTATGAAAAAAGAGAGAAAATCACAGATTAAATCCACAATCCAGAGGTAAATTACACAGTAGATAATGCCACTGCGATAAAAGACTGTTAGAACATGAAACTGTCTTTATTAGCTGAACACTTACATTTACATGGTCATTTAAAAAACATCTAAATTCAAATAATTAGCCTTGTTTAAATATTTAATTTCCTCTTGGTAAAAGAATTAAATTACGTGTGTAAAAAAAGCTATCTTCATGTCAACGTTTCTATTTTGACATAGACTGACTGACACTTAATACTTACATGGAACACTTAAGCCAGTTCCATCTTAAAAGACCCACGTACCCTGGTCACAAACTGTACACACCCCACCCCACCCCCACCCCTCTGGTAGAAGATTCAGGGCGATGGGGACACGTACAAGTATCCACAGGCCATCAAATGTGTTTTTAATACATTTTATATACGTCAGCACCTTTTATATCTGCACTATGTTATAATTTATATATATATACATATGTATATATAGGTATATATAACTTAACTACACCTCTGTAACAAGATGTATATAAATAAAAGTCTAAGTGCAATTTGGTTTTGATAAATACTGTTTGTAGAGGCCGAAAATGTAATAACAGCTGATAACATAATAAATTCAATGGCTATTAATGTAATAAAAGTCCTAAACTGATATCATAATAACTTTTGGTCATTTACATTTACATTTAGATTGTTGGTTTTAGCTTTCATGACATTCTGTTGAGTTTGAATGTTGTGTTTTATTTATTTTAAGATGGTGCTGCAGAGAGAAACTGCTAAATTGTAGTTTCACTGTGTTCCACAATGACACATAAAGTCTTCTATTATTCTATTCTATTCTATTCTATTCTATTCTATTCTATTCTATTCTATTCTATTCCACCTTATAATCAGTCAATCAGTACACACTGGTTAGTATTTTGTGAAAAGAAAAGACAAAAACATCCTTCATGTTGCCTGGCTGGCAGAGGTAGTAAACAGTCAGCTGATGTGCTGTTGAGATGATGCTGCTGAGGCTGCCCTCTCAGACTGTTTTGGTGGTAAAGCCTCTCTGTACGTGTCTAACATGTTTTCTGTGACCAGTTGTGTGTCCCACAGAGGTAGCGACAGACGTTACATTGTGCAATGCTGTCATTCATTAGATGTGTGTTACACTGCACATGTTCTCTGATAAGTGATGACTGAACTGTGGAGGCAATTTAAAGTAAAGGTTAACACTTAATCCCACTTTATCCAAAGCTTAGGTTACTACATTTGTTATTCAGCACCAGTAGTGCCAGTCACAGCCTGGGTTCCACAAAAAAAAAAAAAGTGCTCTGTTGATTTGTAGACAAAGGCTGCTTGTAAAGAGGATGAAATGATCATCATGAGTTGCCTGATGTCATAGAAACTGTCATATCCAGGAAATTATAACGTATTATTTAGTGGGTGAGGTTAGATCAAGAGTGTTTCCAGGAGGTGTCATGGCGGCATGTTGTTTGCATCATTAGTTTCAATATGTGCCGTGTTTATATGGTGGCGCTGTCGTCCTATACTAGGAACTTCTATTTCTGAACAAATTAAGATGTTATTACCCTATAGGAAGAAGATTTTAACAAAAATTATACTTAAAAACCCTCAGATATTTGGAAATCCGGGATTTTTCTAAATCCTGAGCTCATAAAATATTAATATGGTTCATTTTATTTCCATATTTTCAAGATCATATTTCAAAATAAGAGCTAGTCATTGTAATGATCAAAAGACTACATTCATTATGAATAATAAAAATTCTCAGGTGAAATTGGAACAGAATATAGACATACACATATGTAAAAATACATATGAATTTTATTACAATAAACTTCTTTTTACTGGTATAAGAATACAATATTTTACAGACTTACAATTTGCCCTAAGGTCATTCTCTTTTATTAAGAGCTCAGAGTTTGGTCATTTACCATTTGACTGACATACCTCTGGATTTTCTAAATATAGATACATGCCGCCATGACACCTCCTGGAAACACTCTTGATCTAACCTCACCCATTATTTAGTGTTTTGTTTCTTGTTTGTCTGGCACTTCCTGTTTATGTTGATAGATTTCCATTTGTGTTCTGTCCTGTGTCTAGTCTGACCTTTACCCTTGTTTGTCCATGTGTGTGCTGATTGTTCCTTGTCCCCATGTGTCATCTGTGTCTTGTTGTATCCTCGCCCTTATGTGTGTGTGTGTGTGTGTGTGTGTGTGTGTGTGTGTGTATAGAGTCGGTGTTTTCACCTTTATCTCTTGCTAGTTCGTCTGGTTTTACATAGAATCAAACCAGTCTCTGTCGTGTTGAGTTTTATCTTTTGTTTTTCCTTTGATAACTTTGTCACTTAACAGTTTTTCTTCCGTGAGAGTGAATTTAATTTAATACTTTGTCACATAATGGTTTTTCCTCTGTAATATTGGTTTATTTATTTATTTGCATGTAATTTATTTCAAACATATAAAGACCTCTTAACCTTCCTATTGTGTTAGTTTTCTGTTACCATCTTTTATTTTAATGAGGGTGTTTTGACCCATGTCATAAATCAATTGTAAAATTCACTAAAAACAATTCTCTACCATCCAATCTGGGTTTTTTTTCTCTCTGTGACCTCGTTAGACTTCCTTATTCATGACAATACTGCTTTTAATATTTGTGATGTGGGCCTCTTGAGTCTTTTTTTTTTTTGTCAGTATACCCCTCAATGTGAACTCTGCAATTCATCAAATCTAATCTGAATGGAGTTCACATACATGCCCATCTGTGTGTTTTATTTTTGTGCAGATATACTGGATAACAAGACAAAATGAAGATCCCAAAAGCTCACAATTGTTAGAGGATCTGTCTGTCAGTGTGTTGGCACTGATGACTTCAGTTTTGGCTCTAATCTTATTTTTATAACTGCGTCCAAACCACCCTAACAACACAAAGGTCATAATTTCAACCAGAACATTTCATAAATTAGTGGAAAAACATGTTGTTTTTTTTTATTAATTTTGTTGATATACAGATTCCTGGCAGAGTCCAAACTCCTTAAAGCACAACACAAATTATATGTGATTTATTGATGCATTTAAAATTTTAAATGGTTCAGTGCTGATCCTAACACAAGAGGAAAGTTAAATTACAATCACTCTCTTGTAATTTAAAGAAACTATGAATTTGGAACAATTTTATTTTTACTTTGTAAATCATTTCTAACGGGGGTGTGACGAGATCTTGCGAGATATAATTTGGCGAGATTTCTCGTTTCGTAGAAATGCTGTCTTTCAAGTTTTGGTATCCAGCAGTCTGTCTCATCTCTCTCTCTCTCTCTCTCTCTCTCTCTCTCTCTCTCTCTCTCTCTCTCTCTCTTCTCTCTCTCTCTCTCTCTCTCTCTCTCTCTCTCTCTATAACAGCTCCATTTTTGACCTTTTTCTCATGTTTCTCCCCAATAGTTTTTCCTACATTTCCACATATTTCTGCAGCATAGTTTGAGTTTGTTAAGTAAATCTCACCCATATTTGTGACAATTTACAATGAAAAATACCAAATACAGAGAATAATATTATAATAAATATTGATAAAATTCTTAAGAAAGATGAAATAGAATGGGAAAAAAAATCAATTTGGGAGATGCTGTAAAATTAGCACTGGGTCTTTATGGATTAAAATCAATGCTTAAAACTTTTGTAAAATGGAGCATAGATGGAGTCTTCTTCCCACATGTTATGCTCCATTTATTGCAGAAAATATCAGCTGTGTTTTTCTATCACTCATTTACAGTTTAGGGCCAGTAATGGACATATGTTAGCTAAGTGTGTTTATATTCCGTCAAAAACAGATGTGAGAGGAGCAGCCTGCTTCTTTATTCTGTATGAATTTTCTTGGCTCAGCACGAGCAGTAGAGGACCCCGACTGTGGTGGAGAGGAGCCAGCTATCGGGATAAACAACTTGTGTTCTTATCCATTGCAGATAAAACAACAAGCATAAGGGCTAAATTAGACATGATCTTGAGAAGAAGCTGCATCTGCGAATTCACAGCGGGAAATGTCAATGAGGGTAATTGGCAATGGCTGCAAGAAATAACCTCCTAATATCATGGCTGTGGAGTGTGGGTAGATTGAAGGAAAAAAAATGATGCAATGAAAAGGAGGAAATGCTGGGATTTTCTTTCACTTTTAACACTTTTACTGCTATACAGTTGCAGTAAAAGTTATTAGACCATTCTTTATTGTCTTCAGTTTCTTGTTAATTATTATGCCTGGTACAACTAAAAGTAATATAATGATAACAAGATAAATCGCTCATCAGTATGGAGGATGGAAACTGGCATAATTAAAAATATAAACAGAAATAATAAAAATTGCTTGAAAAAAAAAAAACCTTTAGGTACCACTTAAATGAATACTGAAGAAAATGTAAATAGAAAGTAATGCAGAAATGAATGCAGGGATAAAAATGAAAGAAGGAAAAATATAAATGTTTTTTCAAGCATTTTTGTACATTTCTGTTTATATTTTTTTTTATTATGGCAGGTTCAGTCCTCCATATGTAAGAGCTTCATTTCAGAGCTGATAATAATAATCAATTTTACATATTTTCTTGATAATAACCAAAATCACTTCTCTTCATAAATCAATATCTATGGCATTGTACTGACAAAAAAAAAAATACAAGGACTATACAAAAAAAATGCATCTGAAAAAATATATATATATTTTGCTATTTTCAATTAAATTATTTAACATAAAAATACCAAAACTTCTTCTTCCCTGTGGCTCCCTGTGGCTACTTGTGCTTTTATATAATAACTGTATAAAGACTGCTCTCTTATATTGATATAGTAAGATGAAAAGAAAAAAAACACCCTAGATCAAAACTGAAAAGCATTTATTTATTAAGGCAGTGTCAGCAAATGCAGCGTCAGCCACCTCTGATTGTTCAGATGCAGGTTTTGAGGGAAAATATGGGAAAACACAGCCAATAATCTTCTACAATAACTTCTACAGAGAAGAAACCCCATTACTTAAAAGTGTTTTGGCAAAGCTGAACAGGTCCTGGAGCTTCTAGAATTACCAATTAGACTCACAGGTCAGACGTGCCTGGATCCTCCTCATCCTTCTTTCACTTACAGTCACAGTTACCAGTGCGACGGCCTCATTAAAAGAATCCTACTGTTCTGTGACACATTGTTCACTGTAAAGGTTTTCTGAAAGCCTTGCATCACCAACTGTATCTAATTCAGCACATAAAAGCAACTAGGCCAATGACAAGCTCTAAGCCAAAGATGCTTTTCAAAAGAAGGAGAGATTTTATTCTAACCCTTGAAAGGAAATTCAATTGACCAGTCAAACGTGACATTTGACTATTTAAAAGTCAATCAAATAAACTGTAGAAACATCCCGCAGCATAATGTAATGACAGAGTGTGAAAAACTAATTAAATCTTTAGATTAAAGTGGTGACCTAAAAAAAAAAACTAGTTGCAAATGTGTTGGTTAAAAGCTTTGAATACAAATCCATTGACCTGTGAGACTTTTAATTAGATCTAAATGAACACAAGGTCATATTTTAAAGCATAGTTTCAGTAAAGGGCCTTTGTTTCTTCTCTCCAGGGATGAAGAATGAATAAAACGAGGTTAAACTGTATTCAGAAAAAATAAAAATAAAAATTCTGGGACTTAGGTTACGTTCACACAGTGGGTCTAAATTCAGATTTTTTGGGTGAAATGTGATTTTTTGTGTGTGTGTGTTGTTCATTCATATTACACATTCAATCTGACTTCTATTACTTTTGAGGATGAACTGAATATGACCCTGAAATTCTCCCAAATGCACAATAAGAGGTTCTGTCATAGCCTACCTAATATGTGACCATCTATGTTTATGTAAGTAAATATATACAATTGTTTGTCATATTTCAATGACGTAAAGGTCAGATAAATGTAACCTGGCCATTCAGACTGAAGCTGCATTATATAATATCAGATACTTATCATGTATGAAAGTGGCCTGGGTTGAATTTGAAACAAATCTGACTGTTCAAAGTGTCTTTAACAGATCAGATACAGGTCATATATGGGCAAAAAAAAAAAGTATTTCACCCACATTTGCCTATAATCTGTAAATATTTTAGATTTCAAAGCACTACCAATTATTTTATTATCACAATTCCTATCTTTTAAATTTATACCAACAATCATAAGTGTAGGAAGGGAAGGATCAATGCTGTAGTATCTTAACATATTGTGAATCAACTGTAATAGGGATAAGGACTATCGGGACAGTCTCAGTCAAAGGGTTGACTTGTGTCATTTCGTGCCCCTGCTGGTAGAATGTGGTATAACCCTTCAACCCTGCATCTGGTGCAGTGTCATAAAAGCTGCTGTGATTATGTTTGTGTTCTTTTTCTCCAGAGGCTTTGTTTTACTGTGTGTTTTAGGGTCAAAACAGGAGAAATAAAAGAAAAATATGAGGAGTTTAATTTGGTCCCTGTAGTATTTTTGCCTAAGTCACTCCAGCTGCTTTTTGATACATGGATGAATTCAATAAAGCAGTTACATAGTCAAAACTCAGTAAAAAAAAATAAAACAACAACAACAACAACAACTGTGAAATAAATAATAAATAAATAAATAAATAATAAGGGAATATCACAACACTGCAAACAGAAAAAATAACAACAACAAAAAACATGTGGAAAATGGTGCAAAAAAAGCCCAAACCATCTATTTTTATAGTGAGTCAGTCTCCCCCTCCCCTTTATGGGTGGGGGAGACTGTAGAATGCCATCCATTCTACAAGCAGTGGGGGTGCACTGAGCATGCTCAGATGTCTATGGAAAAGACACGGCCTGGTTTATCAAAACCTTTTGATTTATTTTTTTTTCCTAACTAAATCATACAACCACAACAGTTGCCACAGACACATCAGGGGTTAAAGGGTTAAACTAGTCTGTACTAGTACTAGTACTGTAAAGCTTTCAACAATGTATAAATGATAGAAAAATTACATCTATTCAGCAGTGAATAACCCCCTGCACGGTTTAGTTGAATTATGAGAATATCTATAAAAACTAATTAACTCTTTTCATTTCGGACAGTTTGGAATGGACACAATTAGGTTTGTGTGAGAAGTGAACTCCCACTCATCACAACCTAGCTCTGTTTAAACTCTGCTTCTTAGAGGCTAGTTATTGATTATGAAGACTGTTAACAAAGAAAATCAATGGTGGTGTTCCACAAAAAGGTCTTTCAATAACCTGAGCATTTCACTCACCGAAGCAGGAGCGTTCACCACGGAGAGGTTGTAACCGTACAGGAAGGACGACCCCAGGGCGCCGAAAAAGGCCGTGCTCAAAAGACAGGCTGTGATTGGCTGCTAATGAGACAAAACACACATTTATGTTGGCGTAAGTTAGAGAAACACATAGGCAGCCAATATATTACAAATAAATGGGAAGGAGAGAGGAAGAATAGAATAGAATAGAATAGAATAGAATAGAATAGAATAGAATAGAATAGAATAGAATAGAATAGAATAGAATAGAATAGAATAGACTTTATTGTTAAAATGAAATTACACTTTAGTGGGGTCACTCTGCACCATGACAAAAAAATAGATAAATAGAAAACTGCAATAAATAAACAAACAATTGAAAAAACAATCATTCACACACACACACACACACACACACACACACACACACACATATATATATATATATATATCCACCTACATATAGGTTTTACTGGTGCTGCAGAAAGCCTCTGAATTGCCAAAAATGCATCATATCTTATGCTGCTGAAAGATCGAGAAACTGCATTTTTCATGAATTATTCAGATGTATTGATAGGGTCAGTGATTCCAAAGTTATTATACATTTTATTTCAGTAGATTGTTGTGGTGGGTGGTTCTTGTTTAGGTTTTAAAGGGTTAAAGAATCAACATTAACAGGTTTGAGCTGCAGTTTGTTGATGTGCAGAAGAAAGAATAAATACCCTGGTAAGAAAATAAAGAAAGAAGCTGTGCTAGAAATGTGTAAATGAAGTGTGATGTATCATTAGCATCTCAATGTTCCAAAGGAGAACTTCAATACAATTATATTGACAAATCCTTCTCTTTTATTCCATTAGAAAGCTCTATCTGCGTGTGGTAATAAGGAATCGATATGTGCAGCACCACTTGGAGTTAATGGTGGATTGTGAGCGAGAATTAGCTCTATGCTTGTCCCAATCAGTGAAGTTTAATTTGGACTTCTAACTTTGCTGGCTAAAAAAAAAAAAAAAAAAATCACTTTGGTCTTGATTCATTATTATAAAGTCAGTGAATAAATGAATGTGATTATAAAATTTCCTGACTTCATCATTTGACTCTATTTCACATCATAGGATAAAATAGGAATTGGAGACAAAAAATGAGCATAATAGATAATAGACAGGAAGTTACTCCTGAGGGTAACAGAGGGGGTAAAGGTCAAGTGCCAAGATATTAAAATGTCCTGGAAGAATGAACAGACTTTTATGAGTTTTGCCAGTGTAACAATTGGATGAAGAGACAGTTGACAAAGTTGACGTTCAGAACAAAAGGAGGAGCAGATCAGTAGAAAAGGTGTGGGATCATATTGTATGTAGCAGGAATACATTCAGTAGCTGGTGTTTTGTGTTTAGGGCTGATACGAGTACATTCATGGCTGAGTAGAGACGTCAAACAAAGAAAAAAAAATGTCTTTACTTTACCCATGAAAGTGCAGTGGTGCTTTTGTGGCTGTTTCCAATTTATTTTTTTTTTCTATATTTAACATTTCATAAGAGCTTTATAAGCATTTATTATAAAGAATTTCCATATATCCAACTTCCAATTGTTGTAGAAATTACAATAGTATCAGATATAATTTTTTTAAATGTATGATTCTTGGGTTTTGAGTCTGTTATAGAGTCTGTGCTTAGAAGACACAGACCCTGGGGAATGCAGGGGATGGGGTCATTTACATTAGGACAACAATGGAACTCTCCAGAGGCAAGACACCCAACTCTTCAGAAGAATGACCTGAAGCAGAGGCAGAGGAGTCTGCGATAGGAACAAACGACCTCGTGTGGGGAAAGTGCCAGTGGCCACCCAGGCAGCATGCACTCAAATAAGAGACTGACCTTAGACTTTTGACAGAAGGCTTTCATCTTAAAACTTTGTAAAAATCTTTAATTAGAAATTGTTTGACATATTAAAATGATGAAAAGACAATGGAAAGACTTTCATTCATACTAATCGCTCATAAGTCAAATGAGTATATGATCTTAATTAAGTAAAATGTATATATTTATTCCTAATACACAATATTTAACCCTTTGTTGGTCACACTACAAAAATTTAAAAAAAAATTGTTGGTTTTTTCCATCTCACAGGGACTATTATAACATAAAATATAGTTGTTTTTTTTAGTGACCCTAAATTTGACAAAATTATTCAAACTCAAACATTACTCCTTCACCAATCTTACCAACATAATTTGTGACTTGGTTCAAATTAGATGTATTAACTCTTTGTGTTTCTATCATTAGCGATTAGCATTAGCATTTCACGACCCTTTACTATCATCTCTACCATTTGGTTCAGCATGTTTTCAAAAATTATTACATGAACACCCAAAGTATTTTTGAAACATGACGAGGATTATTTATGTAAAATAGACTCTAAAAGTTAATAAAAAAAAAAAAAAAAAAAACAAACAAACAAATGTACCTACAATTTTGTTCATAGCAGAGGTGTTGTAATGGTTATCTTCTTCCTTGGTGGTAAACTAGCATTACCTGAATATATCAATAATTGCCCAAGACGTTTTGTGGTGAAGGACTTACATTTAGATTACATATCAGGGTTCAAAGGTACCTCTACCAAACGGTTGAGCTGACCAACAAAGGGTTAAAATAAAGATCAATGTTCCTCAATGAGGTTGGTGGGACATCTTTAGGGGAAAGGAGAAAGCTGAGAGGGGTTACTCAGCACAAATGTGCTCTAATAGCATGTTGTGATGCACAATAAAATGATGCAAAATGTAAAATACTTGACATTTCATCTGGAATGTACTGAAAGAAAAAGTAGTAACACTGAAAAACGCAACAAGTGGGAAGTAAAGATACCTGACATTTTCTCAAGTACAGTGCTAAAATATTTGTATATAGTTTCTTCCCAACTCTGCATCTTACATACACAATTTTCTGTGGGATTATTAAGTATCCTGAGTCTGACCCTGAATACACGGTAGCCTATAATATACAAGAAAATGTGTTTTTCACTGTAAAATGTAAAATACATAAGATAATATTATAACAAACGTTGATACAGTATATCACTTAGAAAATGTTAAATGTACTGAAACAATCATTTGGAAGCTGTTAAAAATATATGATTTAAAGGTTAAAGTAGTGCTACACACAATGGTTGCAATCTGGGAGATATTCTAGGAGTGTATAAACCAAACAGATGTGTGACCTGTGTGTTATTTCTGCATTATGCGGCTCATTACACCAGTGGACTGGGTTGTTGCACATGTTGCTGAAGTGGCTGCAGCCTAGACACAATCACCAGTCTGGGAGTGTTTTCTATGGCTTAAAAGTGAAGGACAAAAATGTGTTTTAAATGCACAGTATCAACTCATACCTTCCACACCACAGGCCACTGGGGGCATAACTATATGATCCAGCACATGAGGACAAGACAAAGGTGGAATGGATAGAGGGATAGTGGAGCCCAGGAGATGGAAGTAGAAAGGTAAAGTTAAGGAGAATATATGGGGATTTTTTTTTTTTTTTCCATTTTAAAAACAGACCTGGGGGCTCTGAATATATTGTTAAACCACAAAAATATTCAACCAGTTGAGAAATACACACAGCGCCTTTTCCAGAAAACTGAGCCTGAAACAAGCTGTCACACGTAGATGGACACCGGCTTTAGTCAGTCCTCCAGGACACAGATCACTGAAGCCATCCAGACAACCTACTATGAACTGCCAGAACATGTCATGGGTGAGAAGAGCTCTTTGTGAGGCACTACTTTAACCCTTTAACACCTGTTTTTGTGGCGTCTTCCAAAAGAATTTTCTCTAGATTTAGCCTTTCCTGATATATAGCTCTGGGAAAAAAAATAAAAAATGATCATTTTTTTTATTTTTACCATTTAATTAACATTTTTGTTTTATTCTTTGAACTGCCAGCCATATTTCTACCTAATTTCAAATAAAAATCTTTGTATTTAGATCATGTATTTGCTGAACACAACACATGATATGAGGGAGGAGGGCCCATCATGTAGGACTCCACCGACCCCGCCCATAATCTGTTTAAGCTCCTCCCCTCAGGCAGACATCTGAGGAGCATCCAGAGTAAAACCACCAGACTCATGATCAGATTCTTTCCTGAGGTAGAGTGAAACTTTATAGCACCTCCACTAACCACTTCACTGTGCTGATCTCAGCTTCTGTTCTCTTGTACAGTTTTATTTTATTTATTAATTTTTAGACTTATTTATAGTGTGTTCATATTTTTTTTTAATTTGCTCAGAATTATTTATGGTTTACATCACATTTAAAATAAGACATAATGGCTGTTTTTACATCTGCCAAAACATGAACAAATTCTGTTGCAATCAAACATGTCTCATATTTCTATTTAGGAAAAGTTATTATTTAAACTATATCTTTACTGTTTTATCATCCAGCTATAAACCATGACCATATGTGTCATGAGCCACATAATGTACAAACAACTGACATGCCATACATCTTTTAGACTCATGCACAAACAAGCACCTTTCCATTCAGCAGAATAAACATCATATTGGAATCAGGACTGTGGTTCTAATACATTAATGCAGGACTAGGCAGCCTGAGCACAAGGTCATATGGCAGCGTTTTGAAACAGAATCATAACCATGATCTGCATCACAATTTCCTCTTGTCTTATAAAATAAAATATAAACGTGTTCAATCAAACTCCATCAACTTTCACCTTATTTTCTGTATGCTCTGGAGGATTAAGTGTGTGTGTGCTAGCTTTTTGTTGATATCTAATTACAAGTATTACAAAAATGATAACATCCAGATGAAATAATCATTCTGTTCTTGTACTTACAGCTGCAATATTTCCATGAATTACCATAGACTGTGGTGGATTCATTTCTCACACAAGAGTTCTAATCACAAATGTCCCTACACTCCAACTTTACTTTAATGTATTTATACAAATCAGACTCTCATTGTGCATCAGAGTTCAGAATTCTGACACACAGCTGACAGAATTTCAGTAATTACCCTACCCACCCCAAAGGAGAGGAAAGGGGTATTGGGATTTTTTGTTTGTTTGTTCATTTGTTTGTTCAACTTTATGTAAAAACAACTACTCGACCAATTTCCAGAATAAAATGTATAAGGTGGTCCAGAATAGATACCATTCCATTTTGGTAAATATAGGTCAAAGTCACCAACAAGTGTTTTCCCAATGATAAGAGATAGAACAAATCAGGTATTTTCTTTAAACTTAATTTTGCATGTATTTTTTTGGTTTAGTTTTATGCTCTTGCAAAGCGTAGAGTTGTGGATAAAAGTGCGAGCTATTTCCAATGCTGGCGATTGAGAGCCAGCTCCTCCGCCTCAGTTACATTTAAGTCAACTATACATTGTTGTAGATCATCCTCCACAATGTCGAGGATCAAAATTCCGAATGGCTCTTATGGGGCGGCGGAGAACATGACTGAACCACCTGATGTGACATTTTGGCTCCGGGCTGGTTTGTGCGGGCTCGAAGCTCTTTGTTGGAAATTCACTGGGGCCACCTGATGTTCCCTACTATACTAATTTTGCATATAACTTATTTATGCTTGATGTTGATGAATGGATTATAATGGAGTTCTGATGGAAATGGGGCTGGCGTTACCTCCTTCAGGCCAAAACACACCACTGCTTTGGGCAGCCTGGCAATGACAATTCTCTTGCATACGGTGACTTGTAGGCAACACGGAAAAACCCAGAACGGATCCTCAGTTGTATGTGTGTGTCTTACCGATTAAGTGGAATGGATTGTTTTGGGAAACGGTGCTGGATTTTTATGATAAATGTGAGGGGTCCAAACAATTCTGAAATGTGAGGGAAACACATCCCCCTCACACTGAATGGATGTAACACCCATGTTATTGACAGATAGGAAACCAAGCATAGGCTTCAAAATGATGTTATGACCATTGACCAAGTTATTTTAAATAGTCAAAATCAAGTTCACATTATTTTAAATAGTCAGAACTCTAAAATGAGTGGTGATAATTACTCAGTTACTATTGCTGACAGTAAACCTGGCATGCGTCCAAAATGGCATCATTACTACTTTTGACCTTGTGTGACTTTGAAAGGTCAAACCCATTGTTTCACATTTTGAGGAGATGTCCATTATGAGCGAAAATGTTTGTAAGCGGCGGGCCTTGTTGTGCCTTACACCACTTCTTGTTTTTTTTTTTTTGTTTGTTTCCTCTTCAGCAGCAAGACAACATGGTCCACAAATGATAAGTAAACACCATATGAATACTTTTGTGAGGAAAAATACTCAAATATCGCCATGAACTGAGAGTTAGAAATACACCAACCTATGCTTGGAACATGAACTCTACAAACCAGCAGATGCAGGACTATATGTCAAATACTGTAATTACATGGTAAATAAGTAATACAAGAGGCTAAGGCAGTATAACGTCATCAAAAGCAATAGATGATGCAACAGCCATTTTCCCCTTTTTTTTAAAAAAAAGAAATGAGACATAAAATGCTGGAGGAATTTCTGGAGGAATGAGAGTCTAACATTACGAAAACACATTTTTCCACTGTAGAAAAATAATCCAAGGCTAAAAGTACATTTACAAAATATTTCACTCTTTTATTATTAAATAAATAATTTTACCTGAACAGTGAACATGTATACACTGGAGAGAATTCAATATACATCACATAATCAGATGGAACACACTGCAAACAGGACCAATAGAACATACAGTGATGTTCAGTCTATGAAAACGACCATGAACACAAACATCATGTTGATTTACAGATAAAGTCATTATTATTATTATTGTACATTACCCCTCTGTCTTATTCTAAATGAAAATATAAATTTCTTGGTGTGTCCACACATACCACACCATGTTTGTTTAAAAATTCTTCTATGCTTATTGAACGTCCGTCAACATCAGGTTTTTGTTTGTTTTTTTTAATTCATGTGAAAGAAAAGGGTATTTGCATTGTAGTGTTGCATGATATACCAACTATGCTATGCTTAAAAAAACATTTTGGTGAAAAACAACAATTTAGGCAACATTTTCATTTTTCATATACATATATATACAGTATATATTTAGTTACTTAGTTAGTTAGTTCAAACTATGGCTGTCAAAATTAACACATTAGCATGAATTAATACATCATGATTGTGATTAAAAATTGTAATGCATTTAATGTATCTACAGTGCAAAATTACTCTGAATGCGTGTGGTAATGCATTTGTTCCATTAGAGTTACTGTTGAACATGGAGACGTGGTCAGTTCATGTGGTAGTACCAACCTAAGAAGATGGAAGAACATAAGTAGCACGTTGGCCTCTGGATGGAAATATGAGGACAAAAAAGTCATCCCTAGACTGAACATTCGAGGGACATAAAGTATTATACAGACTCTGCAGGATTTCCAGTTTAAAATATTATATTAATGTGAAGCATATGTTACTTAAGGATTCTGTTCTGTTTAGCGAATGCATCACCCAGCTTGTGACACATTAAGTGCATCTACAGGAGTGGAAAAAGTTTTCAGACACCCTTAAAATGTTAGTTTCCAATATTATCATGAAATATTATAGAAAAAATATTTTGTGTTTTCAAAAGATGTGTCTGCATCAGACAAACAGATTTATTTTTTTTTGGCTTAAACAAAAACAACAAAACTAAATTATTCACAGTCTCATCATGTTTCTTTATGGATGTTTTTCTGCTGAAACATCCAGTGTTGACCTGGACAGAACAGAGCACAGGCAGAAGCAAGAATGGGGGTTTTGTTAAGGGAACAATACTTGGCAGATTTCAGTGACTTAACAATGACATTTTAATGCAATATATCACAAATGCATGCAATGTCCAAAACCTTTTTACCCCCTACTGTATATTCTCTTATTTCTTGAGTCTGTTTATTTATGCAAAATAAAACAAAATTAATATACATTAAAAATTAATGGTGTTTAATTCTGATTAATTTAATTCCACACTAACCCTTCGATTAATCTGATTACATTTTTTAATCATTTGACAGCATTAAAAAAATACTATTGTACCGCAAGCATTAGCTCATAGATACAGTATTTAAACTGCTAATTATCTGAGTTGCATTCAAAAGATGTGCACTTGCATCATATGAATTCTACCGTGTTGAAGGACACGGTCAACGATAGTCAGTCGTTTCTTCATTGATTTCTTGATTGTCTCAAACAGCTTCCTGCTGCATTTCTGTATTATTTTCCTTATTATCATTCAAAACAAGTGTGTTCAAGTGTTGTCGCATCTCCCGAAGACAGTATGGTTTCACTTTTGCAGCCTGTGTTCACTATTTCACAGCTCGATTGCATCAGATTGAAGAAGTATTTTAGAGCACATGAAAGTAAACCACCTTACGGTTGTAGAAAAAGAGAAAAATGTTTGAATAAATGGGTTTAGGCTACTGAATAATGAGAAGGAGGTTTAGTATTTTAGCACATCACATCAGAAAAAGGGATACAACACTTTTAATTTATGGCTAAGAGCTCATAACATTCAGAATATTCCCATTAGTCAAACTATCATATAAAAATAATCAATGTCATTTGTTCCATTATTTAACCCTTAAAGACCCAAACAGCCACCAGCGACTAAAGTGATTTAAACTATCTATTATATGTTGATCCACTAATTTGATCAATACATGTAAATAATTGGTGTAAAATACAGTTCCTTATCTTTTCATGGTCATCAGATATGACCGATTCGGATGTTCAGAGGCTCCATATTTACCATGGAAACACCACCATGTCGTACAACAGTGATTCACCAGTAAAACAAATGGAGTTGGATCAATGACACAATGACAGCTTATGGACAAATGTGTTTTTTTTATTTTAAGCTGTTGATATCTTTGATTTTAAAAAAAAGTCACTTTTTCCTTCAGTTTTTCCCATTTTTATATAATAAATATCAACATTAATCTGAGCTTTTATGAACATCTGCTGTACATGATCAGTACGTGACAATTACACTGAAATACATCAAAATACAGATGATAATATTACAATTAATGGTGATGAATCCCTTAAGAAAAGTTAACGGATGAAGGCCCAAGCAACTCATCTACTGATCTGAACTGTTTAATACCCGTTAATCCACTAATACTATCAATACATGTAAATAACTGTTATAAAATACAGTGTGTCATCTATTTCATGGTCATCAGATATGACCCATTTGGATGTTCAAAGGCTCTGTAGTTACCATGGAAACACCAACATCTTCTACAACATTGATAGAGACACTTGGTTTATGTTCACTTAATGATGGATTTTACCACAAATGTCACTTTTGTTATAGTTTTTGATATAATAACCCTCAACTTTATTCTGAGCTTTTAAGAACATCTACATCATCAGTGGATTAAATATAATAAAATACCTGAATTTCACTGGAAAAATGCAAAATACAAATGATAATATTAGAATAAACAATGAAAAATCACTTAGGAAAGGTCAAATATAGAGAAATAATTATTTTGGAACTGTCACAGAAGTAGCACTGGGTCTTCATGGGTTAAATAGAGGGGAAAAAAATAATACGAATAATACAGTAGGACTGTGTTCTTACGGGTCAATTAGAAAACGGTGTGATCAAATAATACCGCTGCTATTATAATGAAGTATTCCAAATTATATTTACATTTATAAAAATCCACATGAATTACAAATCAGAAAATACATGACTTACACGGAAATACCTCAAAATACAGAGGATGATATTATAATAAATGGTGATAAATCACTTTAAAAGAGTTATAGATATAGTTTTTAAAAAAGGAGAAAAGTACAAGGTTAATAAAAAAAAGTGTGATTGAAAGTTGCTGTCGATATTATAATGGAATATTCCTATTTATTTGTATTTACATGTGGAACATTGTATTTATCCCTTGAAAATGCATAGATAACTGATATAAATGGACCCCACTGAATCATATTTTTATCTGAGCAAACAGACTATATTTATAAAAAAATTATGTCAAGGCCAAACAGAGAAAAAGCTCAAAATAAATAAATAAATGGATATGCAGTGAGGTCAGTATTTATTCTTAACATTGATGAAATAAAATAAGCCAGCTACTGTAGGCCCTACAGCAAAGAGGATAGAGAATAGATGATAGCGGTACACAGCACAAAGCAGTGATATGCCTCCCAGCAGGGGTCTTTTCTTTGAGAATCCTCCCCCTCCATTTGCATATGATCTTGCATAAACACAGGCAATAGCATAAAACATGATTTTATAGAGAAATGCAACAGAAAAAAAAAGACAACCCTGCAACATTACAGAGCTGTCAGATGTTAGCTCTAAGGAATACAAGTGAAGAAGCTCTACATAAAAGTTAGGAGATGTTTGTTAGTTGTTGAATACCATCTGTCAAATGAAATACTGTTAACATGAGTGATGGAAGCATCAATCCATATTTACGTTCTGACCATAAACCAGAACTCTCCAGAATTTTAATAATCACATCATAGAAAAGTATTTATGACATAAAATGTTATATATTATTTGTGTTTCTGTTCACCAAGGGATTTTTTTGGACAAGGGAATAGAATGAAAGACGTATTTTTTTGTGCTGTTCAGTAGTTCCACTGTCTGTCTGTCTGTCTGTCTGTCTGTCTGTCTGTCTGTCTGTCTGTCTGTCTGTCTGTCTGTAACTCAAAAAGTTATGGGCAGGGTAGTTTGGTAATAGGGGAGATCTGGAAATGACTAAATGTACATTATTATTTACATGTTATTTGACTTTTCCTTATAGTGCTTTTATTTTGATATTGTCCTGTCCTTTATGTGGCTTCCTGTTTACCACTTCCTGTTTGTATACCAGAAGCTATAACTTCACGCAGGTTTTAAGTCGACATGTACTTTAAGCTCAAGTCAAAGTTTAGCTCAAGTCTCAAAGAAAAACCCATAGTCAATGAGCGAGAAAGGTGTTATGTGTTACTTGTCTTTTTGTTATTTTGAGTTTATTCAAGTTGCAGTTTGTGGTGTGTGTGTGAACATATGATTGAGCCTGATGTTTGAGTTTGTTTTGTTTTTAGTTCTACGGTGTTTGTCTTCGTGTGATGCTTTTAATAAATACCAGTAAATGGGAACCATAGCCCTTTCCTGTTGACTAAGTCTGGCAAATTATTATTAGAATATATATTTCTAATTCTAAAGCCACGACACATCACTGTGAGTTTTATTAATTTTTAAAATAATAATAACAATAATAATAATAATAATAATAATAATAATAATAATAATAATAATAATAATAATAATAATAATAATAATAATAATAATAATAACTCAATGACTTGCATTTGTTTTTCATAGTTCGACTGTAAATTATTGTATGTTTTAACTCTGCCTCTTGGCCAGGACGTCCTTTGAAAAGAGGTTCTTTTTTCCTGGTCAAATAAAGATTAAATAAAATAAAAACTGAAACAAAAAAACAAGACTTTTCCGTAAATGAGCAACACAGGAGACAAATGTATAAGACAACGACTTTGTATAATACATCCTGGTTCTTATTTTAGTCTATTGGTCATTTAATCTGCAGTGGTCAGAAAAGAACAACCATATTTTTATTGTGAAACTAATACGAACAGTGTAAGAGCATCTGATGATTGTACAAGATCTGTGTCATATCAGTTTCATACACACTAGCACATTACTTCTATATCACCCAAACCTTGTTGGATGATATAGAAGGAAGGAATGTTTGGACTGTTTCAAATTTCAACACAGCCCACAAATCCAGCTACATCATAGTTGTTGTGTTTTCAACATGAGGACTATTTGCTACATTCCCCCATAAAGACCGATAGTACTACTTTTGAGTCAGTTCCCAAATAACTTTCTTCTGTAAATTTAACCATTCCTGAGTGATTTATCACCATTTATGGTAATATTTTTTTTTTTTCAGTGAAAATTATGTATTGTCCTATATTATTACAATATACCATTAACTAAACCTAAAAACAAGTGTGTTCATCCACTGTCATTGATTCAACTCCTTGAGTTTTATAAGTGAATCTAACAGTTCGTTTACACACACTTAGAAATTCAAATTATTGTCTTACTAAAGGACTTAACTGGAGTTTCCCAGAAGTTCAAGTTCACATGCTAGCAAGAGAAGTGTGAATTATTGGTCCACTCCCAGACACAACACAGTGCTAGACACCCTTTGGCATTAGCATTCTTCCAGTCGGCACCATAGAAGAACAATGACTAAACAAAAGCAGCAGATTTGAAGCAGCCATAGAACCTACAGAAGATATGGACCACAACCATGCAGCAGCTCAGGATATTTCATACGTACTGTTCACTCTGATTTATTACATGTAACATAGGCTATGTGTTGTCATGCCATGTCTCTGGTCACTTGCGGAAGGGGGCGTGTCCAGACCAGTGTTAATCGAGCTAAGGTTGAGTGGTGTTTACATGCACGAAGAAATGTAATTACAATCGCGTTATCTGACTTATTTACTCCAACTTCATAAACTCCAGTTTGATTCGATTATACTCCGATTAAGGTGTTTACATGGATGTTAAAATATGGATTTTAATCGTAGCAAGGTAGTAATTCAAATTTCTCCAACTGCATGTAAATGTATTTATTTATTTATTGTATTCATTTATACTAAAGCATACAATCACAGAAGTCATAAAGAGTCCCACTGGGCTTATACGAGACCTCCACCTACAACACATTCTGATGATTTTACATTTCCATTATCACATTACACAATGATACAAATGTTTAACGTTTACCCCCACCAAGTGTCTCAGTATTACACATTAAATAGATTGTTTGTGCGTAACTTGAAACAGTGGATTGGGTTATATTACATACATGCCTTCATTCAAAGTGAGAGAGAGAAGAAAATGTAACACTTAAGTTTTTATACTATTGTAAAAAAAAAAGACTTTACAGTTCTGTCCTTAGCAAAACACAGTTAGTTATTGTTTAATTACTAAGTTACACCACCTTGTGTACTGTTATTCCAAAATTATATACATATTCACATGCATCTACATACACATATGTATACATGTATATATATATATATATACATACATACACACATACATATCGTTTTTTTTCTCCCTCCATCCATGTGATTGTGTAATTTATAAGTGCATTAAAAAGCAGAAGTTGCCAAAGTTGCCAAAACTGACGACCAGTTCTGACTCTAACCAACTTATGCTGAACCTATTTTGGAAGTGTGTATGTCAGTTTAAATTAGTGTCCTGGTTTGTGCATTTAAAAAGCACGAGTTCATAACAGTTCATAAAAGTTCAGAAGGGTACAGAATATAATTACTAAAGGCTGCTGTGAGCAGCATCTGGAGGAATAGTTACTATTCATAGCGAGTGTTGTAGTAGATAAGAGTGTTTCTATGATAACTGCAGAACCACTGAATGTCCAAATGGGTATCTAATATGTAATGATATATCTCAGGGGTTTCAAACATGCGGCCTGGGGGCCAAATGCAGCCCGGCAAAGATTCCAATGTGGCCCCCAGGATGAAATTGCAAAGTGCAAAAATTATATATAGTCAAAGCTGTGGAACTGATTTTAGTTCAGGTTCTACATTCAGACCAATATGGTCTACAGTCAAAGTATAGTAGAATAATATATTAAAAGAATTACTCCATATTTTCTTCTCATTTTGATGTGAAAATAATGTAGATGATGCCTATAAATAATGACAACTTCAAATTTCTGTCTTTCTTATAGTGGAAAAAAATAACATTAAATTGGGAAAATATTTACACTTACAAACTATCCTGTAACAATAATGAAGGAATATGAGCAAACTGAAATTTCTAAAGAAAATTAAGCACAATTTTAACAGTTAAGTGACTTTGTAGTAGATCTGATCCATAATGCACATGTGTAAATGATAAATTGAAGCATAATATTGTTAGACTTGCATGTTTTTTTTTCAAGTTATTCACACCTTTCTTGTTGTATAGTTTTTTTTTTTTAAAGCAAGCTCATAAGGTCATAGGGTTTGTTTGCACTAAAACAAACGCAAAAAAATTGGAATCGTAATTTTTTTCTAGTTTAATATGCTATTATTTTACTGGTCCGGCCCACTGGAGATTAAATTGGACTGAATTTGGCCCCTGAAAGTAGGAGTTGGAGACCCCTGATATATCTGATGACCATGAAAAGATAACGAACTGTATTTCACAACAATTATTTTCATATATTGATAAAATTAGTGGATAAACAGGTCTTTAACAGTTACATCATGGTTTCAGTAGCTGGTGGATGTTTAAAGGGGTCATACTGTATTTTTCTAAACCCACTTTTATTCATCTTTGGTTCATTTATTAGTGTATGTGGATCCTAGTGACGAGTGACTTAATTCATTTTTAAGTTGTTACGATTTATAACTAGTTATGTTATGACGTTTGCACATACAGTATAAGGTCAAAACTTTGGATTAACATTTCTCTGAATACGGAGAAATGGAACAAAGCAGCATGGTCACCAACCTGGAGAGGGTGGGGTGTGAAGTGGCTCATTTGCATTTAAAGGGCCAGCGCTCAAAATGACCTTTTTAGGGTTGAAGATGGACATGTGGGCTTGAATTAATGAAGATTCAGACCCAAAAAGAGCATTTACAATTCATGCAGACCAGCTTTTATAGTCGATGTAGACCACAAGGAAATGTTTTAAAATGCATAATTTATTTTTTTTTTAAAGCCAAATATAATTTTATAATTTTGTATGCAAAATCTTAGACAAATATTTGACTACCTTTTAATTATTGTATTATCAGCCTTAGATTTTTTTTTTTTTTTTTGCAGATTTTAACAACATGTTCATGTATTTATTAGTTATTTATTGTGTTGGCTAATACAAATCCTGAATATCTAATTTTGTTCTTTCTCCGTGACTGAATGATAATAAAATAAGTGTTAATTGTAAAAAAAAAAAAAAAAAAAAAAAAAGGCTCCTTGTTTGGAGGCTTAAAGCTTTTATTTTATGAGAATGTTAGTTTTATTGTTTTATTTTTGCATTTATCAAACATACTAAAGATACTAAAAAACTGTCAGTGTATGATATATCGTTCTGTGAAATGTTAACATGTGCGGTTTTGTCTTTTCTCTTTGTTTTCATAATGCTTTTCTAGACATATATTTTCACTGTGATCTACCAAAGTGGATTGTAGATGAAAATAACCTTTAGGTTCAGACAAACTCCATGATATAAGCCTCATTTTTCTAGCATGTTCTGGCTGATTTAGGACATCATGGGTGACAAATGGACACGAGGCTCAACAATCGATTGTTTTATCTCGTGTAGGGTGACAGATTGAACAACAACAACAACAACAGATGGGGAAACTGGGACACCTAATGATGTCCTCACAAAAAGTCTGCAGGTCTGAAGTCTCCGTGAAGGGATCAAACATGAGTGTGACATTGACCAGTAGGAACACACAGCGCTCTGCAGTGTACAGCTGTAAACACTGAGAACACAACATTATTTGAACCTGCAGGTGAATGGTATGACAGTCCATACTGTGCCTCTGCTTCACTCTATAGAACCATCAGCTGAACAGGGCCGATATTTATGAAAGAATAAATATCTTATAAAGGCTGCGTCTGGAAGAATCTGAATCCAACACTTTAACTTTTTAACCCCCGTGACGTGATTCCAAGTAAAGGTGCTGCTGTGAACTGATTAATTAATATAGATTAGAATGATTAGGAGATATATTAAATACTGTATTTGTAATAAATATAAAGTGAATTTAATTATACTTATAGTTCATTATACAAATTGCATTGTGTGAGGTGACGTATAAAACAATGTTTATATAAATGATTGTAGATGTTTTGCGTAAAGAATAAGTAGATATAAAAAAAAAAAGTGTGTTAAATCATAGAATGCAGAAGCTGCTGGATTATTAGTTTGTAAAAAGGGGGTGGGAGTTTATAAATTTTACTTCTTCTCACACCTTTTCGAGTGCAAGAAAGATGATTTTTTGTTTTTTTCTTTTTGACCATCATGATTGATCTTTTGATGATTTTGTGTACTGGAAATAAACGGAACTAAAACTAAAAAAAAAACTAACTGTCATCTGTTTCAGCTACATAAAAGCACTGGTCGGTTCATATGGATTTTTTGGGGCTGATATAGAGTTCATACCAATTTGACTAGTACACAATGAATTTTCAATTTTAACCCCATGTATGTTACTGATAAAAAAACATAAAACCTCAGTAAAAGTATATAATACCTACACACAATTCACTATGTATTAACCATTTATTCCCCATTTATAAATGGTTGTTAATTATGTATTAACCATTTGTTACCTATTTGTTAATGTCTTGTAAAGGTTCATACTAGTGTCTCCCAAAGATAAATGTAAAATTAGATTATTTTTAACCAACAGGTGCAGTGTTTATATATATGCTTTACAGTGAAACAAAGAAACAGTTGTAAACACTGCACCTGTTGCTTAAAAATAATCTAATTTTACATTTACACTAGTATGAACCTTTACAAGACATTAACAAATACATAATGAACAACCTATTTATAAATGGGTAATAAATGATTAATACATAGTCAATTGTGTTTAGGTATTATAAAGTGTTACCGAAAACTCAAGTGTTAAATGCTGGTTGGCTCAAGTTTCCAAGATAAGTCTGGGGTCAAAATGTGAAATTCTTAGAGAAGAGAAATATTCAAGAGAATAGGTTATTGGTCTCAGTTTTAGTGCCAATGAAAATGTACTGAGTTAAATATTACTGAAAAGTGATTACACTGGACTACAAGTGAAATAATACTAATGAAATGTTACCACATGTGTGTTAGTGATAAAGAAAACTCAAGTCTTAAATGCTGGTTGGCTCAAGTTTCCAAGATCAAAATGTGAAATTCTTAGAAAAACAAGAGAATAGGTTTTAATCCAAAGGAATATTGGTCTGAGATCTACTTTAAAACACTGTCTACACATTATGATCCATTCACTTTACAGGTTCTTTCTAGTGGAATATTTACAAATCCATTGTATACATGTAAATAAACCAGCATATACTGTATGTGGAATAACACACCATCATATGTATTAAAAACATGAGCTAACCAGCACTAAAGTCATTTGTTTTCTGACTCATCTTATTAAAGTATGAAAGATTTAGGACATTTAAGCAGTGTAAAGCAGATACTTTCTAAAACATTCTAGAGCAGTGTTTTTTTTGTTTTTGTTTTTTTTACATCAACCTTAGCCAATGACCAAGACAGACCACCAACATTTCTAAGCCGATAGTGATTTTTTTTTCTCTCTCTACAATTAGAAAATAGACAGACAGATTTGAAACTTCATACTTTGTCAAAAAATAAGTTGGTTAATAGAGGTTGAAACACAATACCATTGCATTTCATTCATCACATTCTCCCAAATTAAAAAAAAAAGAAAAGAAATATTTGTCATTTTTCTCAAAACAATGACATTAGATTTATAGCATTATGGAACCAAGCTCTTCAAATTCATCTCACAGACAGGACTGGACCCTTTGGCAGGCCGCCAGCCATATATTTGACACCCCTGACCTATACTTAATCTTCAGCCCATCCCACAAACAATTATAATCTTGTTAGAAACCAAACATCTCCAAGTCTGACACATTAACCTTCATGAGTATCAAACATATTGTGTGGTGTGTACGTGGTCTTTGGATAATGCACTCTTCCATTAATTAGTCCAAACAGCTACATACAACCTTGAGAGAATTGCAGGGATGCTGGAGTCTACCCCAGCTACCAACAGGCAAAGACGGGACACACACACACACACACACACACACACACGTTACAGGGCTGACAAATGCAGACAGACGACCAGTCACTGTGACATTTCCATCTACTGGTGATTTAAAGCATCTGGTTAAGATAAATAGATAGATCTTTATTGTCATTGTAACAAGTACAACGAAATTAAAAAGTGCCAACCAAACCTATTAACCTATTAAGGTGCATGTCTTTGGCCAGTGGGAGGAAGACATGCAGACACAGACCACACTATTGAACCAAGGACCTTCATACTGGAAGGCAGGGGTGTCAAACTGTGGTCCTTGAGGGCCGGGGTCCTGTATGTTTTCGATGTTTCCCTCTTCCATTACACCTGGAGGCCATTGCATCATTATCAGTCTGATGAAGAGCTGATTATTAACTCTTTAAATGTCAATACTGATGCATTCCGAATAGATGATTTAGTTGAAATATTCAGAAAAATTCAACAGTTTTACTTTATTTTGTGTGTGGAAAAGGTGCCAAAAAGCAAGATTTTATTTCACCATTTTTTTTTTAAATTGCTGTGATCAAATGTCAATACTAGTTTTCTTCTTTAGTAATTTTTTTCCCCCAAAAAAGTTTCCACATTATTTGTCATTTTGTAAATATTTATTAGTTTTTGTTCATTTTCTTTATTTTTCTACATTTTAGTTCTTTTAATTTTTTTAATTTTTCTTTGATTTTCTGTCATTTGCGTCTTACTTTGCTCATGTTACCAGTTACTTTGTTAGTTCTCAGGAGTTAAAGGGTTAAACTGAATCACATGGAAGAGGGAAATATCTAAAACATGCAAAACACTGGCCCTCGATGACTGGAGTTTGACACCTGTGCTGTAAGGTAACAAAGCTAACCACTGCACCACTGCACCATAAACACGAACAATCCCTTTTTCTCTCCCTCAGAATGAGAATACACAATAAAAACAATGTATGTTGGTGCCAAGGGTGTACTCACGATGTTAATATTGATGGGGGACATAATTTGACACCCCGCCCCAACCCATGCAATGCACCACATCATAAATGTAGCACACACTATACACAGGATTTTTGTATTATTTAGATTCTCCTTTGTTCGCCACTCCCATATGGAACGTTCATTAATGTTCCTGCAGGTTTAACTGCCACTGCAAAAAAAACACACAAGTAAAGGCCCAGTCACACAGAGAAAATGCATAAATTACACACAAATTACGCACAGATTTTCGATTCTGCGTGGAGCGTGCGTCGTATGTGTAATTGGTCGGTGGAACCAACGTGGAACATCAGTGATAGTAAGTGAATGTACGTCGAAGGTGGCTTGTGCACGATTTTGAGTTTTGAACAGTTCAAAAAATTTTCCAACGCACAACTGTGCATCGGTGTGCGTAATTCGTGAGTTGACATGCGCACTTTATGCGTCGAGTATGCGTTGGCCGTCAGTGCTTATGGATCGGAACTGGTTCAAAACCACGCACGTCAACATCCGTCCACTGACGCCCCACCTTCATATCACGCATAAACTACACAAATATGACATTCATTCCACTGACGTCCACTGGCAATCACTTACAAAATTGACGAATAACTGATGGAAAACGTATATGTGCGATATGTCAGTGATTCATCAGTGATTGTAAGTGATTTCTGCGCGGTTCATAGGTGATTCGTCAGTGATTTTTAAGCCCTACACCCCGAAAATTTGGTCAATTTGTCTACGATCAAACACGCACAAACCCAATCTGTGCATGATTTATGAGTGATTCGTGAGTGATCGGCAGTGTGACTGGGCCATTAACTGTGATGTGATGAACCTCTGGGTAAACTACATTACTGTGGAACCGAAAGACAAGAAATGTTTCAATACCCGTTTCAGTCGGTAGACTTTTAACATGATTAATCTGTTTCAGTAAAATCCATGTCAGACTGTGACACATCCCACCCCTCCTAAATGAGAAACATGAGAATGGGAAGCATGGAAAGTTATTACTGCGTGTTAAGGTTTATGCCGTGCTACAGGAAAACTATTGACAATTTGAGCGTGTGGAAGAGAAAAGGCATCGTGGTCTGAAGGGGTTTTTATACAAACAGGAAGTTGAGCCAATCACAGATAGCGAGGCTGTCCCCACCAATGACATGCCATCTTTGAGAGGCAAAACTGAGGAGGGGGAATATTAACCTTTTGTATCCCGAATGTCATGTAATTTCCTGTTTAGAAACATCCAAATATTGGTATGGACACACAGATGCAGGTTTGGATTACAAAGCTGAAAAGGATGTAGATGAATCACCAGCTCTATTCTTATTGTCTGTATAGTAAGGATGTCAAACTGCAGTCCTAGAGGGCCAGTGTCCTGCATGTTTTAGATGCTTCACTCTTCCATCAAACCTAGAAGCAATTACATCATTATCAGACGTCTGCAGAGCTGATGAGGAGCTGATTATTAACCCTTAAGTGTCAGTGCTAAGGCATTCTGAATGGATGGTTTTGTTTAAATATTCAGAAAAAGTGAACTGTTTTTCTTTTTTTTTTTTCTTTTTATTGAGTTTTGTTCTTGGAACAAATGTCTAATAATAATAACTAATTTACAAAAGGGCAAAATTTAAAATTTCAAAAAAGACCAATTTTCAATACTAGTTCTGTTTTTTGTTTTTTTTCTTTTTCAGTAATTTTTCTTTTGCAAATTGTTCCATGTCATTTATGATTTAGCAAATATTTATTAGTTTTTGTTCATTTTGTTATTCATTTTATTTATTTTTCTACATTTTTTTTCATTTTATAATTTTTGTCTTTAATTTTGCTCCATTTGTGTCTTACTTTGTTCATGTTACTAATTATTTTCTTAGTTTATTATTCATTTTTGTTTGTTTTATTGATGACTTTGGCAGTTTTTGTACATTTTGTTGCTTATTTTAAAAAAAAAGTCTTTTTTTTTTCTCTTTTTACTGTACAACTGCTGAAGTCTCAGGACTTAAAGGGTTAAATTGAATCATGTGGAAGAGGGAAATATTTAAAACATGCAGGACACCAGCCCTCGAGGACCAGAGTTTGACACTTGTACTGTATAGTAACCTTGCTGATAACTGTTAAATGAAGGTACATATTTGGCTTTGGTATTATTTATTACCAGTGTTGAGAGGAATTCTTTACCAAACTAATGCATGACAGCAGGGGCGTAGAATTGGGCAGGGACACTAGGATAACAAAGACAGCTGCCTGACCAATCAGAGGTCTGCAGAGTTTATATTGTTTATCGTGTTTCAGTATCACTTGGAACCTGGGCAAATGCAAACTAATAATCTAGTAGCGGGTCTTAGACTCAAAGTCCTTTTATGAAATAGTAACACACAAAAGCGAGCCAAGCCAAACAAACCAGTCCCAATAGAAACATGGCAAAAATCTAAGCTACTGCAGAACCTCAACAATACAGATATTCAATGAAACATTTAATGGTTTTTTTTTTTTTTTACGTAGTTTAATGTTTTTCTTGGGAAGAAAGACACAAAATATGTGGGTAAAATACAATAAAACCCTGAAATTCTAGATGCTCGTGTGATTTTACCGATATTTTGGAGGAATAAATGAGATGCATTATATGAAAGTAAAAGCCGTTTTTTACTCAGGTAATACCTTTCCATCAAACGCTATGATCATTGTATCAACTGATCTATTCATCTGTCACGAATCAACACATTTATGTCAGATGACAGACAGTAGAGAGGCAGGAGGAGGTAGAGGAAAAGAAGCTGAAGAGAGGATGGAAACTAACAGCTGAGTGATGGATATGTTTGTCATGAGAATAATGTTAGAGAATGCATTAAATTCTCATATTCACTTTAAATATTCAGATATGCATTATAAACATATCTATTACTGTTCATCAGTAATTTGAACAACACTGATCATGGTGTTGAGAATTATAATTACAATGGATAGATGTGTGGAAACAAATGAATCCAAAAGTGTTGCGTACAGAACTTGTTAACAGATGGTACTGTGTAGAAATATCTACTGGGACATTCTGACAGATTAAAACCTGCAGTCTATGATCACAGTGGCTGTGGCGGCTCAGGTGGATTAGGAGCAGGTGGTTACTTAGCATGGGACCCCAGGTAGTTTAAGTCAGGGAGTCAACGGATGACAAAATGGCTCACTGGTACTTTTCTCTAACAGAACCTTTTGGAAGGTACTGCTAATTGAACAAGATCATGTATTACATGTACAGTATGTTTTTTTAGTTTTGTAATTTGATTAATTTTAGTTGTTGTTTGTGATTGTTTGTTTTGTTTTACGTATGGATATTTTTTGTCATTGGTTGGACTGCAGTGTAAAAATATTTGTGTTGGATGTGGACTCAAGGAAGAACTGCTATAAGATGATGAAAAACATAAACGTCACTTATTGAAAACAGGTTCTGCTGTGAACATGAAGCACAGTTCGCTCTCAGATATGGTACATGATAGGAAAGGAGGGCTCTATCTTGTGGGGAAATATGATATTACAGCCTGTTGGTGCTACAGTGAGTGTAAAGAACTGACTGTGTTACTTTTAAAGGAGTGATATTTAGGGTTTTTGAATGGAATTGTGCATTTTAAGACATTTCCATGTGATCTACAGAGACTGTAAATGCTCTGCTTTGGTCTGAATTCTTCATTAATTCAACTCCACAGGTCCATATTCAACCCTATTTCTGAGTAATGATGACAGAAAGATGGATTTGAGTGCTGGCCCTTTAAATGTAAATAAGCCACTTCATGCCCTACTCCCTTTAGGTTGTTGGCTGTGCTGCTCTGTCCTATTCTGAACATATTAGGTCAAAGTTTAAACATATTTTTAGTTAGTCTATACACACAAGATGCAGAATGAAAGGATTAGCATGTTGGTGTTCATTGGAAGTCTATAAGATGAATACTTCAAAAGTTATATCCAAAATTTTTATTTTGACCTTTATTGTGACCTTTGACCTAGAGAATTTATCATTCAAGGTTCTGATGTCAATGCACATCAACAGTGAGAGCAAAAAAAAGCTAGATGAAAAAACTGAGCGTAGAGGAATAAAAAGGAAATTCCTGGTTTCACTATCTCTCATCACAGTGAAAACACATTTTGGTGACCTTGACCCTGACCTTTGACCTACATTCACTGAAATGTAATGGAATATAATACATTCTGGATGACTTTGCACTGTTTCTGAAAATTTGGTGTTGATTGTTGCAGTAGTTTTTGTGTGAAGCTGCTTTCAAACAGACAGACATTAGACCTGATTTTCCCTATCACTTATCATTATGAAAATGCATTTTTAATGACTGTGACTCTAACCTTTGACCTACATTCACCAAAATGTAAAGGCATCTATTCTGAACCACCTTGCACCTTTCCTGAAAATGTCATTGAATTTGGTACAGTAGTTTTTGTGTAAACATTACAGACAGACAGACAGACAGACAGACAGACAGACAGACCAACAAACACTATACCCCTCTAATCTTCGGGGGCCGGGGCAATAAAAATGCCCCTCACCTTCCCTTTGGGGGGCAAGGTAATGAACCAAAGACTAATAATAGTAGGTTTAGCAAAATATGACTCCTTTAATAGTAAGTGTTGTTCAGTGACCTGTCACTTAGAAGTGATGAATGTTCTTTTTATGGACACTAATAAAACACTAAAACTTGAGTCATTTTTTTTTTTAAATTCTTGCTATATGAATGTAATATAGATGTTATATACACAGTAAATTTTGCAGTGTTAAATCAACACTTAGAGAGTTTATTTAACTCCTTCTAGAGTGTATTTGGTCCCATTGTCTCCAAATTAACTCTCTAAGTGTTGATTTAACACTGCAAAATTTACTGTGTATATGTTCATCAGCTTAGATTATTTACTCCAGGAAAAAAGCTACTAAATGGTACTAACCTTTGTGCCAGAGTTGCTCTTCTTGTCATTATTAGTTGATTTGTTCTGCTGTGTATTGTCCATCTTGCAGTATCAGTTGCCTTGAAAAGAACAAAGACAGTGTTCAGTTAACTGCAGCAAGAACTGAAAGTAGCAGAAGTTTATGATACAAACTAACATGTGATTCATTTACGGAAGAGGAATTTATTGCACCCTTATAGGATAACATACAATATTGGATCCAGTGCACAAACACAGGGGATTAGAAAGCAGAATGGAGTCACAAGTAAAGGATTTAAGAAGAGAAAAGTCAAAACGCTTCTATTAAATCTACCAGTGGGACACAGACAGGTCACATGGTTGAAGACAGACCTTCCTTATCTACCAGGAAAAAGACACAACTTTGCATTAATTCGACAGAAATATACTAATTACTTTATGGGTGATGAAAGTTGTGAGATGTGTTAAGTGAAATTCCCTGAAGTTTGAGCTGTGCATTAAAATTCCATGATGACACTGGTGGAAAAAAGCTGTTTATTCTAACGCACTGCAATAGCTACCACTCTGTGTTTGTTCAACATGCAGAAAAAGCCTGTTTGAGGAAATTCAAGAGATTGACTCAATGATGCGAACACATACTACTGTAAAACATACTAAACCTTTATTTATTTATTATCTAAATTAAAAGATAAGGTCTTTATGCAAACAGAAGGACTCCCAGGGCTTTGAACCCATGTTGGGAATATTAGGGTGACCCAATTAAAGCAGCTGACTGAGAATAACCTATATGTTAGAAATGGTTAGAATTGTAATTGTACAATTTTTATTCTTTTTTTGTAATTTTTTTAAATTTCTCTTTCAAAGCATAAATTGTTTTTCTTTTAAAGCTCGTTGTTGTATGTTCTAGTGAAGCTTCATTTTTATCTATTAGCAAAACCAGAGGTGTGAAGTAACTAAGTAAAAGTACTTAATTTACGGTACTTAAGTAGAATTTTTAGGCATCTGTACTTTATTTTTATTTTTCTGGCAACTTTTTACTTTTACTACCTACATTTACCATAAATATTTGTACTTTATACCCTACATTCTCAAAAGAGACTAGTTACTTTTTCAAATTAAACAGATGTGACAGTACAACAAATAAGTCAGATGGAAAATCAGTGGAAGAGAGAAACTGTGGCTTTATATATTATAGCTTTATGACTATTATCTCACAATTGACTTTTTAACCCTAAAATTTTTACTTTTTATTGCAGAATTTTGACTTTTTATCTCACAATTTTTACTTTTAATTTCACTATTTTAACATTTTGACCTTTTTCTCTTAAAATTATGCATTTTTGTCTCATATTTCTTTAACTTCTTTAAAATCTCATGATGAATTTTTATCTCAATTGCGACTTAAAAAAAAAAAATCCAACATTTTCTGCCCATATCCGCAAAACTGAGTAACTCTGACCCGATCAAACACATTTTCTACACAGTAACTCACTTTTAAAGGATTTATAACATACTTTCCAACAATTGCACCAGAACTAGAACAGCACTCATGAGAACTCACACCTTCACCAAGGTCTTCTAATTCAACTAAATGCCATAGGAAAAAAAAAGAAACAAAAACAAATCACACCTTCCACCCATTCCTGTGGATAAGCCACAAATTTGGGGATTTGTCCTTGGCCCCGTTTATTACGCTTCCAAGTTTGCTGAAAACTAGCACAGCAACATGTTACTTGTTATGGCATAAAAGGACATAATTCCCTTCATAGAAATGATTATTGATGAAGCCTGAAATAGTTGATGTTTTGCAAATGGTAGTGATAATGGTTAATATCTGGTTAAATGGTTAAAAACAAAAACAGTTTGGATTAAAAAAGAGTCCCATTCACACAATGTTAATTTTTAAAAAATGGAAAAAAATCTTATATTTTTATTAACTGCAAAGTGTCATTCTCTACAAATGAAGCTTTGCACAGTTACAACGTGGATAAGTGCCTTTTAGACTTTAAAATGTCCACTTCCACTGTGGATGGACATTTTAAAGTATATATATATATATATATATATATATATATACTATCAGGATATCAGGCTGGAAATATCCCACAGCATATTCCAGCACCACAAAAAAAAAAAATACCCCCCAAAAACCACACCTTGGGGTGTTTTTTTTTAAGCAATTAAACACTATTACTATTACACTATTACACACTATTACACTGGCTGTGACATAACACCACACTATAAAACAAATCCATAACAACAGCTCAGCAAAGTACAGTATTTGTCTCTGATCCTCTCCCTGCCCTCACCATATTTCCTTGTGTTTAAGGTTGATGATGATGATATGACATGATATGAGTTTTATATTATTTTGTCAGCAAATTTTTAGATGCCTGTCCTATAGCTGAAGTCTAAATATCTTTTAGGCTTCCTGCAGCCCACCTGTGGAGTTTTTGCCCACATCTAACATTTACTGTATACATTGAAATTAACATTACATTTATTAATATGTGCTCATATATACTATCATATATACTATTTTCAGTTTCAATATATTCAGACGTTCACTCAATATATTCAAAGATTAATGTCCGGAACGGCATGCCATAATATATATATATATATATATATATGTGTATATATATATATATGTGTATATATATATATATATATATATATATATATATATATATATATATATATATATATATATATATATATATATGCACCTTCTTTCTTGAGTTTGTTTGCCCATGCAAAATCAAAATGTGATTGTTAATGAAGATAAAATGAAGGATATTTAATCATGAATAATCAAAATAAATCCACAGCAAGTATGCTTTGGATAGATTATAGCTGTTGCACAACTCCCTCATCACAGCATATTATAATCTAAGTTTCAATGCCTTACACTAAATCTACAGTTTTTCACACAGTAGTAACTATAATAATCAATGTGTGACAATGATATAGAGACCAATAGTAAATACATTTGCTCCCTGTGTGTCCACTCAAATGAGTTCCACATGCTCTGGTGGGCACTTACCCACGTTGTGGCTGTGTGTCCTACGAAGACAGAAAATCTACTCTTCCACCAATACAGGGACATGAGTATCATAATGACACAGACAAATAATTAACTTTGTCTGGTCCCTCCCTCTGTGCACTTTATGTAATAAGGACTATGAGAGGCCAGTTGGACGGCAGGAAAATAAAAGATTAACTAGGACCCCAAATCAAAATAGATGACAGAACAAAACATGACGTACAGGCAGTATGTATACAGTCCAGAATGTACTGTATACATACTGCAGTGAAACACATTTCTACAGTATTATCACCAAAATGTGCCTTTTAGACTTTAAAATGTCCACTTAACTTTATGTTTAATGGGTTAAGTTGGCTGTAGGCCACATTATGAAATATTTTAATCTAGACAGTTGAAGTCTTCAGGTCAATCTATTTTGCATGGTTACCAAAACGAATGTGTTAATGCAGATCAATCAATCATCATGATTAATCTGAATAAACATTTTAACACAGTTAACTCGTCTCCTGTGCAGAATGGTTCTGAGTGTCTCTGCCAACAAATGTGGGTCAGTTTGTCCAAGTACAGTTCATGTCACCACATACAATGGTCAGTTGATCTGGTAGTGACAGGCAGCAGGACCAGCCAATAAAAATGGAAAACACTAAATGACACAATGGTCCTCTGGATGGAAACACGAGGATGGAAAAAAAACACACATGACGGAAAGTTTATTTCAAGTTGTTTTGTTGAAAATGTTAAATAAAACACATTAGGTGCATATATATATATATATATATATATATATATATATATATATATATATATATATATATATATACATACATACATATGTGTGTGTTTTATTGTATGTGTGTGACATGAACTCTACTTAGACAAACTGACCCACATTTGTTGGCAGAGACACTCAGAACCATTCTGCACAGGAGACGAGTTAACTGTGTTAAAATGTTTATTCAGATTAATCATGATGATTGATCTGCATTAACACATTCGTTTTGGTAACCATGCTAAATAGATTGACCTGAAGACTTCAACTGCCTAGATTAAAATAATATTTCTGTCTATATATATATATATATATATATATATATATATATACATACATACATACACACACCTTCTTTCTTGAGTTTGTTTGCCCATGCAAAATCTAAATGTGATTATTAATGAAAATTAAATCAAGGATATTTAATTGTGAATAATCAAAATAAATCAACAGCAACCCTGTGATTAATCCGATTAAAATGTTGATTAATTTGACAGCACTACATTTTTGTAATTAGTAGTTAACATTTTAAGTAGTGCTGTCAAATGATCTAAAAATGTAACCAGATTAATTCTCTATTGGGTTCAGGTCTTTTTATATATAAAATACCTATAGGTATTTTATACAGAAATGATTAAAGAAAAAAACACACAAAGTGGCAGACTATCCCCCTCAGCCTGTTAGACCAGGACAGCAGAAGCCTGAAAATGACTGTCAGGTGTTTTGGAATAAGTTTACATCTGAAACATACAGGACAGCAGCTCTCCTCGACCAGGGTTAGAGACCCACTGCCTGGTCTTGCTCAGTTACATTTGCTAAACCTGTTATATGGACATTTTATATTAATATAAAATCCATGCTAAGGCCTGCTGATACTGATACCACAAAAATCAAACACATTAATTATACCTACTGTGATACTATATATATTATGTGTAGTAAAATATGTGTTCAGGATATATTCTAAAATTGAAATGTATTAATCAAAGTTTTATCGACATTTGAGGGAAGGAAGGAATGAACAGTGACATTTTAAGTTATCTCAAAGTCATGGAAGGATCTTTTATGGCTTAATTTCCAGGATGCAATGTCATCAGATTTTCTAAAGGACTGCTCCCATGTCCAGAATCTTACAAGGACTAAGTTATTCATGCAGAGATTTTTCAAGGTTATTTCTGTGGCTCTTCAGTGGTTTTAAACTACCCATAATCCTATGTGTGCACGTCTTAATAAAAGAACCAATGAATAACATGTACTTCAATATAAAGAGATGATGATATTTGATAGGTGTCTGTCTGTCTGTCTGTCTGTCTGTCTGTCTGTCTGTCTGTCTGTCTGTCTACTGAACCTGCTTTATCTTCACTAGGGTCACAGGGGTCACATGGAGCCTATAGGGTGAAGGTGGGGAACACCCAGAGGTGTAAAATAACAAAGTAAAAGTACTTCATTACTGTACTTAAGTAGATTGTTTAGGTATCTGTACTTTACTTGAGTATTTATTTATCTGCCAACTTTTTACTTTTACTTCCTACATTTTTGCATAAATATCTGTTACTTTATACTCTTCACATTCTCAGAATAGACTCATTACTTTTTCAAACTAAACAGATGTGACAGTATGAAAAATAAGTCACTTCAGAGAGAAAATCAGTGGAGGAAAGAAACTGTGACTTTATATATTATAGTTATATGACTATTATCTCACAATTTTGACTTTTAATTTCACAATTTTGATTTTTTCTCTTAAAATTATGCTTTTTTTGTTTAAATCTCATACTTTTTAAAATCTCATGGTGACTTTTTTCCATTTTTGTTCAATTTCCTGTGTGACCCGATCAAACACATCACTAACTCACATTTCAAGGATTTATTTTAGACACTTTTGAAACTTTTCTGATTTTTCATGGTTAAATATGTATCATTGCGTTAATGACCCAAAAAAAAAAAGATTTTACTTTTTACTTTAGTACAGTTGAGAAGTTGTACTTATTTACTTTTACTTAAGTAAAGGAGCTGAATCAGTACTTCTACTTTTACCAGAGTATTTTTTCCACACCAGTAGCTGTACTTCTACCTAAGTACAGTACAGAATGTGAGTACTTTGACCACCTCTGGGTACACCCAGGACAGGTCATCAGTTCATCACAGGGCTGAACATATAGAGATAAACAAACACACATTCATACCTATGTGTAATTTCAGAGTAATCAATGAACCTATTAGTGCAGTGTTTCCCCTAGTGCATTATAGACCTGGTGGACCACCACTAACCTACTAGTTTACTAGGCTAATTATTTCCACATTTTTTCTCCCACTTGCTTGACAGTCATTTAATAACACTGCAATTGTTTTCAGAAAGTATCTGATTCGGATATTAACCCTTTGATGCATTAATTATGTGATTTTATTCCTCTGTAGGAATGAAAAAAAAACTCAATGTGATTTAAATCTTTTTAATGAATCTATTTTTTTACGGAGTTACAAAAATGTCCACTCAGCTGGACAACATGTGTTTAACCCTTGTGCGGTCCTTCGTAAATGGCACACTGACTGTGTCCTACAATTGGGTCTTAAAGAGCCAGATTCCAAAGTTCAGTTCCATAGACTCATCACCCCACCCCCCCAAGGATATTTTACTTTTTTCAGTAGTAAGCAATGGCACCATACAGTACGTATAAAAAGGTAAATTTTTTAGCCACTGGGTCACTGTGACCCGAAGGACCGCACAAGGGTTAAACTTTGAAGCAAAGAAACGTGTATTTAAAACGCAATATCAGAACACTATGAATTTGAATGCAGTTTTTGTTTAAGAAGAGACTGTTAATTACATTCTAATAACAACAAGCAATTGATTTACATGTAAACATGTTAGGGCAGATCAGTTATTAAGAACAGACCAGTTACAGTAATGATATGAAATGACTGATATGAACTAAAACAACAAAACCCACGAAAATACAAGAGAACAACTGTAGAAAAACTGTTATGCGTTAAAGGGTTAAATGTGCTGAATCTTACATTAATTTTGTTGAATCAGAAAACAAGTAACTTTAGTGGTGGTTAGTTCATGTTTTTAATATATATAATGGTGTGTTATTCCACATGTATACTGGTTTATGTCCATGTATACAATGGGTTAGTAAATATTCCACTAGAAAGAACCTGTAAAGTGAATGGATCATAATGTGCAGACAGTGTTTGGAAGTAGATCTGACACCAATATTGCTTTGGACAAAACCAATTATTTTTTTAATTTTAAGAATTTCAAGACTTATCATGCAAACTTGATCCAACCAGCATTTAAGACTTGAGTTTTCTTTATCAGTAACACTCATGTGGTAACATTTCATTAGTTTTTTTTTCCAGAAGCATTTTACTTGTAGACCAGTATAACTTCTTCTTCCTCCTCCTCCTTCTTCTCTTTTCTTTTATACATATGCATTAAGAATTGTATATTATCAACTAAGATTATGATCCCACAGTCTGAATTATCCATATAATACACATTTATACCATCGAACTGATCTCACTCTACAGTGGGGTAAATTCTGCAAAACAAAAACCAATAATAATAATAATAAATACATGGTAAATACATCAGAATATCCTGAATGAAGAACTCTCGGACAGGTGCCAAACAGTGTGTGTCTGTATGTATAGCTCAGCATAAAGTAATTGGCTGCAGATCAAACATTAGAAGAAGCAGAGGTCAGAGGTATAGAAGCAGGTAAACAGAGCTTTGGTATAATGCCAAACTCATGGATCCTACCTGCTTTCAGGTGATAGAATGAGCCAAATATTGAAACAACCACATCATAATCAGTAGATCGATACACTTAAGACAAAAATACAACTGTTAATTTCATAATATCAGACAAATTGACTATTTCCAGGTGGTGCTACACCCCTTTTTAATATCAATGCTTCACAATTTAAAAATATTAAGTACACTATAAAAGAAATAAATTAATTAAAAATAAAAAAAAGATGTTTTTACAGGGGAAAAAATGCCAGAATAATCCTGTAAAAACACATAAAACCATAAACATATTTACACAGCAACATGATTTAATATTGAATGTGAAGAGTCTGCCCCTTACATATTCTGTTATTCTGTTAACAATCCATTCATAACTCATAAAGTTATGGATGGATTTGGCTGAAATATTCACGAAATGTTGATACTGGTACAAGGATCATATGACTACATCATCAGTGTGTGTGTGTGTGTGGGGGGGGGGGTCTTACAATTTAAATGACACCACATTGTTTTTCAATTTACAATAGAAATATACCATTTCTACATACACATATGGTTTTGTTAACATACCTTTCCGATAAAAACTACAGTTATACTTGATAAAAAATCTTCTCAAATAAAAAACTTTGCATTATATTTTGACTTATTGTTTATTATGTTGCAATTTTAAAACATTTTGCTGCTAATCCTGCAGTTATTTTTATTTTTTTTTACAGTGCAAAGTAAAAAAAAAAATCAGACCCTTGATATGACACTAGTTAGATGAATAGTATATAGTGCAGAGGTCATCATCTCTAGACCTCAGGCCACACTGTCCTGCATGTTTCAGATGTCACTCTGCTCCAACACACCTGATTCACATGATCAGCTCATTACCACTGCTTTGAATCAGTGGTGTTTGTGCAGGGTGACATATAAAACATTCAGGACAGTGTGGCCTGAGGTCCAGTGACAGATGCAACTGTCAGAGGTGGGTGATCCCAGGGTCATCAAGCCAAACTACTGTCATGTATTGGTTCCCACCTGTTCACTGAACCAGCCCATTTTAAGGAGCACAATGACTCATCCAGGCGGCAGGGTGGTGCAGTGGCTCACAGTGAGAAGAACACTGGTTCAAATCCCACACCAGACCTTTCCGTGTGGAGTTTGCATGTTCTCCTCTTGTCTGCGTGGGTTTTCTCCAGGTACTCCTTTTTCCTCCCACCATCCAAACACATGCACTGATAGGTTAATTGGTTAATCTAAATTACCCATAGGTATGATTGTTTGTCTATATATTGTTCAGCCCCGAGATGAACTGGAGACTCATACAGGGTGTACCCCGCCTTCACCCATTGTAGCTGGATTAGGCCCCCAGTGACCCCAGTGACCCCAGTGACCCCAGTGACCCCAGTGACCCCAGTGAGGATAAAGCGGGTTCAGATGACGAGTGAGAGCGAGTGACAATCCCTCATCCAGTTAAATGAGATAACTAGTGGAATCACTTGTGTGCACCAAACAGGTTGGAACGAGTCGATGGGTCGTGATGATATCATCACATTGTCAGCGGAGGAACAACATGGACACACGTCTGTCCAGCAATGAGAAACTTGTATTAATGTTCACTGCAACGTGACAATGTCCACTGACAAGACATTTTAACCCCAACAAAACAAAGGCGAACGCCTTGAGTCCTTTTAAAATGAACTGCACAACATCAATAGGGTGAACATATGTCTGGATTTTGTCTGGACCGACGGCTCTAAAACAGGACTGTCTGGACATCTGTCACGCGTCCTCACTTTTTACATTTCATCCTAAGGACTAACTGTAAAAAGTGAGTATGTGTGACAGACGTTTGGACAGTCCTGTTTTAGAGTCCTCTGTCTGGTCGAAATCCGTACATATGGTCACCGTAGTGACCGTAGTGCAAAAAAGTTTAAGGCAGCGGCTGCCAAGACACACACTACACTTGTCCACATCATGTTTGGAAAAAAAAGAGCGTCTTCTGCATTGCTGCTAATATCACTTAGGTTAACTAGCAGATGTCAGATGTCTCCTCCTCTTGTTTAGGTCTGACTGGTCTTATGTTTAGATGCCAAGTAAGAGAGAGAGGGAGGTAGAGAAAGAATAACATGCAACTTGTCTATTCCTCCAAATTTAAATCGACTTGTGCTACGGGACATGTCGATTATTCCACATTTGAGTTAATGCTCTAGTACATGGCAAGACTTTGACTTGATGAACCTGGGATTACCCAACTGTTGCACCTGTATTATTCAGTAGATACATTAACACTGAATCATTACTATAATCTGCAAATATATTGTCCCCTTATCATACAAACAGTGAAACATATTTGTGCAAACTGTCTACCCTGCGTTTTTAGCTGTATTCCTGTACTTTATGTAAGCATGAGGAACACCTCTTGTTATCATTAGTCACAACTGGCTTCAGTCCAGAAAATACATCCCAGGATCAATCAGCTCATCCTAGTGCTATAGTAGCTGCTGACATAATAAACATAAGATGGAGTCACTCTATGGAGACGTGCTGGGGTCACATTTCCTGTAAATGGTGCCATTATATCATTCTGTGAAAAGCAGAGGACCTTCGGCTCCTCAAACATTACAGCTTGTTACATAAAAAGAAAAAGAGCTCCTATTCTGACCCCCCCCCCCCCAAAAAAAAAAAAAAAAAATCCCACCCTTTCCCCAGTAATGCCCTCACATATCAATGGCAGCTTTATTCTGCAATGGTTTCATATTAACTCAATTGTTAAATCTACTTGGAATACTTGGAACTTACTTGGAATCTCTCTATACCTGTGGTTTTCAAAGTGTGAGGTGGGTGGGTGGGTGGGGGGCACCAGAGGACTCCAAGGGAGCCTGAGAAAAAAATCTGAATAAAGAAGAAAAAAAAGTGCGACCAGGTAAACTCTGGGGTCATACTGAAACTCTGTTTTTTTTACATGATGTGTAATGAATTGTGGATATTTTAAAACACAAAGGTCTTAAAATAAAGAGAGGGGGGTTAAAAACATACACGGATGTAAAAAGTTATTTAAAAAAAAAAAAAAGAAGAGGTAAAAACACAGAAGTGTTAAAATGTGTGAAAAAAATCTTAGTCAAGATGTTTTCCCTAAATGTTTTTATTCCTTATTAGGCATGAAAAAAGCTCATCTTTTTTAATGAACCAATTTTTTTATGGAGTTATAAAAGTGTCCACTCAGCTAGACAACATGTGTTTAAGCTTTAAACCAAAGTAATTGTATTGTATTTAAAACATAATATTAAAACACTATGGAATAAATCACATCTATACAGTTTTTGTTTAAGAAGAGGCTGTTAATTACACTCAAACAATAACAAGCAGATAAACATGTTAGTGCAGTTCAGTTATTAAGAACAGACCAGTTACAGTGATGATATGAACTGACTGATATAAACTAAAACAACAAAACCTATGAATATATAAGAGAAGAACTGTAGAAGAACTGTCCACTGGACTGACCAGTGTGTATCAAAGGGTTAAAAAAAATAATAATAATATATACACAGATGTTAAATACCTGTACTTTATTTTTTGCTTCTGAAACTGTAAAATTTCCCCCGGGGTACGATGAATATGAGTACATGTAAGCATTCTATAATAAATTTTTTTTAATTTCCCACAATAATGTAATGAATTTAAAAGAAAATACCTCAAGTTCTGGACTTTTCTTTAATTAAAACTAATAAAAAAAAACGAGATTCCTTAGATCAATTAAATACAAATCATAATGAATTAATGGGCAAATTCCAATTCCTCCCTTAACCCGCAATCTCAAAATGCACACTCTTGCAAAGTGTAAGTGCTGTCCCAATTCTAAGAACGTTTAAGTTGAGGGGCAAGTTGAGATTGAGATTCTCCGACACCACCCTTGGGAGCAAGGGTTACCCAGAATGCAGTATTTTCTATGCTAATGGAGACATAAAAATTAAGAAAATCATTACATTATCTTAGTTTAAGTCCATTTTATGGATTATGTACCTCATTGTTGCATAACATGTATTTTTTATTTTACCATTTTTGTCAATAGCGGCTGGTGCGGACAAGCTAGCTATCATTTAAGTTAGCTAATGTTATAAAAAAAGGTCATTTTTTGTGGTGGTAATGTAGTTGTTTTATTAAAATAACAGCCTATATAACATGCTTGTGCAGATAATGGTATAAAATGACTGGGCTAATGTCATCTCCCATAGCTGCAGAGTTATCTAACAATAGCTATAGCTAATGTTTACCTTTCATTGAGCCATGGTATGCGGTGACACTTGAATATGTTATTTATACAGATTATTTGTTTGATAGCTCTAACTGAAGGAATAATTTACAGATAGTCAACAACAATTTAAAAAAACATGGACCTGATGGACCAGTGGATAATAGCTGTGTTTGTAGCTTATGATTAAACAGGCAGGGTTAACAGTGCAAATATTAAAAAACTAAAATTAAATTGTGTTTCATTTCAGGGACTACAGAGACAACGCGGGATCTGTGATTAATTTCAGGGCCAACATTTAAGGGGTGTCCCATTTCTAAGTCACAAATAGCCCTTAACACTTAGTTTTGAAGGATACTGATGATACTGATACTGATACTGATCGGCCCAACCTCTACATTTGATTTAATCTCCTACTTATGAGCACATCTGTATATGATATTTGAAAACTGCAGCAAAGACAAGTGTATTGCAAACAAATAAAAAAAGCAGAGTTCAAAAAAAAAAAAAATCACCATAGAAGGTTATTCCCTTAATGTAGAAGTGCCATAAATTAAATGTGGTGTGTTTTGTGTCAGAAGAAGCCAGGCACAAAAGATATAGTCAAGTAATGAGACCCAGGCTTGTAAGATGAACTGCCTCTTTTCTCAACCCTGGAGTCTAGGCAACAGAGGCATTTAGTTTCCTAGTATAGACCTTTAATAGACTGTAGCTTTTCACAGAGTTTTCCCTTAGTTTCAAACATCATGATATAGTATTTTTCTAAAAGGTCACAGCTTTGTGTTAACCAGCAGCAAAGTTAAAGGGTTAATGCCAATGATGGAAAAGAAAAAACAAAAATCTGCTTCATATTACAAATTATTATCTTTAGGATGAGGCCCCTTTAGCTGCTAATGATTAAACCTTTATCAGGCAAGTGATTGTTTTTGGTAATATCTGCACACATTACAAGACATTGACATAAGAGTTACAGTGAGTTCACAGTCTCAGGTCCAGTGTGGTCTACAGGGTCTGTAAAGTCCTTATCCTCATGAACAGTGAGTGTACCTGCTGTGTTCAGCACTGGGAAGGTATTATTTATGCTGTTGTTAGTGATTGACCATTATGGATTTTTTTTGTGGGTCCAATACCAATTTTTTTTTCCTCTGTCAAATGAATAGGGAGCCTAAGTATCTGCCCCTTTCCAGTCGGTCCACTGGGCCTAAGTTTGGAAAAATTTTACATGAGAGTGGATGAGGAGTAAATAATTATTTTCTGGTCCACTTTACTTTATGCCCTGAATCACACATTTGCTGTACTTCAATTAAAATCATAACCAATGATGTGCGTTTGGAGTTTCTTTGATACGTGTTTTGTGATTTATTAGTGTGTAAAAATATCTAATTATTTGGACTGTGTTTGGACTACATATCAGACGTCGCATAGCTGACGTCACAGCAGAATCTTTCCCTGCAAACTTTTCAAAACCGTATACCGCCTTTTCTATTTTTCATTTGAAAATGCCTGTGTACTTTGGCTCTCACTCGACCAACTATCTCTCCCCCGGAGAAACTGCCACTTCCCACATGCCCTGATTTAAAGTGGTTTTCTCCACGTTTGATGCTCTTGCCTTCGTCCTGAAAGAAGGAGGTGAAGCTCGCCAAAGTCACAGCCATTTTCAAAGAGTTTGATGGTGAAGCTTGGTGATGTCATATTTGTGAGACGAACGTTGTAGTCCATTACTTACTCACATAAAACCTAACGTAACTTTTGATGCCTGTCCAAAGTGAGTGCTTTCTCAATGTGAAAATGTATCTTTAAAATTCACAGACATCATATATGAAAACCGTAGCACATTTCAAACGGGACCAGAAAATTACTTCTATCCCTCCATTGACTCGCGTTCATTTTTTATGGCACTTAGGTCCCATTGCCCAGAAATCGACCGGAAATAGAATCGCGTCACTTAGGCTCCCTATACAAATGTCAGACAATGTTTTTTTTTTTTTTACTTAAAGATAAAAAGACTTACAGATAAAAAAAAGAAGATAAAAACTGTAAACTGTGACAGTAAACCTAATGAATATGACCAAACATTCACCCCCCCATTCTTTTTTGCCCTTTTTTGGGCATAGGTGCCAATGAAACAGGCCAATATATATATATATAAAAAAAAGTCTTCATACATACCAAAAAATAAATGTTTGACATAAACCATATAATATTCTCTATATGACTGACATTTAAATTAATTGCTCTTTATTAAATTCCATTCTTTGGGTTATCTGAGATATATAAAAAATACATGGTAGAAGCATATATGTATGGAATGCATTATGTCTCCTAGAGCATTAATCACTTCAGTTTTTTTCAAGTGACGGGTCATGATGATATCATCACATTGTCAGCGGAGAAACAACATGGACACACGTCTGTCCTGCAATGAGCACCTTGTATTAAAGTTCACTGTAATACAACAGTGTCCACTGACAAGACACAAGCATCAGCATTTTAACCCCAACAAAACAAACGCTAACACCTTGAGTTTTGTTTTAAATGTAAGTGCACAACATAAAGTGCAAAAACTTTAAGGCAGCAGCTGCCAAGACGCACACCCCACTGTCCACATTATGTTTGGAAGAAAAAAAGAGTGTGTTGTCTTAATGCGCATTGTCTGCACAGCTGCTCATAGGACTTAGGTTAGCTAGCGGATGGTGCTCATATCACTCAGGTTAGCTAGTGGATGGTGCTCATATCACTCAGGTTAGCTAGCAGATGCTGCTCATATCACTCAGGTTAGCTAGCGGATGCTGCTCATATCACTAAGGTTAGCTAGCAGATGCTGCTCATATCACTAAGGTTAGCTAGCAGATGCTGCTCATATCACTAAGGTTAGCTAGCAGATGCTGCTCATATCACTCAGGTTAGCTAGCGATTGCTGCTCATATGACTTAGGTTAGCTAGCGGATGCTGCTCATAGGACTTAGGTTAGCTAGCGGATGCTGCTCATAGGACTCAGGTTAGCTAGCGAATGCTGCTCATATCACTCAGGTTAGCTAGCAGATGCACCTTCAGATGGCCGTGTATGACGCTTGTGTTTTTTAAATTTGACTTGCATATTGTGCAGGTCACTGTGCTGTTTTTTCATCTAAGGTGAAGTATTTCCACACACGCGATGTGCATCTGTCACTGTCTTGTTTTGTCAGACCCACCACCCCCTGTTCTACCTGCAGCAGCCATGTCTCCTCTTGTTTAGGTCTGACTGGTCTGTGCCAAGTAAGAGGAAGAGAAAGAATAACATGCGACTTGTCAACATGTCAAATTTAAGTCGACTTGTGCTGTGGGAGTCGACGTGTCGACGTGTTGACTAGTCAACGTTTCTGTTAATGTTCTAATGTCTCCTATGTTTGGAGGCTTATGGAACACCCTGTCTATATTTTATCACCATGTTTGTGATATGTTCTTGTGAAGGTCTTCACTACCTTCTTTTTCATTTTTTTCCTCCTTCTCTCTTGAAAAACTGCAGTCATTTTTCAAACATCTTGTGCTGATGGTAGATCCAGCCTCCTCCACTACGTCCCACTGATTCTCCATGGGGTTCATGTCTTGACTCATCAGACCACATGACCTTTTCCCATTGCGCTAGAGTTCAATCTGCTTCCTCCATTGTAAATTGATAGTTGTTTAATAAATGATAAGCTACTCTCTGCATCAGTCAGGAAAAAGAAATATTTTTACAGCTCAAACATTAATTGCAGTAACTATATGATGGAAGATACAGGCAAGTGTTTTACTTACAATTTCAGTTCAATATTTGTCTCATTTAAAATAAAATTAATATTTAGCTGCCATGTTTTCAGGATGGCAGTTAAATTATTTAAATTTTTTAATTATTATTAGGGCTGAGCAGTTAATCATTAAAAGATTACAGGTTCATTTGTTTAATATCTTGTTAGTTGCATCATGAGACGATGATTGCTTCCTGAACCTCGTGTCATGCAGGAGTAGAGCGATACAGTGAACAACATTTATTTAGTGGAAAGAATTATGTTTTCTATTCATCTTAAAATTATTGTTATTAAACTCTGGACCAAATGGATTGAGTATATTCAGCCTCTACAAGCAGATTTTGTGAAAGTCTGAACTGTAATTTTGAATTTGCCTTATTATAATTGTTTTACTATTATTATTATTATTAATAATAATAATAATAATAATAACAATAATAAATTGCATTTAAAATGCACGTTTTATTCAGCAGAATCTCAAAGTGCATCATTGAAAGAAATGAAAAATATAAATGAAATACAAATAAATAAGATAAAATACTACAACAGGAACAAAACACTGTATCAGACATAAAAGACTAAGCTAATAAAAGTTGCTATCATAGTGTTCCATATAAAGCATCTAATCCCTTCTCACTGAATTCATTTCATTTATGCATTTGTACATGTTTTCTCTCCCAATATGTACATAATTACAAAAATGTCCAAAATATGTGGATGACAGTACATCCAAAACTGTTTTCGACATTATAAATACTATGTTATAAACTGATGTGCCATAAAAAAAAACAAAAAAAACATTTAAATTACCTAAACATTTTAAATAACAATCCTAATTCACATATATACGTGACCTAATTTCTAAACACAGACAATTCTTTTATCTCATGGGCTGAATTACAAAGAAATGCTCACAAATGCACAACCACCCTCAAGCGATGACAAAGGGATTTTACAACACATGAGCCTGCTGCTGTCAGATGGAATTGAATGAGGAAAGTGAATTACAGCAGAGGCGCGTCTGCTGTAAAGAGAATGAAATGGATAAAAACCCCAGTGGTGGTGGTAGAGTCACCCATCTGAACTTATGTCCAGAAAAAGGTTTACATTCAGCACTGTTAATCTCATATCAATCTTCTTTTTTGTCCTCTAAATCCAAATGTCTTTTCACTTTTACGTCTCCGACTTCTGCACTGCTCTCGCCTTAGATTTGTTTCAACTCAGACACAACTTTCTTTGTGCTTCTGTGTTAATTATTGACTCTACAAATATATAATAGCAGTCCAATCCCCCTTCTATAACTGAAATGGAAGTGCCCTGATACCACATTAGCTAATGACTGTAACGGTGATGCAGCAAATAATAGAGTTATTATTTGTGTAAAAATCCAAAGCAGAAAACTTACCAAGCTCCAGTGTGTTGCTATGAAAAATAAGGTTCAGTTTCCAGTTTCCATAAACAGCGTAACTGCAGGCACATAATTAAAGATCACCATTATCACATGAGTGGAAGCTAGCTAACTTAATTTACTGACGCTGTAGTTGAACCACAAATAGTTAGAGTCACTATGCAGACTGCTGAAAAATACCCTGTTTGACAAGTAAATCATCTACTATAAAGGCAGCTCTTGTAATATTATATCCAGTTGTAGTCAGACAAGAACCAGACACCAATGTGAAATACATTCCAGTTCAGCTTTTTCCTATTTCCACAGTATTTCCCGTCAATATATCACTGTGTTGGTTAAGTCAAGTACTTTATTTTGACTGTGAAATTTCAAAATGCTAACTTTAGCTCTTATCTCACTTTAACACTAAGGTCTTTGTGTCATTGATTTGTACAAACACATCAACACCATGAGACCATGCAGACACTGAGACGTTCAGGAAGTAGGTGTGAATCAATCATCAATACAAGATGCTGGATGAGAATACATGTTGTGATATTTATTGTGGCATCCCATGAACACTGTGTTGGTTATGTATACAGTGTAATGGTGAAAAAAGTAAAGGATGGCTCTGTCTTAGTCTGAATTAAAATCAGAATGAAGTCACTGTATTGACATCCAGCAAAATCTGAGATGCACTGCAGAATAAATATATAAAACTATAGAGACTATGAATATAAAACTATGTAGGAGATATTTGATCTATCAGACAAAATATTTGCTTCGCAGTTTCATAGGGACCCATTACTGGCCATCCTTGAGGTCGTCCCTGAAACAAAGATGTGTAAAAAAAAAAAAAAAAAAAAAGACATATCTACTACATATACGACAGCTAAGAAAGCAATAACTCTAAACTGGCTTAAAAAAAAAGAGCCCCAATAATACTGCTCTACAATTTTTCAGAAAGTACCTACTTCAGACATTAAATGTGAAATTATATATATATATATATATATATATATATATATATATATATATATATATATATATATATATATATATATATATATATATATTTATTTATTTATTTATGATAATCTAACTGTAGATAAGTCATAAAACATACACTAAATTAGAGGAAAAAGAAGAGAAAGTCAACAAATAATAATGAGGTCAGAAAAAAAAAACAGGGGGGGTGGGGGGGGGGGTTCTACTCCAAAGACAGAGTTGGTACACAGTAAATTTTGCAGTGTTAAATCAACACTTAGAGAGTTTATTTAACTTCTTCTAGAGTGTATTTGGTCCCATTGTCTCCAAATTAACACTGCAAAATCTACAGTGTACAGTAAGGATTTCGAGGAGTTTATGAAAGGATTCCATTTCTGAATAAACTTACTAAAACTGCCTTTTACTGTAAAACGTATATGCTCCAATTTAAGAAAAGACATAACATCATTAAACCATAAAGAAACATATGGAGGTGAAGGAGATTTCCACAATAGTAAAATGTGGAGCGTCACCAAAAGATATGTTATGTTATGTTATGTATTTTTGATTGTGAAGAATCCATTTTAAGCTGTTCAAACAGTATCCCAATGAAAGCATCCATCTGTATCAGAGTACCTAGAATCTTTGTTAGAATAGTAAAAAAATTCAGTCCAGAGTTTGTGTAGCCTGAGGCAAAAGAAAACATATGTCTGAAATTGCAAGAAGAGGCATGGCATCTGTCACATCAGTCTGCAATGTTTGGAAATATTTCAGAGTCGAGATTTGGTAAAAAATGGACTCTATGTAATACCTTGAACGACATAAGCTGCAGCCTGGCACAAAGAGTAATTGAGCATATGCTGCAGTATGCACAGTTTTATCCCAACATTCATCTGTCAAGCTCATGTTCTCAAGCATTTTTTTATCTTAACAATGGAATAGTTATCTAAACCCATTCATTTGTCATAAATACTGGATATTAATTATTTCTGAGTAGGCTTAAGGGACAAAAGTTCCTCTCAGGATTGCTTAATGGGAAGGGAAGAATACCATGAAAGAAATAATAACATGCACAATGTTCAATTTGAAAATAAAGAAAAAGATTAGGTTGTAGGTAAATGAAAATTTGTGGTTAAGTTTGAAAAATTAACAAAAGTGTTGTCTTTGTAGAAAAGCTTTTATGCAGCGTTCTTCTGTGCACTCAATGTATTCTCATTGGGGTTTATGTTCCCAGTTCTATGACACTGGACAGCACAGAGTGTTCTGTATCTGCTGGTGTTCAAATAAACATCATCAGGTTTAAATCCATGAAGGATAAAACAATAATCTTCAACCCATGATTGAGGGAAACAGATGTCAGTCATGTACAGTAGTCAGATCATGGAGTCTGATAAAAGCTTTCACTAAAGCTCGCTAGGCCTGAGGAAAATATTTACTTCATTTTACCTTGTATATATATATCCTATATTGCTGTATATATCCTTATTTATTGTACACATCTCTCATCATAGAGTTAGATTTTGTATATTTCAATAGTTCAGTTCTACTTTAATAATATTCTGGAGCTTCTGCACATACCTACATTTTTTTCTTTACTACTTTGTGTGTTACTTTTACACAGTTCTTTTTGAATTACGTGTCTTTGCTACTAAATACAATAGAGTTGCTAAACTGACTTCCATTGTTCGCGTGACAGTGACATAAAGATCTCTTCTAATCTATATTTAATGCAGTTCACAGTGGTTCAGTGTCTCTAATTGCATGACAAAGTCTCCCTTTATGATGTAATCCTCTCAGTCAATGTGTCAATGTGTAAAGTATAAAGTATTGCAAAACCCCAATCTTAATCAAACAAAACATTTGTGGATTGAGCCAAAAAACAAACAGACAGACGGGAACATGAGGGTAGCGTTGGGGTTGGGTACCAAATGTCGGTACAGGTATGGAACTGGAGCAAACATGAACAGGAGTAACCACACCAAAATCTAATGTGAATTTCACTCTCATATTTTGACACCACACATATTATATGCAACTGTGGTTTAATTACACCCTGTCACTGTCCACTGTCAACAGAAGCGCACACATGGCGACTGCAGACGACATCCACATGTCAAAGGCGAAAAGGTCAAACGTGCAGTTACAGTTCACAAGAAGATCCAGATTCTTCCGTATGCTACAGGTGTCTGAAGACATTTACATGCAAAGGTGGAAATGGGTCTAATTTAATGAAGCACTTGGTGACACACGGTGTTTACCTTAAAGCAGAAGCTGCACCATGTTTGAAAGCCTCTGTGAAGAGCTAAGCAACCTAACACTGTGCTAATAATACATCACAAATGGAAATACCCAGTGTGGGAATGCCAGCCCAGACCCAAGCAATAAATCTTTGGACCAGCTACTGTTGAAGATACTGGATCATGACAGTGGCCAGAGGGAGTAACTTTAATGCTGCCTAGAAATGACTAACTCAGCTACTGACATGACATGTGGTTCTCGCTTATTATTATTATTATTATTATTATTGTTGTTATTATTATTATTATTATTATTATTATTATTATTATTATTATTATTATCATCAATAATAATAATAATAATAAATGTGGTCTCACAGGTTATGTGTTTGTCAGGCAGACTGGTTAGGTAATTCATCAGTAAAATTTTTATGTTATGGTTCAATTGCATATGTCTCTGATTATAATTATGTTTTTGCCAGAGTTTGTTTGTCTGTTTGTTTATCTGTTAGTTAGCAAGATAAGTCAAAAAGTTATGGACAGATTTTGATGAAAATTTCATGACGTGTTGGGGGTGTCACAAAGAACAATGATTAGATTTTGGTGGTGATCAGGAAGAGATCCTGGATTCTGGATAACTTTGAAATATTACATTGCGGTAAATGGAGAATAAATTTCAAAGTTATCCAGGATCACTTCTGGATCTGCCTTGCTGGAGGTTTGTACCATTAGAGTGCTTTTCTAGTTTAACATATTTTTTTTCTTATTAAAGTACCGATTTCAATACAATTTAGGAAATTATACCATTTTTAAAGTCATCATTATCATCATCATCATCATCATCATCATCATCATCATCCTTTGGCATCTGAGGCCGAGATTTTGAAAGTATCGATTTGGTATCAGTATCAAATGAAACTCTTTCAGTATCCAACCCTACATGAGGGTCTATATGTGTGTACAAACCTGAAATAGTTGCATGACTTCTGCAGGAACAGCTTAAATTCTAACAGTGTTGTGTGAAGCTTGTAGAATGTTAGCCTAAGATGCACTGAGATCACATGTCAACAACAGTCTAGCTTCATCTTAAACACAATAGAATATGGCAATAAAAGCTAAAATTTTACAGCCTCAAAATAAGACACTTCAGCTAAATGTACAAATAGGCATGAATGAAATGTCCAGAACTGTTAAAAATGTAAGTGTAAAACAGTTTAGAAAAACCATGTGGAAACTTATCAGAATCATATTTACGGTTCAAATTATTATGAATGAACTTCAGTTGTTTGGTACATGTGTAGAATATTGAGTGGGTAAAAAGCATCCAGTGAAAAAATAAGTAAAATTAAATACAAATAAAATAAAAAAAAAACATTAAAATTAAAAACTAAAAATTAAAAATTACATTAAAAATTAAATTAAAAATTAAATTAAAGATTAAATTAAAAATAAAATAAAATAAAATAAAAAATTTTAATTTTAAATGATAAATTAAAAATTAAAAATTAAAAATTAAAAATTAAAAATTAAAAATTAAAAATTAAAAATTAAAAATTAAAAATTAAAAATTAAAAATTTAATAAAATTTAATAAAAAAATTTAATTAAAAATTAAAAATTAAAAATTAAAAATTAAAAATTAAAAATTAAAAATTAAAAATTAAAAATTAAAAATTAAAAATTAAAAATTAAAAATTAAAAATTAAAAATTAAAAATTAAAAATTAAATAAAATTTAATAAAAAATTTTAATTCAAAATTCAAAATTCAAAATTCAAAATTAAAAATTAAAAATTAAAAATTAAAAATTAAAAATTAAAAATTAAAAATTAAAAATTAAAAATTAAAAATTAAAAATTAAAAATTAAAAATTAAAAATTAAAAATTAAAAATTAAAAATTAAAAATTAAAAAATTTAATTGAAAAATTTAAAATTAAAAATTAAATAATGATGTGTCTGTTGCCACAGTACTGTAGAACTACCTTTCTTATTAATCTGTTACTGCCAATCTCCTTATACCTCATGTAGACTGTTAACATGTTACCCTGTTGACACAGTATTGTGGCAAACATTTACAGACCAACAATATGTGGTTGCCGTATGTACAGGGTGTATTCACATCACCATGATACTGTGGCAACGAGGGGCAAATGAGTTCATGGAACAGTATCCATGATTGGTTCTGTGGTGATAAACTGATAATTCGTGCCACATTTCTGTGGCAGTAGCCATTGGCATAAAATAAATACACAATTAGAGAATAAACAAGTCATATAGTTTCAAAATAGGCCCAACATACATTGTGGACAAAATCGATGAGCATTATTGGGGAGACTTAAACATTTAGTTCAAGTCCATTTTGGTTTAACTTGCTGGTAGTTAAACTGTACTCATATTTTCAAGTAGTTCAAGTACTTTTAGGGTATTTTTTTTTTTATCATTTAACTACTCAATTTGCAAAATACAACATTAAGCAATCAGTATTTTGGCAGTTTTGGCTATTGTATTTCACCACTGAACAAGACAGTCCATTTTTGGTTCATTCTGATCATGACATCACAGTCGATGCTGCCTCTCATTGGCTAGCGCTGGCACCACCCCAATGCTGTACAGATGTGTGATCACATCTAACATTGTGTGGTCGTCACCCCCATGGACTACCCTCCTGTCAGCACCACCCCCCGACAGCAATGTGCAACCCCAGCCATGGCCATATTTGGTTTCATCTCAAATTAAATGCTGAAAATAAAAAGGAGTTGCTTAAACATTTTTTTTTCTAACTGTAGTTTTACAAACTGCATTTCTCCAATGCTGTAAAACCAAACTATTGCCATGAAGAACTTGTAGTTTTCAGAGGTGGATAATCCCAGCTCCAAAGTCTAAAAATCCTGCCCTGTATTTGTTCCAACAACTTACTCAGGGTGTGAACCATTCCTTGGTTGTGTGTGTGGGGAGGGGGTCCCTGCAAACACGTGTCACATCATACACAATATAATGACCTTAGTTGCTCATTTTTGCTTAGACACTTTGAAACAAACAGCTGTATTTGTGCGTCTTTGCTCCCTTTCTTCTTCTTTTATAATATTTTGTATGTAGCCTAATGTAGGCTTAAAGACACCACCACACTTCAGTGGAACCGACACTATTGTGATATTAAGTAACTGTGAATTTGTGAGCAGTCATATGAATAATACTTTAAATAGATAAAGAATTGTGTAGGTAACAATACACTATATTCATTTTTTTTTTTAATACAAAATTTCAGAAATAACTTGTTAAGGGGAGCTCATCTTTCATGGGGGGATTGGGAGGGGGGGGTGGTCTATGGCTTCCCCAGACCCCCCCCATGGGTCACACCCTGCACTCACTGAACCAGCCCATTTGGGTGAGCACCACACCTCATCCAGGTAGATGGATAATGAGTGGAATGACCCGTGTTCTGTGAAGGTGTAGAATACGGCAGAACTTTTATCCACCTCTGGGAGTTTTAAAAAGCCATCCTTACAAAGTACAGATTTCCCACCAATACCAGTGGTTTTGAGTGAGGTAGAACACGACTGCTTATGGATCAAACACAATATTTAAAATCTTAAGAGACAATTTTTAAAGAGTTGCTAAATGACCCACGTTTTTACTTTAGTTGGATCATAAGGGATTATCTAAAACAAGGAGCAACTTTATATTGTAATACATGCTGTCTGATGGGACATTACTGTGTTTTGACTCTTACAGTTCTGATAAAGTACAAACATGTGCATTCAAATGCTTAAAACATCTATTGTCACTTGCACTAACATCCCCATCACTTGAACATAGACTGTACTTGTATGTAAATGTATATTTCTGTACGCTGATAATTCAAATGTTTTGGAAATCCAGACAATCTAAGGCAGTCTGAGTCTGAAAATATCAAACAAGTTCAACCAGGGTCGGACTGGGAACAAGTTTGGGCTCTGACATTTTTCCTTATGATCACACATCCACCATACCGAACCCCCAATGAACAAATACTATTATATATCTCATCATCATCATCATCTCGTAGCCCTGGGGCCGTGGAGGCACTTTGACTTTTGAACAATTTTTCTCCATGCGGCGCGATTCCGGGCAATGGTGCCACACTCTTGTAAACTTTTGCCTGTCCATGCATTAATGTCAGCCTGCCAGTTGTTGCGTGGCCTTCCTTTTTGCGTTATATATCTAAAGACAATGAAAACACTCTTTCACTGTCATTTCACTTTGATCATATTACAGTGGGTGTTTTTTTTTTAAAAAATAAGGTTAAAATAATCCATAGCAGGTTTGGCCTCAGACATAATCCTCTCATGAAACGTCAACATTAGAAGTGCTAGCATGAATTTGAGCATGAACTTCAGATCCTTTCCCTCCACCTGCCACAAAATCCTCAGATTCCGACCCAACATAGACATCATTTGCCTTTGAGGCTGGACTAACCTCTGGTAAAGTTGTCCTCATTTTCATTCATTGAAGTTGTAGGGACGTGATGAGCACTACTAGCCACAGCGACACATCTTAAAGAGATTTCTACTTTTTGTCCAGAATATTCTGTGCTCCCCTCTTTCTCTTCTTCTCACCTCTTTCCATGATATATCCAGTGAATATATTTGCAACATACATCAATCTTCCCATAAACCTGCTCCACTCACCAGTCATCACATCAGACGTAAAACCTTTACTCCAGATGTCACCCTATACTCCAACACACCTCATTCAAATGATCAGCTGGTCTTCAAGCTCTGCTGCAGACTGATAATGACCCACTTCTTTGAATCAGATGTGTTGGAGGAAGTGACATCTAAAACATGCAGGACAGTGTGGCCCGAGGACTGATGCAATGCAACAACATTTTTGTAAAATGTTCAAACACAAATCCAGCAAATACAAAAGGAGTATTTTAATTTGGCTTCAACAAAGTATTATTTATTATATTTTAGTTTGTTGTAAGAATTTAAAAAATAAAAAATAAAATATACCCACCGTCATAAATATGTATACTAGAAGTAACTGTTACTATGCACCCCAGCCTTCTGTCAATAATAAAAATTTGAGGGAAAAAAAACCCTTGATTTCCTATTTCTAGGATTAATAATGAAGAGAAGAGGACCAGTGTTAACTTGATTATTTATAAGGGCCAGACCAAAGCAGACCAGGAAAATGCCCATAATCACAGATTACCAGTCTGAGCCTGAGTTCAATTTTAACATAAAATACAAACTATAATAGAAGTTCAACTGCTCATTATTATCAGTATTTTTGTACATGTTTCCATGTTGAGCTGTTTTTACTCCATTTTTTTTTACATAAACAACTACATTAAAATGAAGTCAGACATAAACAGAGGATTAAGAAGCTTCTTAACAGAGTAAGTGTTGCAGTATTTAAGGTGATGGAGCCACAATCTTATAGGTGACAAAAACAACACGTAGTGCACAGCTGTTCTATGACGTCTGGATGCAGGGGTCACGGTTGTGTTGCATGATAACATGTGTGTAAGCTGTAAAGCATTAACTTCCTCGGTTTTACTGCGGCTTCAACGTAGGGTCGGAGAGGTTGTGAGATTACTGACCTCAGATCAGCCTTCAAGCCTGGAGCTCCGTGCACCGTGAGCCGCGGTCCGAGCCTCTGGTGCCACATCACATCTGTGCCATCAGCTGACAGCGGTGGGCGTGGGTAGGGGGGCACGGGTATAGTGTGCAGGGTGGGTGGGTTTCTTCACATTCTTTTTGTGAAGTCTTTCTGTCAACTAAACAAAAGAAGGAGGCGGGCCTGCTGCTGCATTTGGAGGATGGAACCAGTAGGTGGCGCGTGGGGTGGAGGTGGGGGTGGGGGTGGGGGGCACTGGATGATTTTAAAATGCCATGACCATTTGTCTTTATGTGTGTGTGTGTGTATGTATGTATATTCCCATATATATATATATATATATATATATATATATATATATATATATATATATATATATATATATATATATATATATATATATATATATATATATATATATATTCCCATATATATATATATAAAATTAATCAGCATTATTAAGAGTTTTAAGTCAGGATTTTTTTTTCCAATTATTCCAAGGCCAACAATAACACTGTCCTGTTTTCTGCTCATTCTCATTCATAATGTGGTCAATTTGTAAGATTTTCTTTTTCTGTATCTTTACTTTATATGTAAGAAAAAGCTGAAAGAAATTCCACATTAACAGTTTCAAATGCCTTTTTTTATTTGTTTGCACAGTTGAAGAAAACCAAGAAAGACACGACCCAAAATGCAATACAATGTGTACGTGTAGAAAACACAAAAAAACTAGAGGTTTATGAAATTAACTCTTCTAAATAAGGGATAAATAAGACGATGATCAAAGACAATGTACGTATAGATAATCAATGGATGTGAAATGCTATGGAACAACAGTGAAATTGGATGAGAATGGGAAACAAAAACAAAATAAAACTCAAAACATACAATTCTTATATCAGCACTGAAAACAAAGCATGCTGGGAGTAAAGAAAACATGCCTCTGTTCATGAAAAGTAAAACAAATAGAGAAACTTTAACCAAGTAATAGAATCATATCATTTTAGAAGAAACTGTCTCCTAGTGGTTCAAATTATATACTTTAGAATTAATTATTAAATAATTCTCAAAAGACAGATTACATCTCCTGCATTATCAGCAAACAGATTTAGAAAGTCTTTATATAATAGACTGAGGTGTTATTTATTATCCAGCCAAACTGACTGCAGATTATATTATTATTCTTATCTGGTTCCATTTGTTTTTATCTCTAATCCATTCCCATTTCAAGTGATTTCCATCCCCAACTCAGCTGGTATTACGAAAACAAGACTGTTCATAGAGACAAAACATTAAAAAGAAAAGTTACATTTCTGAGCTCAGGACTAACAACTGATGACATTAGATCTTAAAACCTGTTTTTTTTTGTTTTGTTTTTTTTACTATAACTTATACTGAAAACTGTCAGATAAACACAGTGGAGCAAAAAGTACTACTTTTCCCACTCCGACATGTAGTAAAGCAGAAACAAACTTCCAGAAAATGGAAATAACTCAAATTTCAACTACTCATATGTAAAAAAAAAACAAACAAAAAAACTAAAACTGAATTACATTGATCAACTCAACTTCAGATGAAATAGGATCATAACATTTTTTGTAAACAAGTATAATTATATCTGAAATACTACTTGAAAACCTTAGAAACGATTGGCCTATAGAGCTTTGATCAGGGATATAAGTAGATGGAGCAAAAAGAACAGCAGCCACATTAACACATGGTATGAAAATATGGAAAGGTTCAAAGGTCAAGGTCTGGTAAATAATCAAACACATGTGACTCCAAAGCAGAGAAAAAGCACATTTACATGAAAAGGACACTGCATAAAAAGTGATTTTTATTATCATTCTTATTAATCACTTCCATCTTGGAAGTAGATGCATAAAGACATGGGGAAAAAAAGTGAGAGACAAGCATAGTGGGCCCGAACAAAAACACAGCAACAACACCAAGTCATCCAACTGAATGGACTGTACCTCCAATTGCATAAACACACTCATTCTTTCATTTCCTTGTTATTGCCCCCACCCCCCAAAGTCTGACAGCAAGTGCCATGAGCCACGAAAAGTATGAAACCGAAGACAAAGCAAAAAAAAACATCCACCCCTTCAACAACCGAGTACAAAAATGACAGGCAACTGTAGTTACAACTCATTTCAGGAATGTAACCAAAAGGTTGAATTTCTTTCATACATGACTTTGTCGATTAAAACTGAAAACTCACTTTTGATTCGTCCGTTCACTTGGGATGCACCTAGCCCAACCGCAGACAATATTTTTCAGCTGAAAAAGAGTGAAGGCTATTACCTATGGAATGTTGAGCTTACGCATATTTTTCTGGGTCCATAAAAGCTCAAAGAGATGTAAAAGCACTGATGGTTAACATTGAAGATTTCATCAACTGTCTCAGTTTAAGATGACGTTACACTCATCAAAGAGACATAATTCATAACTCAGGCATATTTTTTTTTTCTTTTATATGGAAACTTTTCCTCCTGCCATAACAATTTACAAATTACTTTTTTTTTATTCTTTACAGATGGCTTAGGACCCCCATGTAGATAGTGAAAATTGAAAATACAGTTTAAAAAAAAAAAAAAAAAAAAAGAAACAAAGAAAGAAACAAAGATTGAATTCTACAGTAGTCCTGGAGTCCCTGGAGATATGGATGTTGATCTGCCAACAGCTCAGTATGTAATAGTCCACTGCTTGACACTGGCATCGTGGGAGGTTGTGACTAGGGTGTTCTCATCTATCCAGACCAGGCTGCTTACGTGGTGCAACTTGTGAGAGTCTGAATACAAAGCAGGAAAAGAAAAATGCATATTACAAACAAACATTTGCAAACCAAGTGCAGTGTGTTCAGTCATTGATACTATACTCTATGGCTTAAACCCAACTCTCTGCTCAGAATACATTACACTGAGAAAAACTGTTTATGAAGTCAACAGCAATCCCCAAAGACTTATCTGGAACAGTGTTGTTCAGCATTTTGTGTATACAGAGAAATTAACAGTATATACAGTAGAGCAACCTCAGAGTCCACCTAGACAACAGTGCAACACTGTCCTGTTTGTGCTCTACTCTGATGTAAATATGTGTACGGAGGCTTCCTACAGGTTTCTCAAAAAAGGTACATTTAAGACGTAATAGAGACTGTACATGTTTTACATTCATATCTAACAATAACTATAATGGATTATGTTAATATAGTGATTTTCTATGAACACATACTCAAAGTGCACAGTGGATCCATTATTCATTCACTTTCACATTCTCCCTCTAGTGGTGGTAAACTACATATCCATCTACAGTTGCCCTGGGGCAGAGTGACAGAAGCCTGGCCCACGTGTCCCCTCCAACCACCACCGAACATTCAAGCACATCCATACACCACTGCGAGTGGCACCACTGGGACCATTAACGTTTTTACAGTGATACTCGTTTATATTTATATTCAGAAAAGAACAAACTCTGTATTTATTATCCTGATGAGCTGAATTTTTCATACCACAGATGTATGGCACACAACCCCCGCCTGTATAAATCCCCCCACAATTCCAAGATTTCTCTGCTTCATCATACTTTTGAAACATCCTTATCCTTTACAATCAAATATCATACACCCTTATTTATTACTTTACATTGTTTGTCTTTATGCGTGCACATTTCTTGCACTTTAATCTGTTGCAGTTTTGAACAGTCAATTTTCTAGAAGTGAGATCGAAGAAGTTGACTCCACCTACAACAGCAGATAACATACCTGGAATCTTAATCCTTTTGTCTGAATCCCCAACTGTCCAGACGTACACCATCATGTCCATCCCTCCGGTTGCAAAGTGCTCATTATCAGGCGCCCAGGCCAAAGTGACAGGCTTTGCATGATGGCCATAAAACTCATCTTTGACCTTGGGGGAAATAAAGAGACAAACGGCAGCTATTTAATCAGAAATTTTGGATGTTTCACTTTATTATACTGCTCTATATTTTTTTTTTAAGAAAGTATCTGCTTCAGACATTAAATGTGTTAAATCTAACACATACTTTAATAAGATGAACCAGAAAAATGACAAAAGTGCTGGTTAGCTCGTATTTTTAATAAGACGGTGTGTTATTCCACATATATGGTGGTTTATGTACACGCCAACCAGCATTTTAAGACTTGTGTTTTCTTTATCAGTAACACAAACGTGTGGGAAAATTGTATTAGTTATATTCTGGAAGCATTTTAGGTCTGCTCAAATCAGGCCTGAAAACATTATTGTTCACTGAATCTTTTACTTAGATTCTCTCTCTGTCTCTATTTTAATTGTCTTTTAATGTTTATCATTTTAATTTCCTAATATGTTTCATGTAAAGCACCTTGAATCATCCTGTCCATGAAATATGCATTTGCCTTGAGACCAGTAATATTGGCTTGAATAAATAACTACATAAAAATCAAGAGAGTCAGGTGTTTACCGCATAGCCATCTGCTACCGTGTAGACCATGGCAACCTTCTTATCATCGATGGCAGCAAGGTAGGCTCCGTCATGAGAATAGGCCAGGTCTGTGATAATGCCTTTAGCCGCTATTGTTTGGCCTTCGTCCTTCAGAGTGTTACCCTGAATTGAGTACAGATGGATTTTCTCATCCTAGGAAAGAAAACAAAAAGAATCTCAAATATAACAACATGGTTGGAACAATGAGCTGTACTCTGTTTTTATTACAAACTAAGGTGGTCTCATTTTTTTTCCCCTCTCTCAATACAAATAGAGTTCTCCAGTGTCTACTTACTGCTCCCCCCACCGCAACAGTGGTGCCCCCAGGGTGAATCGCTCCAACCTCTGGTTCATAGCCCAGATTGTCCAATGTGAAGACTTTCTTCTTATCTTTCAGCAAAATAATCTAGAAAAGGGTTAAATGTGACAATGGCAATGTGAGACGACATAAGAGCATCATGATACCAACTGTGCAGTATGATCTCACACAGATATTACCTGCCCAATGCACACAGCCACTGAAAGTCCTCCTGCTGCTGCCGACACACTTTTAGGCTGGGAATCCATCTTCACTACATCAGAGGCACTGAGTGAGAAAGAGAGAGCGGGGGGGTTAATAAAACAGTTAATAGTCATTTCTATTTAATGAATTAAATATCAAAACAATTTCCAAAAAAAGCTAATTATCAACAGAAATCAATTGAAACAAAAAAGAAAATGGATCCTATTATACAAAAAAATCCTGAACCTTCTGAGATGCTGAGTCCTCTTTTAGGGACAAGACTTCCACAGTTTTATTGAAGAAAAAAAAAAGAAGATCACTGCAAAGGACATTCTGATAAAACTGTTGCATTGTACAGTTTACAAAAAGACAATTATTAAACCTAAAGTAAAAACATGTACTTCCATGTGTCTCACGACAGTTTTTGTATTGTTTAAACATCCCACATAATATTGTGTGTATTTTGAGGCATAAAATTGTTAAAATGATTCACTTTTTTGTTTGGTTAGTTTGGAAATGTTTAAATATTTTCAGAATTTAATGACAGTTTTTGAACTAAAATAAAGAGGAACAGATGAAGTTGTCAATATTTACAGGCTATTATTTTTCTGATCTGGCCCATTTCAGAGCAAATTGAGCAGAATGTGACAAACTAAAATGAGTTTGACACTCCTGCTGTAGCAATATATATTTGTCCTCTGCATTTAACCCATCCTTCTAAGGAGCAGCGGGCATGGGAGGCAGCCGGGGACCCATCTCCAGACGTGTAGTCAGGCTCATGATCAGTTACCCAGCTGGAGGAAACATGTTTTTGGGTGAAAAAGGAGCACCCGGAGGAAACTCATCCAGACACAAGGAGAGAAACATGCAAACTCTACACAGAAAGGCCTGCATGGTCCGGGAATTGAACCCGGGTCTTCTTACTGTGAAGCAAAAAGCGCCAAGTGCTCCACCACTGTGCTGCCCAATGAACGCCAGTACATTAAGGAAGTTTAGACACATAGCTCTGCCCAGTAAAGTTCCATCTAATGTATTTAATGTAATAAACAGGACATTGCCAATTTTCTATATTTCACAAGACAATCGCTGGAAAAAAAAAAAAAAAAAATTCTCAGGGTTCAGGCATTTGTCATGACCATGAGTATTATGTAGTGACGCACCTATACTCCTTCTTGCTGAGGTTGGTGAAGCGCAGCGTGTCATCCATGCTGCATGTCACCAGTTCGCCGGCGTCGTCAGTCACCATCTTGCTCACCTGGTTGGTGTGGCCTTTCCCACTGAACGAGTCATTCTGCCCAGTTTCTGCATCCCAGTAATGTGCAGTAATGGTTAAGAAAAATAACTCACTTTTAAACATAGACATATTACATAGGACAGGAGGTAAATACGTGTCAATATATTGCACTTCAGATTTGTGCTGCCATTTTTACCTTTACTTCTTACATTTTAACACAAATCTCTGTGTTTCAGACTCAGCTTGTCATAAGATCATTGGTACATGGTAGAAAAATGTACAACCCTGGCCTCCCTTTTATCACATAGATATGAGATATTATGTAAAAGGTAAACATGACAGAATAAAAATTACTACAAAATGTGTAAAAGAAAAATATAATCCGAGGACTTCTTAATATGTACAACATTTTGCAGAATGGAGCAACAATACAATTTAAAGCAGTGTTTCTCAGCCTTTTTCGACCTAAAGCCCCCCACACATCATCATGAAAATTCTGCTGCCCCCTCAACCCCCCAAAACATTTGCAACGGAATATGGGGTTTACATTGCTTTGCAGGTAGCAACCCCCCACCCCCTCATGCAATCATGACACTCCTGCCACCCACATGCACCCCTCTAAAACCGGCAGAATTTGCAGCAGCAGCATGAACAACAATGAAATAAAGTGGTATTATGACTTAGGAGCTTCATGATTCTGATATTGTCTACATTTTATAAGAGCCTCAGTACTTTGCTTTAAAGCATCCCAAACATATTCAGTCAGTTTTCAGTCCAGCATACTGGATTAAGCCAGATGACACGACTGAAGTACCAAGGATTTAGTTGTAAAATACAATTCATTAATTTACCTTCAGAAAGGCTGAATAGCATCAGATTTTCTGTTCACAGCACTTTCCTCTGGCACTAAAGAGCTGATGGATAAAAATATATAGTTTCAGACACAAAGAAAATGAGTTCTCACATACTGTCTGTTAGCATCCTGCTGTGTCATATACCTCAGGCTTTCTCCTCATGTTTCACTCATTCTAGATTGTTCCGTGTATTGCTGACTGAGGTGTTATTATTTATACAGTAAGAAATGGGGTGTTGTACTATTTCATCTCTATATCAGGATATGGAAATCTTGTATGATATAAAATGCTGTGATGGAAGTTTGCGTATGCATGGAAAAATAAAAGTCATTGTGTATGTGTAGTTGGAAAAAAAAAATCTTTTACATCATAGAAATACAAGGCAGAAAATAGTTTTTGGTGCCCCACAGATTTGTGATATATTGCATTAAAAATCATTCTCAAGTCATTGAAATCTTCCAAGTATTGTTCACTTCTCCAAACCCACATACCCCCTTCTGCATGTGCTCTGTTATGTCGAGGTCAAAACTGGATGTTTTAGCAGAAAAACATCCAGGACATAACATGTTGAAACTGTCAATTTAGTTTAGTTTTTTTCCTTCTAAATAAACAAAATAACTCATATGCGTTTGTCTGATGCAGCCACATTTTTTGAAACACAAAAACATATTTTTCTGCAAATATTTCATCATAACATTTTAGACTGTGAAACTTTAAGAGTGTGAAAAGTACTACTTCATATGTACTATTGTACATATGAATCATCAGTGGACATTAATGGAAGATCCCAGATCTTATGAAGTGTTATTGTATCTAACCTTTTCAAAATGTCATACATTCCACAGGTTCGCACTTTTGATCCTGTTTCAACTTATTTTCGTACTGATCTGGTTTATTTCACTGCGTCTCTAGGACAAACAGGAAAGCTTAGACCAGTAGTCCTCTTGTCCTCATCTAAGGTGGGATGGGTGCTTTAACTTTGTCTAATACATATGAAGCTCAATATACATCTGAATCTGCAAATGGTTGTAGCAGGGAAAAACAAATAAAGGCTGCACACATAGACTCCTGACTCACCTTAAATGCTTATCCAACACCAGAAATGTTCAGTCACTGTTTAAAAAGCCCGAAGCTGGAGCACAAGCTACTTGGTTAAACAATTTTAACTCGTCTGCCTATTCTAAGAACACTCCATTTGGTTTGAAGACATTCCATCTAAACTTAATTAGTGTTCTAAGACCTGTGTTTAGTGGGTCACAACCCTCAGTTTTAGCTTTTTAATTCCCCAGTATTGCCCCTATCACCCTCACAACATCTGAGGAGATTATTATCATTTCTTCTCTCTTCCCCCACCCCCATATTAGCTGAAACATGATTAGGGAAATGTGCTACTTTTGCCAGGAAGTCTTTCAATTAAGTGCTATCGTACATGAAGTATTAAGTCAGCCACCACATGACCCTCATTAGCCTTAGAACCAGTTACTCACACAGCTTCAGTCATGAAAGGATATTGATATGTCCATCGTGACTCCCTGAGTAGATGTATGATCGTCCATCACCCTTGTGAACAGTCAGACACTGGATGGACTTGCTGTGACCCTGTAGAATGAATAATTATACAGCGATAAATTCATATAAAACTAACTCCAATTAATGATTAATGCCTTGCAGTGACATTTCACTGGAGACATGCCACCTACTCACTACACATGGGATAACCATGTCACAATTATTACAGTCACCTCACTATAATTATTGAAGTTAGTCACTGCCATTTTGTATAATCATGGCAATTGCCTCCACATGGATAAAAACATCACTAGTTGCAACTCATTTCCCAGGGTTTATAGATTCTTCAAACATCTGGTTACTCATACTTCCTTCTATTAATGTCTGTCAGAGTCAGTAATGGACTTTTTATATTAAAGTTATTTATATCAAATCTGCCATGTGTGTTTAATAACAATGTATTAGACTTCTACATTGCATTTCAAAGTACCCAAATCACTTTACATTATTAATCTCGCTCAACATTGGTGAGGAGAAATTATTGTAATCAGTGTGTGTGTCCACAGAGACATCATGCTATAACTCAAATACTTGAGATATCACTATGAAATTACCTGGGCATCTACATATAGCTAATGTGCATCACATGCAATTATCAATTTGAGTAAAGGTCAAAATCACATTATCGATTATAACTCGAGAATGTAAGGTCACACAACTTTCAATGTTGGTACCAAACAAGGTGAAATAAAGACTTCTTCAATTCTCATAATTGGTCTTATCACCTACGACCAATAGTTTTTGAGAACGGGTTGTCATAGAAACTTGAGATTGGCACAAAATAGGGGCAAGATTAGGCATTCTGTGAATACTTGTTGATCAATTATTCATTCACTCTCACTGGTGGAGGTAAACTACATTTGTACCCACGTCTGCCCTGGGGCAGACTGACACGAGCATGGCTGCCAATCTGCACCTACAGCCCCTCTGAACACTCATACACCAGTGTGAGTGGTACCAGAAGCAAGGAGCATGACGTGTGTTGCACAAGGACAATGGACAGAGGTGGATTTGAACTGAGAATAAAATGAATAAAAACATTTAATATGTTAATCATCAACTAAAATATCATTATAGTTCCAGTCTATTCTAGCCTGGCCTCAAGTATATATAATGAACTATTCTGAGGCTCTACAACTCAAAAGGAATGACACTTTGTCTGACCTTGATTGTGCGAAGGGGTCGGTCAGGGTTGTTCTTGTCCAGGTAGTTAATATATCCTGACAAGGAAACACTAAGAAGGTGGTCCTTCTGCCACAGGCAGCCCAGCTGCTGGTCTGCCACATCAGAACCCATGTTGAATGTAGTGACGGCTGTAGTGGCGCCAACATCCCAGAGCTTCACCGTCTTGTCCCCTGAGGCAGAGATCATTTGGGAGCTGTCAGGGCTCCAGCTGACCTGAAGGATGTAGAGAAAATAAACACAGAATTATGTTTATTAATGAGGGAATATATTGTTAAGCATCCATGTAAACAAAGTTGACGTTCCATTAACAAAACAGATGCAAATGAGATAAATAAACAAAATAAGTCACAAATCAGGACAGAACTAGAACTTCAAATATTTGAATATGTAGGCAAACACAACTTCAATAGACAAGATGTCAACATAGACTGAAGATAATAATTAACCAATCCTGACAAAACACATAGAAAATGTAAGTAAACAGTATTGGCTCACAAAAAGTGAGGTCAAAGCACCCAGAGCTCCCCCTGGTGGCTGCTTTCAGTATAAATTATCAACCCCACCCTTCACAAATGTGATACTGCAATTGTTTTTGGCTTCACTTTTCCACAGCAGCAGTGATTCATCTTTATGCAGCATATGGTCACAGTATGCATGCAGCATATCATTTATGAAAAGAAAATCTCCACTTACAGCATAAATTCCTCCTTTGTGGGCCTTCTCTCCACCCAGAGAGCCGATCAGATCTCCAGTCTTTCCATCATAGATAAAAATCTGTAAAAATTTTACTTGTTGAGACAGTTGTTGTTTGATCAGTGAGGAAAAAATATGCCATTTTTAGGCATACATTTCAACAAAGATAAAAAAAAAAAAAAAAAGTATATACATTGGCTACAGAAAAACAATATTACACATCATATCATCCCAGAGCTAAGGTTAAGGTCTACACAAATCAACCCAAAACACACCTGGCCATCCGCACTACCAGTGGCAAAACGACTTCCGTCTGGAGAGAAACGGACACAGTTGACAAACTGGCTGTGTTCCTTTGGTGACAGAAGTGAGGAAAAAAAGGCAGACAATTATTCACAGAGAAAACAAATGACCATCTTAACATAAACAGAACAATAAATGGATATTGCAAGCAGGGATATACTTTGTTTTCCTGTTATCCATAGTCTGCTACTCTGTTTATATAGTCTATGTGGTCAGTTGCTATGTTCTACCAGAAGACAGTGTTGAATCAGTGAGTCAATGTTAGTTTAGTACCTGTGCCTTTCAAAACCAGGAAATAAAACCAATGATTACATTAAAAAATTACCTTTAATTATAAATAGTGTAGAGTACCACATTTTCAAAGCTTGAATGAAACAGTTTAAAAATGAAGATGTATTATTGGTTTGCAAAGCAGCCTGCCGTTTGTAATGCAACCCACATTTTCATCCAAGAATTTATGGGGGATGTAGGTTATGCAATATGGAAACAACCAAAGAAGGCCATTCTGGCAAAACTTAACTGAGCGTGGAAGGCTTGAGATGCCCCAAGAATATTTATAAAAAATAATAAATACAATTAAATAAAAAAAAGGGGGAGGGGTGATAAAAGTCAGTCTTAAACTACACTCAAGTTATGTTTGTTACACTAATGTTTGTTAATAATGTTTGGCCTGAGACTGTAAATGGAGAGGAGATGATGTTGATTTTATCTGGTACTGAAAATTTTACAAAACTATTTGGTTGTTGCTGCTTTTTTCATACTAAAATAGCTCCTAAGTAATTAAGATTTCATGTTGGTAGCTCACAGATAATGTGCATTTGAACTTGAATGGAGGTCCCTCAAAGAAGGAGGCAGTGGTGTCGTCGCTGCCAGTGACAATGCGGAAAGGGCGCTGCTGCCTGATGTCTACACTGTTGATTAGTTTGGAGTGGCCGGAAAGGTCTCCCACTGTGGAGCCAGTGTCCCACAGGAATACAGAGGCAAACCTACAAGAACAGATAAACACACATGCAGTTAATTGATGTTTGGATGTAAAACTACAACGGAAAAAGATACACTGGGTGGCATGACCAAAAATGTGTAAGATGATACAAAGTTCTGTGAGAATACTGTATATAGTGTACAGCTTATTCTACTAACAAGAGTACATAAAACATGTTGCGAATACCCCCACCCAAAAAAATAAATCCACCACAAATCTTTCAGCTGCAATAACTTATCCAATGCCAAGTGATGCAGAGTGAAGCACCTCATTTCTTAAACAATCATGTTAGAAGATATATTCTTTAGCCATAGAAAATGTAAAACTAGGTTTTAGCATGGTCGAATTACTAGCCTATAACAAGCAAATACAACAACTGAGGGACAAAATGCTAAAATTGTGCTTTATTTAAACCTGTTTGGATAGTGGGGGAACAATCACCTTTCAGGAAGAAATGTGTAAAAATACTAAATTAACATTTACATACTGTTCAGGTCAAATTTGACAGCAATAAAAATCCCCTAAATGTAATTTCTTTTTGTCTGAAATCATGTGACTTTTCCTAAAGTGATCCAAAAAACACAAAAAGTAAAATATCTCAAACTGATATAATATAACACAGGTGCTACAATTTCTTTGTACACTTATGCTGTTCCAGGTCAAAATTGACCCATATTCATTTAAATGTCTTTAACTTCCCAGTGCGTTAAATCAAAGTAAAGGGGAGGAGTGGAGGCACACGTCAAACTGTGAAACTGTAAACTCCATGTTCTTGTATGTGTTCTTGGGGGTGGGGGGTGCTGTCTAAAGAAATTTCCACGGTCCCACCATATTTTCCTCACAGAAAATATGGTTTCCATAGGGAACTGTACCCGCTAGTTTTTGAAGAGTCATAGGGAATCTTGAAATGGTGAAGGAAAAAAAAAAAAAGATGCGCAATGATCATACATGATAAACATATGAACAAGAGGTCAGAGGGCATATGAGGTCAGAGGGCACCTTAAAACAGGTGTGAGATCTTCTGCCACACTGGTAAGGGCAGTGCAGCCACCTCAGATTGACCCTGATGAGGAAGTCCCACAGGAACCAACAGAAGGGGACAGAAAAGAAAGAGGTGCAACTTTTGCCCACCACAAAAAAAAGAAAAACTGCAAGACCAGGACAACCTGCTGCAAATGTAGGAAACTCATATACAAGGGCCACACAAGGTTTCACACTATACTGCTTTGAATGCCACACTCATTTTGTTGTGGATGATGTGATTAATACTCTAACTGTTGATGTTGAATTTGTAAATGCATGACAACAATGGTAGTTATGAAGAAGTTTTTAAGATATATGCAGTATATATGCAGACACTTATTAGAAGGGTATTCTTTGCCCGGGTCAAAATTGACTCAGATCATACTATGAAAACATAGAATATGAAGAATATGTTCGGATTAATGGTGTCAAACATCAATTGGAGAAACAGACGGTTAAAAAAAAACAAAAAAAAAACATACCAACTCACAGATATGTTTAATACTTAAAGTAAAAGTATGCTCACACCCACAATGCAAAGAGAAGACTTCAGTTTCACTAGAGAGCATAAAGAAAAATATATGTAGAGTCCATCATCAGTACAAGATTCTATTCAAAAATACCACAAACTATGTACAACACTGCATACTGTGACATTGCATAATCTGATTGAAAAAATGCAATGCGGTTTGGCTGTTTACAGTCATCATTTTAGATATGCTAAACTATGGCACTGTATAGAAAATCACAACTAATATACTGCTTCATCCAGTTGCTTTTCACATGTTCTACATGATTTTTATACATATAGTCAGGACAAGGAGTTACATTAGACTACAATATTCATTTGTATATACTTGTACTAAAACTTGAACTTTGTGTCACTCTAATATAAGGTAACACTAAAGAGCATGGCAGAATTAATCAGTGGCCGTTTGCAAAAGGCAGAGCTCCTCAGAGGCTCAGTGTTAAGTATTTAATGACAGCATTTTTCTTCAAAGTCATAGCTGGGTCAATGTAAACAAACCCCTTATACTCACTTCTCACGACCATCACCAGCAACAGCAATCCTTTTACTGTCCTCAGTCCAAGCAATGTCCTTAATCTTGCCTGAAAGTGGGGTGTACTCATACTTCAGCAGGTGCTCCTTCTGGGTAGTGTCCCAGATACGGATCTTTCCTGATGCATCTATAAATTTTACATTTTAAAATCAAGCATTTGATTATAGCATGAACACTACTGTGGAAACCATATGGCAAATGTGTTTACTTGTGTTCAAGCCTGTGTTTTTTTTTTTACCTCCAGATGCAATGTAAAATCCACTGGGGGAATACTTGGCAACAACAACAGGATGGGCATGCTCAGTGTAAATGTCTGCTATAGCTGGATTCTGTAGAAGACACGAAACATGAGACCTCATCAGTATCATGACATCTGGCATACTGGTTACTCTGTACCTGAGCCTTATTTTCAGGGGTCAGACCATCATCACTTGCTTAGGGTAGCATTTGAAACTTTAAGGACAGAGAAAGACAACTCTCACACTTTAATGTTAAAAACAACTTTCATGCAGAGTTCCATTTCAGACAAATGGCACAAATAACTGGAAACACTGAGCCTGTCAGTTTAATTCTATCACCTAACATCTACATGAATGATGTTTCTTAATTCTAACTGAGATGACTCACTCATGAATGGACAGGTGCACCATAAATGTGGGCGGGGAAATCGACTAAGGTGTGGTCCATTTATCCACTGAGAAATAACTCTTAACAGTCAACACACAAGAAGCAGCTGGGCCTTTATATACTGCCCTTACTGATAATGGTAACGATAAATGAATTACTGACTTTAAATCAAGGAAGTTAAAAAACAAAGTACTATTCATGTAAAAATATGAGCTCCGTATGAGTACAATGGGTATAATTACAATCCAAGCTCAAGGGTATTTTTGGAGAGCAAACTTTGGAAAACTTTACCTACCAAAACTACCAAAGATAAATCAGGTTACACTTATCAAGCAGGTGCCAGTACGTCTTGCACAATTCAGGACTAATTAAAGAAATAGCAAACAGTACATCAGTGTCCAAAAAGATGAAAGTAGACCAAGCCTGTGAAATATATATATTTTTGAAGTAGGCTTGAAATTACTTCAATGTTCCTGATGATGACACACTTCCCGTTGGTGTAGAGGAAGTTATTGCCTTTGGGATCCCCTCCCAACACCTTTGCAACTCCTCTCTCCATCTGTGGGAGACTGGCAAACACATGTTCTGAAAGAAAAAAAAGGCAAAATAAACCAGACAGTATTTTAAAGCCTCATGTACATCTTAAAACAGCCTGTGCTTAATTATTTAACCAACTGGCAACAACTGACACTATAAGCGGTACAAAAGCACCTAAACACTCACTCGAGTCATGCTTTCATCAAAAATTTATACCGTTTTTGGACTGCAGCAGAGACAGTTTGTGGAACTTGAGAATCAAATAGCTCATCATTCATTGTCCTGATGAACTGAAGTGTTCAATGTGTCCAACATATCACCCATAGCAGTAAATTAAAAAGGACCACACACACATACATTATATATATATATATATATATATATATATATATATATATATATATATGTGTGTGTATGTGTATGTGTATGTGTATGTGTATGTGTATGTGTATGTGTATGTGTGTGTGTGTGTGTGTGTGTGTGTGTGTGGTCTTACAAAGCATCAATTCCCAAATACTGGGCCAGCACCTACTGGTAGGCCGGAGGAGATTTGAATTGCCAAGTAAATTTGCATTTGAAGAGCTAGACAAGAAGCATGTTTTTGTTGGTACTGAATGTTTGTATTGTTCAAATCGTACTGGCAGTGACTTTAGTGTCAAAGACCTTTCATATTTTACTGATGAGAGAAAGAATCCAAGTTAGTGGGGGTTGTTTTGTTTTTCTTTAATAACTGCATGTAGAAAAGACTGTGTTATTTCAACAGCAAAGACAAGTGACAGTCAATATGGTCAGGAATGTGTATATAACGTACTCTCATGAGTTACAGTAAGGCCAATAGTGATGTATGGTAGCTAATAATAGATCATTGTGTAAAAAAGTGATAAGAGAGAGATAAAAAAAAAATTGTATTGCATTTTCAAAATTTGTGCTCTCAGTACCATCACACCACAGTACTCCAAAACTGTATATTGATGGCGATATGTGTCATTGTTGTGATTTTCATTCACGTGCTAGAGTTACATCTTATTTGAGCAACTGACAAGTATGAGAGACCTCGGCTAGTTACGCATATTGAGCTGCCATGCTAGCGCTAAAAATCACAGTTTCGCATAAAAATGGGAGCATAAAAACGTCGGTATTCACCAGCGTAAAATCACAGCCCACAGTCTTCTCCTAACACTGGTTCAGCGGATACAAATAGAGTTTCTGCAAGACTTCCCCAGTTCAAGTTCCTGACTGTCATCCAGTTGGGGCATGTCATAACAATGCGATGTGAGCGCAACTATTTCCTCAATGTGACGTTAGCCCACTCAGATCACGCAGTCTCAAATGATCTACCAATGCGTTTTAACCGAATATAAATAAAATTCAACAGAAAACATTCCATGCTGATTCTTAACGAAATCTCGCCGATGTCAGCTTTCTGTGTATCCGACAATAATTGTCATCATGCAGCTATGGGCGAGGCTAGCTAGCTGCGGCTACTGGACTGATTAGCTAGGTCTGCTCAGTAACGTCGCAGAAAATAAAGTATTTCATTGTATTTTCTGTCAGTAGCTGACATTAATGACAAGCAGACTTACTCAATTCGTAGGGCATTGTCGCTGCTGGTCACTCGCCTGTTGTTACACTCTTCTTAATGAATGAAACAGTGAAGCTCCCCCGGCTGAGCAGTCCCTGATCACACAAACACGGAAGTGAATGCGGCGCTCGCTCAGCCTGGCTATGCCCATATATGGTAAACTCAAGCACGACCCCGTGGCTGTCAACCACTAGACACACACTACTGTATTTGGGATTATTTCCCCTGAATTTAGCCTGTCAGACCCTTAGATTAATTTTGGCTACTGTAACAAAATTCACCAATCACAAACGCCAGAGTGACCTTAAACCTGTTCTGCCCTCAGTCAGTGTTCTGACACATATTAATCAATTTTCTTCCCTAATGACCAAAATAGATGGACGATAACGAATATTATGGTATAGTCAATTCTATTTTTCTACGAATAGATTAAAGCATTACACAATAAATGTATTTTTCTTGCATGCGATAATTACAAAGGCTGGGGTTCCTGAAAGTCAATACTGAGGTCCAATTATCCAATATAGGTTTGCCACTGTCTACCACAAAAATGTTTTTGGTGTTCTTGTTTGTTTGTTTGTTTTTTCAGTCTGATCATACTACTATCGCATCATATCGCCTGATCACCTATTAAAGATATTACATCATAAATTAATAATAAAAAAACATAAGTAAATTTGTCTTCTCGGATGCACTTCAACATTATAAAGATAAAGAGACATTTTGCCATTTGTATATTACAGTAAAAGTACTTTGGCATTTCTTGAGCCAGTGGGGGGACAGAAAGAAATGTCTCACACTATTCATGTTTTAAATAGTTAAATGTGCACAATACGGTGAGTAGAAATGTAAACTATGTTGATAATAGTACCTTTTGTCATAAAAAAGTGAAACTATAATGAAGGTTCTCCTGAAAATACTAGCATGAACAGCAGGAAAATGTTATGATGAATACCCTGATTAAGGAATTTCCCTATTTTATAACCAACTTTATTCAACAAGGTAAAAGAAGGTTATAAACCGACACCTTCATGATTGATTCTTATAACTAGATGTCATGTTGTGCGAGACATCATCACTTACCTGGAATAGGACTGAGTGGGAATCCCCTATGGGGGATCTGTGACTCCATAAATATATGGTTTCAACAGCACAGACTGAAAGACTATATCACAGTCAGCCATAAGCAACTTAAAGACAAAATAAAGAGCTTAAAATAATGAGTTGAAAGTGCATGTTACAGGTTGAGTGGCACTTGTTTTTGGCTCTCTTATGTTTTACTCAGTGACATTTTAATAAAATGTATTGATAGCATGTTCCATCAGTCCTGTTTTTTATCCAATCTGATGTAAACACAACATAATTCATGAAGTGCAATAAAATATTACAAGTTTTCTCTATTATCTTGCTGTGTACCCATTCTTATTTCTTCATTTGAGTCTCACATATTCCTTTTCTATGCCTTTACTTCATCAAGGCCCATTTGTCAACCCTCAAAATTTGTTATCAACCCCATGATGAAGTGATGTTAATCAGGTGATTTCAGATGTTTACAGACTTGTGTTTCCTGCTTCTGTACAGTTATATTTTTCCTGTTTGCTTTTTGGTTTCTGTACTCTAAATCATAACAGAATGTCTTGGATCCTTGTGAGAGTTGTTATTTTTTTTCTGAGAAGCAGAAACAACAAAGATACAAACTGGCCAAAAGGTTACAGCAAAGACTGGAGTTACATAATGTTAAGAGTGCATGTTTTGTAGGTAAAAACTGAGGAAAACAATATTAAACAAGTGGTGCCAGGCACAACAAACTCCACCCCCTTAGATCTTTAATGGACATCTCCCTCTCAAAATGTGACACTGGGTTTAAAAAGAAGCTATATGGAAAAATGAGTATCTAGGAATGAAAAGTAAATAGCTGATTTGCCCTATCTCTGACCATTGTGAAAAGATATTTTTGATGACCTTGACCTTTGACCTACATTCATCAAAATGTAATGGGATCCATTCTGTAAAGTTGCTGAGAAACAGACAAACAAACAGTCTCAGAAGAATTTTCTTTCCAAGATAAAAACATGTTGGTTAGCTGTGATGTTCCAGTTTGACCCCTCATTTGACCTGCAATTCAGTTTGAGGGGCCTTGAAACAAATTAACCTGGTGGAGGAGTAGGCAGTTTTAGATGAATGAATATATGCTGACAGTCAAAAACCTTGGTGATTATGATCTTGTAAAAAGTTTCCATCTCATGTCTGAAGAGAGGAAAAACGGAATAATATGTGGTGAGCCACTGTTAGTGGAGAAAGAGTCCTTTGATGACATCGCAAATCAATGTGCTTTGAAAGGCTGTCCCCGAGAAAGTGTTTCTGGATTATATGTGCTTTAGGGTGAGGCTGTATGATAAAACTCCTCTTGGATGTTCCTTATGCAAGGAATACAGAAATGCAAGAGCAGGGTATAGAGAAAACACAAAACATTTGAGCCAGAACATCAAAGCCCACTTACAGCTTATATCAACAAGTAGGCTGCTCAATAAACAAGAACTTTTTGTTGTTATTATGGAAGGAACAATGAAATTTTGTTCAGCAGCTCTCAACTGCAAGTAGACAGCAGGCACAAAGGGAAATGCACGATATCTAAATAAAGAAATAGATATAAAAATAGAATAAAAATGCAGTGAAAACATAGTGCAAAATAAAAAGAGAAGTGAAACTGGCACACACACCTCATCTTATCTCAACACATTCAATATGTCAGTAGACTATAACAAACATGGACTGGTCTAGCATTGTTGTATGAAGGTGAACCTAGTGTAAATATGTGAAGGATTCAGATTATACACTTTAGGGATAAGATTTGGCATTGGTTTCACTGGGGTGTGATGACAACTGTTGGGTTAGTTAGTTCATTGTCTTTATATAACAATGAACTAAAACTGAACTGAGGTGAATGGAGTTTTAGAGCTGAAAACTATTACTTAGAGGAGAGTAGAGATGGAGAAGAACAAGTAAAGTGTTTTATCACTCAGGATCAGCAAAGTGCCAAAGAAAAAAAAAACAAGAAAAAGAACAAGAATAAGGTCAGAGCTGAGGGGAGATTATTTTACACTGAAAGGGCTGAGAATATGGAAAGAGGTGAACCAGAAATAGCTCAGACCAAAACAATTGTGCAGCATTTATTCAACAGTAATAAATTGGACTGCTGATCTGCAGGGTAAGAGTGAAAGAACCAAGATGATGTACGGTGCTGTTAGGAGATTTCTGAATGTGGAATGTGGAACTCTAAGAGACAGATTTACAGATACAGATGACTGGCTCTGGGATCCAGGAGGATGTGAATCCCTCCCCTTGCCCCCGGACACTGCAAATCATTAACATGTGAAGAACTAACAGTAATTCCAGAAGGTGGCAATGAAGTTACACATTAGAATAACAAACTATAAATAGAAATTATTATTAAAAATATATCTATTTATTTCATTATTTTAGGTGCAGTGGATAGCAAGACATGGACAAGTCGCCAGTTCATCGCTGGGCTGAACATGTATAGGCAAAGAAATCACCTTCACACCTATGGACAATTTAGATTAATCAATTAACCTATCAGTGCATGTCTTTGCATGGTGGAGGCATGAGTGCTAACCACTGCACCACTGTGATGCCTTATTATTATTATTATTATTGATAATAATCAAATCTAAAATTGGGGATTTTGAAGCTAAACTGTTGTCACTTCTGTAAAAAGAATTTAAAGATTGCTGGCATTTTCTCCCTTTCTTCACTTATCTTTGATAAAAGGAAATCACCACCCAGTCAGCAGGCATCTATCATTGTTGTTCTTCCTCTATGGTTACTTCAGGTTGTTTCTCTCCGAATTGTCACAGCTCTGTCGCTGCCGCTCACCCTATACTTCACCATGATTCATCGACCAGTTTCAGGCATATCTAGCCAAAAGTTACATTGAGCATAACAGACCATCCCCGGTAGCAAATTAAAGCATCGAGCACAGCCATGCTAGGCAATTTATAGAAACTCAGAAAATCCAGGTGCAAACATTTGTGAGTGGTGTTAGTAACCAGGTAAAACTTAATTTTAGAGGCAAACATTTTTTCACCAGACCCTGATTCCAGGAGGATGGACATCTGCCTTAATGAGTTGGGGTAAAAGACTGAGGGTGATATGGAACCAGAGCCAAACAGGGCCCACATGTAAGACTCATAGACCAATATAACGTTTGAAAAGTTTTATTAAGATAATGTGGATGCTGCACTGAGGAAACGGCTTCATCCAGAGTCATTAGGAACAGGTTAACTGAGACAGCAACTAGGGAACAGGGCAGAGACAAGGTCAAAAAAGAGATCAGAGTCAGAACCAGCCAAGACAGACAGGGGAAAACTCAGAGATGTTATCGGTGTACATGTGAGGGTCATGACATGAGGGAAGAATCCAGGGAGGAGGCAAACTCAGTGTCAGTTGAGGCTTCCTGGTCCGCTGTTGTGAGACAGATTCCAATAGACAAAGCCGACAAGGGAGAGACAACAGACCAGAACCAAGGGACAAAAACAGATTGAAAAACCAGAGTGACCAATTTGACAGAGAAACAGGAGGGGCTTAAATCATTTCCAGATCTTCCCATTATCAACCATCCTGAAAATTTCATCAAAATCCGTCCATATGTTTTTGAGTTATCTTGCTACCTAACTAACTGACTGACTGACAGACAGACAGACAGAGTCCGGCAAAACATTACCTCATTGGTAATAAAAGCCCAGACACTCACAATGACAGAAATAACAGGAAGACAGACAACCACAAAAGGAGACAATAAAAGTCTGGATTGTTACAGAGGGTAAGGGAGGAGAGAAGGGGGGGCACGCGGATGCAAATGATGCACAGCAAACTGAAGTAGAACATCTATATAACTATATAATAAACACCGTTTTTTCACCCTGCTAAAATTCTTCAGTTCGGTAATACACATGTCAAAACCAAACTAAAAATGAAGAATATGCACTTCTACTTCCTGTCCACTAGGAGGTGGTATATCACTGCCATGTAGTTATAGCGCTACGCCGCAATTCACCACAGAAGAAGAGGAGCAGTCACTGCAGTGCATGCCTGTAACGATGGCGGCCGCCTTGAGAGGAAGCCTGGTAACATTGGTCAAGGTGAGAGTGTGAACGATGTCTACCGATTTATTTCATGAAAGCGTGAATTAAAATGGAATAAGTACAGTCGAGGAAGTGCTTTTTACATAAATGTTAAGCTTTAATAAACTGTCACATTGCGGCGACTAACTAACTCTCACTGCCTTCGTTTTGTGTTGCTAATGTTAATCTTAAGCCTCTTTTACTGACACGTTATTCCTTTCACTGACATGGGAGCTGTTGGTGTTGGTGGGTTTTTAAAGACTTTCTTTTATTTTGTTAGTTTGACAACATTAACTACCAAAACACTCCTTTCTGATAGATTCTAGAGCGGATATTGAATGAAATAGCTAGGTTAGCTATGGTTATGTTAGCTAACCCTAACCCTTTGCTGGGTTCCCTTAATGAACCATCAACCACTTGTCAGTTACATGTTTCCATGTGATAACAGAACACAGAATTATCAAGAGAATCCTTTAAAGATAACTTTAAGAGGAATAAGCAAATATGGTTCCTCTTCATAAAATGTGTAATTATTTAACAGATGTAGTCACTAGCTGCATAACGTATTTTCATATCAGTTATGTATCATTGTATCCAATGACTGGCACACATCAGAATCATGTTTATAACCATGTAAGTAAACAAGGCTCACATTAGTAGAACTTTGCTTCAGTGGTTTGGTGCATATCTGTGTCCCTAGTGAGGATAAAACATGCTCAGAAAATGGATGGATGGGTTTGGTGCATATGTAGAACATGGACTAGGTAAAAAGCATGCAGTAAAAAAATAAAGTAAAACAAAATAGAATATAAATGACAGAGTTATAGTGAACTATAACATTTGCAAAAATATAAAATGTGAAGAAAACCAAAGGCTAAGATTCAGAAAATCCTTTCTCCCACAATGAACAGTTCAATATGTTATCAATTTGCTATAGATGTGAAATGTTCAAATCTTCAATAAATCATAATCACACTTTTTAACTCCGTTTTACACTATGCACTTTTTGTAAATAATAAATAAGATTGTAATTACATTCTGTAATTACATTCTTACTACTTGACTTGCATTATTCAGTTATCTGTATTAATACTTTAATATGCCATTGCACGCTACTTTGTTTTGCACCTCAATGTTTGTCTGCTTTACTTGTATGTGAATGCTGCTGTTGTTATAAAGCAATTTCCTGATTGTGGGATCAATAAAGTTCTAATTCTATTCTATTCTGTTCTATTCTATTCTATTCTATTTTACTCTATTCTATTCTATTCTATTCTATATGGGCTGTCCTAACATTTTAAAGATAGTTAAAGGGGTATATGACATAGACCATAGACACATTTCCTTAGTCTCTCCCTGGAATGGAATATTTTGACATTGCTTTCTTTTTCACCCTCAGGGCCTGAGTAGTCCGCGATGGCAGCAGCTGGCCTCTCGACCACTGAGTGTGACTGCAGGTCTCTGCAGTCCAGAAGCTCCTCCGGCCCGTGCAGATGCAACCTTTAAGGTGACGATGGTACCAGGTGATGGAGTGGGACCTGAACTCATGACTGCTGTCAAAGAAGTGTTTAAGGTACATTCTGGCAGTTTGCATGTTGTTGCCTGTGCTGTGCAGGCTCTCTTTGTTTTCTGTCTTCTTCCTGCTATCGAAACACATGCACCTCAGTAGGTGAAACGGTCACTCATTGTCATACATATGAATGTGGGAGTGATTGGTTGTGTATCTCTATGTGGGAGCCCTGTATTGAGCTGACAACATGTTCATTGCGTACAATATTTGCTCCCAGTATCAGCTAGAAAGGGTTCTAGTTCCTTCATGACAACCCAGAGGATTAAACAGTTACAGAAAATTGATGAATCTGACCGAGTAGATTTTTAAATACATGTGGTGCAATCATGTGCATTAATACTGGATGGGTATGCCTTTATTGCATGTTGTAAAGGGCTTAAACAGATACTTATCTCCGAGATCATCTAAATTATTAATTTAATCACTAGTGGCTGTTCTTGTCACAGCTGATTCAGTTGCTCGAAATGTTTTTATTTCTTGCCTTGTATTATTCAGGGACTGCTAGTGCAAATTTCTCTGTGCTATAAATGCTTTGTACTGTGGCTGTCAACTATACTGCATACTTATCCTAATGTAAATAAATACTAAATAAATGTTTTACTGTAAATTTTTTATCCAGGTTTCCAAAGGTACATTTTTTGTTCTAGTTTTTTTCCTGTGATATAATATTAGTCAAATTCATTGTTCTTTTTGTCAATGTCTATCATATTTGTATATAATATAATACATCTCCACAATGTATTGAATATTCAAATGGTATGTTTTAGGTTCTTCTATTTTGTCATAAATGGAGAAAATGTGATGCTATAGAAATAGAAAAGATAATTTTTTAAAATTCTCTAGTACTTGCCAGTGTACAGTGAATATTTTGGATATAAAGTACTGTTTTGTCTTTGTGTTGTATTGTGTTTGTACAAAACCAATGTGTTGCAGTGAGGTATATAATGTTTTTAGAATCTTGTAATTAAAATGGATCTAAATATAAACAATACAGCTATAGTGCTTGTTAAATTGACTTTTTTTTGTTCTTCTTCAGGCAGGTGATGTTCCAGTTGAATTTGAGGAGTTTCATCTGAGTGAGGTACAGAACATGGCCAGTGAGGAGAAGTTGGAGCAAGTGTTGTCATCTATGAAGAGCAACAAAGTGGCAATTAAAGGTAGCCTTATTTATTTTTTCCTTTCATAGTCTACAGTTGATCAGAGTCTGTTCATGGGGAAGCTGTGGCTCAGTTGGTAGATTAGGTCATCCAATGACCAAAGGTTTGGCGGTTTGAATCCTGGCTCTGAATGTCCACATGTTAAAGCGTCCTTGAGCAAAACACTAAACCCTAAGTTACTCTTCATAGGGACAGGTAGCACTGTGCATGGCAGCAGCTGCCCACTGGTGTATGAGTGTGTGTGTGTGTGTGTGTGTGTGTGTGTGTGAATGTGAGGAACTGTAAAGCGCTTTGTGCTATGTAAGCTCAGTCCATGAACAACATAATTATAGTCTCTGTGCAGTTTCAGTCAGCGCGTCATTGCTAGAGTTGTTGTGATGTTCAGCTGTTACAGCTTATATGCCCACTTTACTACTGTTATTTTTTGTTTGAAGTAAATTCTATATGTAAGAATGGACCTAACACACATGTTTATGATGTGCTTGGTCACCTAGGAAAGATTCACACGCCCATGGAGTTCAAAGGGGAGTTGGCTTCCTATGAGATGAGACTGAGGTACAACCAAAATATCGGTTATTATGTGTGTATATGTGTTTTTTGTTCTTTGTATTGTTTAAATCATTCTACCTCCTCGTCTGTTCCCCAGGCGTAAACTGGACCTGTTCGCTAATGTGGTGCATGTGAACAGCCTTCCAGGCTACAGCACTCGCCACAATAATTTGGACCTTGTCATCATCCGTGAACAGACTGAGGGGGAGTACAGCTCCCTGGAGCATGAGGTAAACAGGACTCCTCCTCGCTGCCTTTAGAAGAGCAACAGTGGTTTAAACCCACATGAAAAGGAAATATGTTTTTCTTTGTGGAAAAATATTTCCTCTGAAGACACAGACATTTGTCCAACATTGAATATGCACTAAAACAAGGATGAATCACTTTGGTAGAAGTAGTGGAATGGTATAGTGTTAATGTATGTGTATTCGCTTCAGGATACGCACAAATATTTGTACCAAATCTCCTGTCGATTGTAAATGTCCAAGATTATTACAGATTTTTTTAACATGCAGGACAGTCCATCTTGGTTTACCCAGTGAGTTAAACCCTGCTTCCTCTAATTTTCCTTTTCCAACTTGAGGCACTGTGTATGGAAGTATACAGAAAGGGCCCCGAATGGGTCTCTGAAGGAATGGGCATGTCAGCTTCTACATGGTATCGCATGAAAACAAAAAAAGAAAACATTTTTTATATGTTGTAGTTAACCCCTATGACTACATTTTTCATAAGGATGCCAGAGAGGTTGGCCGTGTCCCTCAAGGTCAAAACGATATGAAACTCAAAACTACCCAAATGTAGAATTGAATGCTGAATTTAGATTCCTTATGATCTCCTCTTTACAGAAATACATTACTTTTGTAGATATTTGCTGAGTTGCAGCAATTAGCCTGTCATAACCTTTTTTGCAAAAAAAAAAAAAAAAAAAAAAACGTGAAAAAATTAAATTGCCATATCTCAAAAACAATAGATCCATTAAACCAAAAAGGCTATTCTGGCTATGAATTGGCGATATACCAAATTTCACAAAGATTTGAAGTGGTAAGGTTTAAAAATACCATTTTATTGGGTGATCTAAGATGGACTGACCCCTATATTATATGATCAGTGTTCTGCACCATTTGTTACTTACATTATTTTGTCTCTCTAATGCTACGTGAGTCAATGTTTCATATTAAAATGACATTTTATAAGTTGTGGCCTATTTGTTTAGAGCGTTTCAGGTGTGATTGAATGTTTAAAGATCATCACCAGAGAAAAATCACGCCGCATTGCCAAATTTGCCTTCGATTATGCCACTAAGAAGGGACGGAGCAAGGTTACTGCTGTTCACAAGGCTAACATCATGTAAGAAAAACCAACAAACTCATTGGTTTTGAATCTTCTGTGTATTTAGAATCACTTTCGTTGTCAGATTAAGTTGATTTGAGTTATAAACTACATTTGTCGGTATAATACTTGTCTGTCCTATTACAGGAAACTGGGTGATGGCCTGTTTCTGCAGAGCTGTGCAGAGGTGGCCCAGCTATATCCTAAAATCAAATATGAAAACATCATCATTGATAACTGTTGCATGCAGGTATGGTATATAAAGCTCCACAGTTCATCCCGTCTATTTTACCTGCTTTTAACCTTTTGACTGGATTATCCGTTCTTCATTTCTTGTTTCACTACATATTTATCCTTTTACTGCAGCTTGTCCAGAACCCGTATCAGTTTGATGTACTGGTGATGCCCAACCTTTACGGTAATATTATTGATAACCTGGCAGCGGGGCTGGTTGGAGGAGCCGGGGTTGTTCCTGGAGAAAGCTACAGTGCAGAGTATGCCGTCTTTGAGACTGTAAGTATCCAAGCTGCTTTTAGACTGTCTGTTATTTGGGGGTTTCTTTTTGGCTGATTTATACTTCAGTCGGGCATTTTCTTGCTTTATGCGTGTTCTACCAAGCTTGTAATTTTTGCTTGATCATGTTTAGATGAGAGTAAATAAGTGACCCTAGTGAGGACAAAGTGAGTTTAGAAGGGCTGTGAAGCAGGCATTAAATTCTGATCTAAATAGTCTTAAAAAATCTTAAATTTAACTTGGTAAAATGAGGTAACTTTATTATCCCTGCAAGGCAATTTGTTATACAGACCACAGAGGAAGATGCATAAATACATTAATGACAAGAGCCATTCATACACCCAGTGATCATGTCACATGATGGAGTTAAGAAGAGCAGCAGTGATGGGGAGAAATGAGATTTTAAATCTGTTACTCAGCAAAGAGATGGTGAGTGCGGTTGTTTAAAATGGACTGGGCTTTCTTCGTGGCTCTGATCTGGAATAAAAGCGAGAGTTTGTCCAGATTAAAACCAGCTATTTTGCTTCACACTCTTACAATGTGTCCCGTCCAGGTCCTATTCTTTCAGGGTTAGGGGCCCAAACAACCAAATAAAAAGTAGGGGGAAAAAAAACTTAAAAGAAGAGGAATAAAACAATCTTCATAAGGTGCCTGACCAAATTAAAATTCCTCAGTTTGCGGTAAAAGTGCATACACTGGTGGACCTTTGCACATACACCGTCAGTGTTGGCATCAAAGGTGAGTTTATCATCAATTATTGTCCCCAAGTATTTACATTGAAGTAACATCTCTACAGCCTGATCGTAGATGAGGGAAGTGGTGGGGGGGGGCAAAAGAAATCTTCCTAATTTCCTTGCTTTGTTTGCTTGTAGGAACAATGTTGTTATGTAGATACAGTGTCTAAACAAACTGAAAGCTCTGTTTCTTTTTTACTTTCAGGGTGCACGTCACCCCTTTGCACAAGCCGTAGGCAGGAACATTGCCAACCCCACAGCCATGCTGCTCAGTGCTGCCAACATGCTGAAGCACCTCAAGTAAGTCAGCATCTTGGGCCACATTTCATAACACACCCTCAATCCTTTGTCCTGGTCAATAGTTCAACCCCCTGAAATGTCAAGAACTGTGTCGAGTACTTCTCTGTCTGAACATGAACATGTGCCTGACACGGCGAAAGTCACCTCCTAATTGTCGCTGTATTCTTCTGCAGTCTCGAATATCACTCCCACATGGTGTCGGATGCTGTCAAGAGGGTCATCAAACAGGGCAAGGTGAGTGTGTCTGTGTGTTCGGCAGCCCTGACTCTGAACGTAACATCTTCCGTAACACACCACTAACCCTATTAACAAGGAATATTTAACATTACGAAACAAAATATCCCCTCATCGTGGTGAAATGAGTTTGTCATCAACATACATTAATATTGTAATCGTACTACCTTGTATTTCTAAATTAACACGCACCTCATCAGCTTTACGGGTCAGTAACTGTATTCTCACATAACATAAAGTGTCAAAAAGCTGCAGGCAGAAGATGAGATTCAGAAGATGAGATGTGTGTTAAAATTTTAATGCCAGCTCGCTAACACTCAACGGCCACAAAGAGCTCCGGCACGTTCATCTAAGCAACGGCAACAACACATTAAGTGCAGTCTTAGCAGTTCTTGACCCAAAAATGCCTCCATCTAACAATCTGTAAACAATAATTAAGTGTGTTACAGAGCCTTTGACCACCTACTTTTGAGATTATATACTTGCATATGTAATTATAACTTCTCCTTGCTCAGTTTCATTTCTTACTCTTTTAGGCTAACTTTGCTCGCTTTTTTTTTTTTTTTTTTTTTTTTTTTGCATCAGACCCTCCTTTTCAGACATTAACACATACTGACTGTCATGGCGTTAGACTAACTTCGTCCCTCTCACAGCTGTTAAAACGCATGTCAGTTCAGCTCTAAAAAGTCCCTTTAAGGCAGGGGTGTCCAAATCCAGTCCTCGAGGGCCGGTGTCCTACATGTTTTAAATATTTCCCTCTTCCACATGATTCAGTTTAACCCTTTAACTCCTGAAACTTTAGTAAAAAGAATTAAAATAAGCAACAAAATGAACAATAATGAATAATAAACTGACAAAAATAATTAGTAACAGGAACATAGTAAGTTTTGTTGCTCATTGTTTCTTTTTCTACAATTTACTTTCTTTTTTTCTTTAATTTTGCTTCATTTTTGTCTTACTTTCTTCATGTTACTAATTATTCTGTCAGTTTATTATTCATTTTTGTTCATTTTATTGATGACTTTGGCCATTTTTGTTCATTTTGTTGCGTATTTTAATTCTTTTTACTCTGGAACTGCTAAAGTTTCAGGAGTTAAAGGGTTAAACTGAATCATGTGGAAGAGGGGAAATATCTAAAACATGTAGGACACCGGTCCTCGAGGACTGGATTTGGACACCCCTGCTTTAAGGCTTAAGTGTAACCTGTAAAATGTGGACATGAGTGAATGAAAATGTTTATGTTGAGGAGACACTTGTTGGAAGTGGAATTTGTCTGAAGTGCCCTTCCTCTCCCTGCCCCCCTCCCTTTTAAACGCCTCCTTGTACCCCATTATCCGATGTGCGTGCGTTTATGTATGTGTGTTTGTGTGCATGTCCCAGGTGCGGACACGAGACCTTGGTGGGTACTCTACCACTGGCGATCTTGTGCGTGCTGTTGTGGAAAACCTACGTCACCGACCTGTTTACTAAGATGTTTCAACCTCCTCCCTGATATTACTTTTTATCCGGACATTATCTTAACATGACCTGGACGCATGTTAAGATTCACCTCCCCTTCACTTCTAATTTATGCCACGCAGTTTTAACCAAAAAAAAAAAAAAGCTTGCTGTCTAATATTTATGGTTTATACTAAGTTTTTAACATAAACATTGAATCAGTCATGCTTGTGTTGTTCTTTTTGTTGACCTTTACATTTTTAATCTCATTCTCACATGAACTATTACATTTTCTCACAGTTTTTCTTCATTTTTGAGTTTCTAAACCATGTTTGTATCTCACCTCATGTCCATGCTTTATTTTTTAATTTTTTTTTTTGCTTTATCTGAAGAGCTGTAGAGCTATGTATGGTGATATTTTGGTTTCAGTGATGTTAAACAGAGACATACTGTGTAAAACATGAAAAGTAAAAGCCAAATTTAACCATATTTTTAATCGTAGTTTGAACATTTTTCAAGATGACCACTAATCTCTATATGGTAACCAAAAGTCAAATCACAGTATTATCTGTAGTAATATCGCCAAATCATGCAGCTCTACATCCTGATATGTTAACGCGCTCATAGAAAAAAAAAAACATTTTATCTGTTTTCCTGTTCTTTTTGTTTTCCTTCATTTATCCAAAGTTTTGGCCAGGTTGGCTCTACAGTCTACCTCTACATATCACACAATTTTAGAAACTTTCCATGAAATAGCTACACTATATTACCAAAAGTATTCGCTCACCTGCCTTGAAATACACTCGACATCCCATTCTTAATCTATGGAGTTTAATATGACATTTCTGTATTCTGCAAGTGTGTGTGTGTGTGTGTGTGTGTGTGTGTGAGAGAGAGAGTTTATGGGAACAGTAGTGCATAAAGTAAGGTCCATAAAGACATACTGTAGGTGAGAGAGTTTGATGTGGATGAATGTGACTGTCCTGAACCAAGTCTTGACCTCAGCTCCACAGAACACTTTTAGGATGAATTAGAGCACACACTGAGAGCCAGGCCTTTGGTCCAACGTCAGTGTGTGATCTCACTAATGCTTCTGGGAGGAATGGTACCATAAACACACTCCTAAACCTTGTAGAAAACCTTCCCAGAAGAGTTGAAGCTATTGTAGCTGCAAAGGTTGAACCCATATAACTGTATGGATTAAGAATGGGATGTCAAGTTCATGTGCAAGTCAAGGCAGGTGAGCGAATACTTTTGGTAATATAGTGTAGATTGCTTTTAGCGTCTTGTATGTTTGTGTTCACCGTTAACCTCTCTCCACTTCATTATCCAAAACTCAAATCAGCTTCTACTTACACATTATGACCAACAAACACTGTTAAAGACTCAGTTCCATCACAACAGCGCCCTAAACAGCATAAAAGGTAATGTTTCAACATAACTGCGAACAATCAATATTAATGCAGTACAGTCGTGTAATATTGTCACTGTAAATGACCAAACACACAGAACTGAAGCTGTTAAACTGTGAAACACACTGTTCTTTTCCACCACTCCATTTGTGCTTTTTATTATTATTGTGCTCTTCTTCAAATGTGGGCAGATGTTACAAAAAACGAATAAAATATGAATATATCACCATGTGGATGTTTGTCTTGACCACTTGTAAAATAAAATAACAAGTCCAGTCACATGTATGTTTTTTCTGTATCCTATATAACAATGTTTCCAGGAATGACTGATGATAAATAAATACAGGTAGTGGTTGGAAAATTAGAATATTCTGGAAAAAATGCATGCATTTCTATAAAGTGAAATGCACACATTATATAGACAAATCAATATATTTCAACCTTTTATTTATTGTGGTTTTACTGATTAGAACCGTACGGCTTCAGAAAACTCACTTTCAAGTAATATTTTAATTTTCTGAGTTTTTGGTTTGAGGTTTTAATAAGCTGTAAAATAATAGCATAATCAGTAAAATTACAACAAAGAAGTGCTTCAGATATCTCACTTTGCATGTCACGAGTCTCTAAAATGTATTAATTTCACCTTTTATATTGAATTACATGAATAAAACAACTTACACATGATTTTCTAATTTACCAAGTAGTACCTGTATCTGTTCTCAGTGCTGGATTTTTAAAACTTGGAAATATTTTACCACATTTGATAAATTAATGAGATTAATATAGGCATGCTGGTTGTATCTAACTTTTAACAATGACTTTTTATGTCTTTATTACAGGGGTCGTTTTAGTTCAGGGGCCACATTAAACCAAATTTGATCTGAATTGGGCCGAACTACTAAAATAACAACATAATATATAAATAATGTCAACTCCAAATTTTCCTCTATGTTTTAGAACAAAAAAAAAAAGTTAAATTATGTGATGAAAATGTTCACATCTATGAACTATCCTTTAAAACAATGTGAATAACATGAATAAATCGACACTTCTTCAGAAAACGAAATGCAATTTTAACAAAGATTATGTCTCATTTTATCATTTACATGTCAATTACAATGTACAGATTATTTATTAGTGGATCTACAAATACAAATACACTAATATACAATTTACTAATACTAATACAAATACACAAATCATTTAATAACAGGCAGAACATTGTTAAACTTACATTTCAGACATTTCAAAATGTTCATATTTGTTCAGGTTATTCATGTCTTTTGTGAAATAATAGTTTGATTTATCGTAAATACAGTAAAATAAATTAACAAAGAGCAAAATGTGGAGTTGTAAGTATTTATATGTTATTATTATGATAGTATTTTACTGATTTGTATGTGGAACCTGAAATTAAATTATCAGCTCTGTCATTTTTGTATTTCACAAAGTAATCCCAGGGGCCGGACTGGTCCCTATTGGGGGCCGGATTTCGCCCCCGGGCCACATGTTTGACACCCCTGCTTTATTATTAGATCATCGTGTTTGTCTGGAGCTTTTCTTTCTATGATGTATTTCATCTTTTAATCTGGAGTCACACTATAATTTAAACATAAAAATAATAATAACTACTAGTAAGAAATGAAACTGACACTATTTAAAAGACTTTATCTCTCTGCTCAAACTAAACGTGCATAGTGAAAGCACCCCTTTAAAAGGCTCTTTAACATCCTGTCCATTTTACTGTATGTGTCCATGTGCTGCTGCAGCTGTGCATATAGTAACACACTGTGCTTATGTTTGAAACAGGTGCGCACTGGAGACCTGGGGGGCTATGCCACAAGCGACGAGTTCACCCGAGCTGTCATTGCTAACTTGGCCTAAGCATTGTATTTGCAAATCTGTCAGCTGCTAAGACACACGCACACATAGGCTTTTTAATGAACTTCCTGTGATACATGACGTCTGAACAGAATGTACACGTGCAGTATTTTCGGCTTTAAATTTAACACTGCAAACATTCTTTACTTTGCTAATGTATGACCACTTCATTTCTGTTTAATGACTTTATATCAGAACATTAAGCAGCAGTCGGATCATAATGTACATCTACTTTAATATTTATTAACTTAAAGTTTTATCTATATCACTTCGTCATTTATGATATGAACAATAAATTATAAATGACATCTTAAATGTGTGGAATATTTTTCATGAATGTTGAACTGATGCATTTAATGTTATTAAAGGTTTATAGTCTGCTCCTGATCCTCCTGGAATGAAAAAAGGAATGTAACTTAAAAAGAATCAATGGTGTTCGTCTAAGATCTATGTTTATACCGTCATTATTCTGGGTGTTTCTATTAAGCAGAGGTGGAAAGTAACTAAGTAAAAGTACTTTGTTACTGTATTTAAGTAGATTTTTTAGGTATCTATATTTTACCAGAGTATTTGTCTTTTTGGAAAATGCCTACATTTGTTCATAAATATCTGTACTTTATATTCTTTACATTCACAGAATAGACTTGTAAATAGATGTGACAGTATGAAAAATACGGGACTTTTTATCTTATAATTTTGACTTTTTATCTCATTATTTTGACATTTTATTTGAAAAATATGCATTTTTTTCATCTCATATTTATACCTTCAATTTGGACTTTTTAATCTCGTAATTTTGACTTTTTAATCTCATAATTTTGACTTTTTATCTCACAATTTTGACTTTTTATCTCACAATTTTGACATTTTCATCTCATATTTATACCTTCTTTTTTATCTCATGATGACTTTTTCCCCTATTTTCCTAAATTTCCTACCCATACCCACAAAACTGAGTAACAGTGACCTGATCAAACACATTATCTAAACAGTAACTCATTTTTAATTGCTTTATTTTAGATACTTTTAAAACTTTTATGATTTTTTGTGGTTAAATAAGGATTATTGCAATAAAATACAGTTTTACTTTTGTACTTTATTACAATTGAAAAGTTTTACTTTTTTTTTTTTTTTTTTTTACTAGGAGTTGAATCACTACTTCTACTTTTACCAGAGTATTTTTTTCACACCAGTAGCTGTACTTCTACTTAAGTACAGAATGTGACCTCTTTTAACACCAAGAGGCAGAATAAAATGTTCAGGAGTAATATCCAATCCAATCCAATCCAACTTTATTTATAAAGCACTTTAAAACAACCACAGTGGACCAAAGTGCTGTACAGAAGACTGAAAGCACAGTAAAAGAAATTAATAAAACCAGTAAGAAACAATAAAAATAAACAATAAAACCATGACATGTGAATTAATTTTCTAAATTGCAATAATGGAAATATGCCCATAGATAGCTGGCAGTTTCTAAATGTTGACCTGAATAATGCCAAAGCTATATGAAATCCAGAGCAGATGTATTAATAAAAAAAACAAAAAAAAACAAGAAACACGATTAAAATGACTTACAAACAAGTCTGTCAACAGTAAAAGTGTAGATCTGTGGTTATTATTCACATACTGTTGTAAGTTTGGGTTCGAAGGAAAAATCCAACTGGGTTTCAAGCTAAAATATTTAAGAATAATCTGAGCTAAATGTATGATTTTAATTACAACAATACAGTACTAGCAATTGAGACTGTAGCTGATGGTATTTATGGGATATTTTTTATTATTCATTCATATTTAGTGGACAAAAAAAATACTATTGTGAAAGTAGTTTTATTTATTTTTTAATTTTCCAATAGCTGGTGTTGGTTTCTACTAATAGAATAGAATGCATTGATAACTTTATTAACACATAACCCTAATGACACATAAAATAACATTATGAATAAAACTGACAAGCATCCATTTAGGAATATGGGTTGTTTTTGCTTAATGGATGGATTTTTGTTCAGAGTATAAGAATACTACATTGTTGTGAAATAAATAGTATGTAAAATAATGCTGATTGGATTTTATTTTCTGCCAAAAATACAGTTAATCAAAGCTAATGGAAAGAAACGCATGTTTATTAATATCTTGTGAAGCAAACATTCTGCTTTATGAATGTATTCTATTTATTATCTTATATTATGTATTACTTTTATCTTTTTGCTAATGTTTTTTCTAAACAATTTTTCTATGTAACTGAACTATTGTGACCAAGTAATTTAACCCTTGTAGATTGTAGTATTTTGAAAATTAATTACATTGATTATGTTGTGGGTCATTTTGACCCGTACTATATAAATCAACTCAATACAATAAATAAATAAATAAATAACAGGTTAAATCAATAATAACTTTATTTTAGATGACATTAACTTTTAGAAAAGAGGCATACAATATTTTTTATTTATTTCAACACTGTATTTAAAAACTATTTTGTTCAAGTTTTTCCCTCTTCATAAACACATTTGATTTAATTTTTCATTCATCTCCATTTTTTTTTTTACACTTGTGTCCACTGGATCCTCCTCCAGTTTTACACATGTTTATTCACAAAAACAATCCAAACACTAATAACTGGTTAAACAAAATAAAGTACATGATAAAGACATGTTTATTTTAGTTCGGAACAGATAATTACCCACATTAAAATGACCCATATATAAACTCTGCACAGATGGTCCATTACACATTACACAACACAGTTTTTAGATTTTACTCAACAGTCCATGGCCCTAGATGAGGAAAAGTCACAACATTTGATGAAGAAAAAGAAATAATTACCAGTACTTTGATCAACATAGAAACTGAACTGAAACATACTAGAGTTAATTCTATTCTCTCATGTCATCCATAGAATATAACCTCTGTCAGAGTATGGATTTGTACATTTTCCCAATGTGTGATTGTGTGGGTGTTTGTGTGTGGTGTAGTTGAGGGGTGGGGGTTGAGGGGGATTGTGGGTGAGGATGTGGTCAGTTACTTGGGTCCTCTATCTGTAAGTACTTTAGTTTCTTCAGGGTTCCTTTTCATGTACATGTGTTGTAAACTGCTCATGTGTAATATATTTTTCTTTGAAAAGAGGTGATGACGTGCATATCCAGTCATTAAAAAAACATCCAGGATCCCAAAGAAAGAGTGGATAGAAGAATCAAAAAATAATCCACACAACCTGTGAGCTTCTAAAAACATTTTTTTAATTTGCTATTTATGGTGAATTAAACTTTTTTTTGAGTAACTAACAGGTTGTTTAGACGTTTTCTAATATATTTTTTTCATTCTCAGCGTAGAAACAAAAATATCTGAATCTGAATATCAATATGTTAATACATTCCAGTAAATATGACTGACTAATAATCTACTGTTTTCTAAGGTCAGTGTCAGGCAGTGGTGTAGTCCAGGGTATGCAGCAGTATAAGGAGGATACTAACTTATTTTTCAGTCATCATTGGGTATGTCTACTTCTAAAGAGTCTGGAGGACCAACTCTTCTCTACTGAAACCTAAACACAGAAATATATTTTTTAAATATGTCTCTGTGCCATTTATTTATGTAGTTAGTTCTTATTTATATTTTTACTTCTTTAATTTTTTGACCCTGCATTTATTTCTGTATTGTTTCCTATTTACATTTACTTTAATTTTTTTCTTATTTATTTCTATATTTTAGTTTCATCTGACATAATAATAATTTTAGATTAGTGAGCAAATATGGATTACTTTATTTTTGATAAAGTAAATTGAATAGTCTTATATGTCATGACGTCTTTCTAAAATTGTGTTTTTCTGAACTACTTAAAATGTCCACGCAACCTCTGAGCTCCTAAAAAAAAATTTTTAATTCACTACTTGTGGCAAATTAAAGGGTTTTTTTTTTTTTTTTTTTTTTTTAGGAGCTCACAGATTGTGGAGAACTTTTCTGATATATTTTTCTTTCTCAAGACATGAATTAAAAATATCTTAATCTGAATGTCAATATGTTAATACATTTAATTAAATTCAATAAAACTGACTAATAGTTCTGGTTTACAAGTAAAATGCTTCCAGAATACAACTAATGAAATGTTACTACATGTGTTACTGATAAAGAAAACAAGTCTTAAATGCTGGGTGGCTCAAGTTTTCAAGATAAGTCTTAGGTTGAAATGTAACATTCTTAGAATTAACTAGAGAATAGGTTTTAGTCCAAAGGTATATTGATCTTTACTTCAAAATACTGTCTGCACATTTACAGGTTCTTTCTAGTGGAATATTTACAAATCCATTGTCTACATGTACATAAACAGCCATATATGTGGAATAACACACTGTCATATATAATAAATTCATGAACTAATCAGCACTTTTGTCATTTGTTTGGTGATCCATCTTATTAAAGTATGTATGATTTAACACATTTAATGTCTGAAGCAGTATTTTCTAAAAACTATTTTCTTGGATGCCTGTCACTCACAGGCCCTCAGAATAATCCTCATTTATGTAATAATATTATATAAAATAATATTATATAAAACAGCTTGACAAAAACTTTCACATCTACTTCAGGCTACTATTAACCTGAGTGGAAGCATCTGCCTGGTTGTCCTTAGTCTTCTATAAATACACAGAACAGGACAGTCAATGTGAGCCAGGGGCACTCTGTGGACAATGTGGAGGACCCTGGACTTATTTCTGGTGTTATGCCCCTCTAAAAATAAGTAAAAAAAACAAAACAAAACAAAACAAAAAAAGCCAAACAAACATGCATTTCTTTATATTTCAAATAACCCAAAGAATGCATTTGAATAAATTGAATTGAAATGGCATGGTTATATAGAGTATATTATATAAATAAAAATGGTTTATGTCAAGAAACATTTATTTTTCCTATGTGTGGAGACTTATGGGACACCTTGTAGCTATATATTATTTCCAGTTTGTGTGCCCCACTGTGTGCACGTGCAGATCCACGCGCGGCCAGCAGGGGTCACCGCGCGCTATGGAGAAACAGCAGAGAAGCGACGAGGCCTGGCCTGGGAATTTGCAGCTCGCTTCCCATTCTTCCTATGCAGACAGACACACAACATGGCGGACTAGAATAGTCGGCCGACGCGCCCGGATACAGCGGATAAACTGTGGGATTTTTACCCTCTAGGAAGGCCGTGAAAGTCCCCTCTGAAAGCGCGGTAGGCTATGGTTTATTGAGGACCTTTTCGGGGGGTGCCTTCTTCAGTTCGGATTTTTACGCATAAAGTGAGTGCGAAGTGTTGGCCGTGAGTCCCGGACCGAGCTTCCCTCCTCTCCTATCACCCAGGTCCCCCCACCCCGCTCACACTCTCGGTTCCTGGGGTGTGGAGACTAGGGGCCGGGGTTGGAAAAAAAAAACGTGGAAGAGAAAGAAAGAAGGCGTGAATATTCCTTGTGTTTGGCCTGTTTTGTTTGCGTCAAGTTTCCTCTGGACACTACATGAGTTGTGGTGAGTTTTCTTGTTGTTTTTTTTAACAATTTTTTTTTTTTAATTTTTGCTTGTTGTTGTTGTTGCTTTGACACAGAATCACACTTGTTACAAATGTCGCTGTAGCAGCATGTTTCCTCTGCCTGTAACAATTGTGTCACCCACAAACACACACTTTGTCCCCCTCCCCACTCCTCTTTTCTCCTCCTCCCCCCTCCTCCCTTTTACATCCAGTACCCTTACATGATACCTACATCCTTGGAGCGGATAAAGCCCGCTTTATTCCTGGACCCGGGGCTGAGGGTAATAGTTGTAAACCTTCCTGTAATGCTTCCAGAAGTAGCTCCGAGGCAGGGAGGAGGGAGGTTTTTTGGCGAAGGGGGCTCTCAAGAAAAAAAAAAAGGGGGGGCTTAAAGATGAGTGCGACAACATTTTACAAGAAGTATGGGGGTGGGTGGGTGGTTGGATGGCGGGGGGGGGGTTGTTGTGCCAATACTGATGCTGTTTTTTCTGGCACTGGAACAAAGAGAAGCTCCAGGTCTGTGTAGCCTCACTGGAAAGTCCACTTTATTGATCAATGCGTTGTTATTACACGTTCATAGAGGGTGGGGAGTGACTTTGGCTTGATATAAGGGTGGGTGGGTGGGTGGAGGAGCAAAGGGGGGGTGGGGGGGGCTTCCAATGGGACCCACAACAGGAATTGGGTCGCACTAATATGAACACATATGTATATATAGTCTGTTGAATACAGACAGCATTGTGTTTCTTATTCTCCTCACTCTTGTCATGGAGTCTCCAGAGTGTGCATTCCCCTTTACAACCTCTCCCAAAGTTTTTTTTTTTCCTCTCTCTCCTTTTTTTTTTTTTCCTGTAATGATTAATATTCTCCTCTCTTTCTGGGTGTAACCAAGCATACCATTTCAATCTTAAAAGAAAAAAAAAAACTGTATATTTATTAACTTTGCTGCCACTTGTGATATGAGTTATGATTTCTGTGCTCATTAGAACATACAGGATACTAAACACACACTGCTTCTGATCTAAGATGTTTAATAACTGTTGATCCACTAGTCTTATCATTACATGTGCATAATTCAAATCACGTTTACTTTCTTAGCTCTTCGTGGTATGGTCGAACCCATTTGGATGTTTCAGATGCTCCACACTGAACACTGGAAACACCATCACCTTCTGCAACACTGACTCAAAAGTAAAACAAAAATACTATGGCAAATGACAGTAGTCGTAGACACTTGCTTGTATGCTCATTTAATTATATATTTTGTTGAGAAGTCTCAACAAAATTTGTTGAGAAGTTTCTCATTCCCCCGCCCCTGATTTGACCCAATAGTCTTTGAATTTGTTCTTTCTTTTATTAACATCCTTATGGTTAGTAAATTAAAAATGGGAAAACATCTGATTTTCATTGAAGAATGCAAAATACAGATATACATAGGGTTCCCACAGGGTCTTAAAAAGTCTTAAAAGTCTAGAATTCCCAAATCTGCATTTAATACCTTTTAAATTTGATTTGGTAAGTCTTCAGTTATATTACTATAATTTTTTACCCCACTGTTTAAATTTATCTGTTATATGTACATCTGCAACAAAAGTAACATTGGTTGACTCAGTTCCACCCTTTTCAATCTGACAATTTATATTTAACTTCGGAACCAATTATTTGTACCTTTGCCTCCCTTGGTGAGAAATGACGTGAGTAATGTGAATTAAGGTGTAAATCAGTGCGTTTTCTATAGGAGTCATGAATTTTTCCCAGTATGGCCATAAAAAGGTCTTACATTTAACTCGTAAAAACCTGTTGGAATCCTGATTATAATAAACTATGATAAATCACTTAGGAAAGACAATATATATATATATATATATATATATATATATATATATATATATATATATATATATATATATATATATCAGTTGAGACTGATCTCATGAAATGGCGCTGTATGTCATGCTGGTTCTTTTGGCATTTGGCGTACTATACATACACATTTTCAATCTTTAACATGTTATCCAATGCCATTTAATCACGTGCCAATATTCACATAACATTAGTGCATGGTATTTGACGTATCAATTCAGGTTGAACATGCGTGAATAACAGTGTAAACATACATGTTGAGAGCTTAGAATGTGTACAGATAACATGGCAATTAACAGTGGCGTATATATTTACACAAGTCATGATATTACATTGAAAGGATAATGGGGCAGATATGAAAAACTGTGAAGATTGGACAGTAAGGTGTTTAATATGAGCACTATACCAACTGTTTCAGCACTGTGGCATTGAAAGAGTGGAAATGTTGTAAACTGAGGGCTGACCGGAGCATCATGCTGACTGAAGAGACAGGACAGGGACTCAGGGGCTGGATGTCAAACCTGCAGAAGCCACTGCCATGTCTGCCCAGAGCAGCAGCCGTCACATCTTAAGTGACTCTGCAGGACATGTCCCCTATATTGCACTTTGTCCAGAACACTGCACCGGTGTCATTATGTCACATTTAAGTCGATAAGTTAAGCAGGTTCTTCTAAAACTTGGGCAACCCTTTTTTTTTTGCTCAGTCACCCAGCAGGCTTTTTTTTTGACCCAGGTTTATCAGGTCTGGATAAGTCTAATCAACTTTTCAAGAAAACCAGATATTTAAAAAAAAAAAGAAGAAGAAGAAGGGTGTCTTGGCTGTATCATAAAAAAGACAGTGCTGTTTTCATCTTCACATCTTCCTCAGCCTATTTTCAGCAAAAGGAGTTATTTCTGTCCAGGGATCCTGAAAGGTTTTTAGCTGCAGAGCTTGAGTGAAATATCACATCACACTTTTCACGACACTCTAAAAATAAGTACATCTTCACAAGCGCACTGTGTGAGCTTTATGTGACATTTTGACGACGATTTGCGCTTTTGAAAGTACCTTCCTCTTGTGAAATTACACGATTTCAGTGCAGTGACACGTTATTGTGAGTCGACTCTCTGGGTGGGGCAGGAGGTATATTTTTGTTTCCACCTGTATGCCTACTGCGGAAGAGCACTGTAATTCTGCCTCCGACAGGATAAACACAGCAACATTTAGAGGATTATGACGCATTGTAAAGCTCAATTTCAGCTACATGCGGCATGTCATTCAGCTTTAATGATGTATATTTCATAATACAGGAAATCATCTCATGTGATGACTCATAATTAGCAAATCAAATATCTTGTCTGAGTGGAATGAACCAGCCAACTTCTTCAGTTTTTTTTTTTTTTTTATTCACAGTATTTAGAAGGTGTTCCAGATTTGTAAAGCATTTTATTTATGGAAGAAGTGAAGGTGGGTGTTGCTGAAGCACTTCTGCACTTCCATCCATAACAACAGGTACATAAATTTTTTTTTGCTTGTATACATTATGTCTTGACAACCGACAAAGCTACGCTAGAGTGGACACTGCTCTGTGATTTGTGGTCTTGAAATACAGAGTTATGATCAGACTGACACATTAAATCATGTTTGTTAGTGAAATTGAGTCAGTTTTTCCACCTTAAGAAATCTTTGATGTGGTTTTTTTCTCTCTTTTTTTTTTTAACAATGTACGCTGCCATCACAGTTGAGGTCAAATTTAGGTCCCATTGAAAACCAGTCAAGAGCCACGGTTATAAATATTTATATTTGCCCTTGTCTTTGGCCTTTGAGTCAGCGAGATGCTTTTTGATCTGAGAAAATCTAAAAAAAAAATTGTCCAAATAGTATTTTAGGAATGTTGAGGGCTTTTACTACGTGACATGGCAAGAAAATTTGGACTATAGAGCAGCAGTATATCATGATACCAATGTGAAGATAGGTCACACATGATTGTTGCTTCATCTTGAGCTTCTTATCTTCAGAGGAAGAGGAGGGGACGAGTGCAATAGGATGGTCACTTCAGATATGGCGACCTTCAGAGTGGGCGTCCATTGTTCCAAAATTAACACCAAATGTTTGGCTGGGGACGAAGCAAGTGCTACCGATGTGGTTTTATTATCACTCAAAATACTTTTGAAAGATATGTTAATATGATACGCACGTTGCTTTAATGAAGAGACAGTAATATTCTCATTGTAGAAAGAGTAACAATAGGATCATCTACAAACTATCAGTATCAGTGATGGCTAATGTTAACCTTATGTACTGGAGTTATTTACTTTCAAGGAAAATAATACCTCCGAAAACAAAAACTGGTCCCACCTACGGTGTCTCAGTTGCTTGTTACTCATTAACGTGTGCTCACTCCATAACTTTTCCTATTTCTATTAAAGTTGAAGTTCAGTTTCAACAAGTTTGTTATTTTTTTTAGGGAGGAAGGAGGATTATCCGATTAATTTGCTCTCTCATTTCCCCCGCTTCAAACTATTGTTATTTCATTAGCCATTTAATCCACTTTCAGTCAACCTCTAATATTCATGGCCTGCTTTGCTGAATGTATTTTCTGCAGGTTTCGCTTTTTGTTTTACAAAGATAAATGATCAGCCGTGTATAAGGGGTGTACTTCACACAGGAATTAAAGACTGCTTTAAATCTTTTGGCACCGGACAGCTTCCGTACTTATCACGGCAGATAATTCCTATGGCAACCTAAACAGTGCTGCGGTCGATAGCCAGGAACCCAGTGCGCTGGCTCTGTTTCATATGGCATAAGTAATATTGAGTCGGGTTTCGCTGTGGCCCTTCAGCTGTCCCTTTGGCCCCACACCACGCTTCAAGGTCACTGTGGCTTCTGTGGAGAGGCCATGTTTTGCACCTCCACATCCTCCCTGTGTCCAATGTGGGAAGACTCGAGAGGCCCCTGGCATGCCCTGTGAGAAACCCCACAAAGAAGCGGGCACAGCAGAGCTTCATTGATTCACCACTTTCACCGAGTGAACAAGTGAGTGTTCTCCATCCTTCAAGCCTGATGGAACCGAATAATCATTACAGGCTTAATAACAGACACAGCGGTCACCCCTTCCCTGAATGACTAGCCAGAATCGTAATCCCATGCTTCTCCACTTCTTTTCATCAACTCACCAGCTTATGAATGAAGCCAACAGGAACACAAACCACACCAGCAGGGAGTAGTATCCCTCAGAAAGGGAAGTCCAGAGGATTGTGGCTGTTGTATGTGGCACTGGGGACATATAATCTGTGGTCTGTTTCAGAGCAACACTCCTAGCAGCCCTGGGTTAGGCCTACTACAAGTCTCCTGTGAAGAGAAGCATTCAGAGTATCCCTGTTGCCACAGACTCCCCCCCCTTCTCAAGACATAGAAACAGTATTAATATGCCATGAATAGAGACAGACAGACAACCATTATCAGGCGCTCCAGTCACTAGTCAAGCAGGATGTCTTGTAGAAAGCCAGAAGGAAATATTTCTCTGCATGAATGGCGAAGTCCCCGTGACCACCGCTACTGGTGTCATGTCATCTAGGCCTTCAGGCTCTGAGTCTATAAGGTCCCCAGTTTACTCACTTGGCTCTAAGTGTACTCTGGGAATTATGCACAGGATTAGTTTATTTTCATTATTTAATGAATGGAAAAACATCCACTGACAGATGTATTTATTTTTGCCGTTCTGGGCTTCAAAACATAGTGGCAGGTATTCCCACGGCACCACTAAAATGTGTCTGCATCCATTAATTCATGTGTGTGTGGTCAGAGAAGATACTTACTGCCTCATCTGAGGTCACGGGTAATAGAAAGGCATCAGTGAAATCCACAGACCTGGATGGGAACTCTCCATATTAAATGACTACCTTGCATTGATCTTACGTCTTGGCCTGTGGTTGTCATGGAGATATAATTGGACTTCCTTTATATTCTACCTATAAGTGTTCCTTTCACTCTGTGAATGAAAAGCCATGGGAACAGCCCTGCTCTTTCACAACTGTTTGATTGCACTCCTATGAGGTCTGCATTTGGCCACAGGCAGAGAGGCGAGCGTCGTCATTAGTTGGCTCGGTTCACCACTTGCATGCACATTAAGCACCGAGTCCTGTGCAACGCCATGGACTGTCACACACAAATTAAATGGATATTAATAGAAGACATATGCTTATTTTATATAATGAAACAATAGAGGACATTCTTGCAATGATGTGCAAAATATGCCACCAGGCAGTTAAATATACATTTAGGAATCGTGCTGTAGACACCACCTGTCAACCAATCACACGTGAGTATTTTTAAGCACTTTATAACAGGATTAGTAGAGTCCTCTGCCAGTATGGATCTTTTTTAGTCTGCTGTTGTTAAATGAGGGTGGATATAGATGAACATTGGTCCCAAAAGATTAATTTCAGTGTAAATGACACAACCATACTTTACTGTTACCTATCTGTGGAAAAGTAAACTAAAGCTGCTGTAATCACTTACTTGTCCAACAAAGATAATTCTTTAACCGAGAGCAGAGGGGTTATTTCAGCAAGGAATGCCAGTGTTTACAAGGACCATTTAAATGATATCAATGCTATTCTCTCTTTGTGTGTGTTTTTTTGTCATTTATTCCACTTTGGAGGCACAGAAATCTGCATTATATTAATGTAAAAGTAGGATAACAATCATTAAGTATGATTGTTGAATGAAAGTGAAATCACACAAATGTAAAAAAAAAAAAAAAAAAAAAAAAAAAAAAGAAAGAAAGAAAAAAGAAATATCTGCCATTAGTGAAATGACTTCTCATATGCTAATGCTAATATTGGCCAATATCTTAATATCTGCCTCTATAGTCTTCTCTTATGGAAAGAGACACATAATATATTCATTATTTCATTTTGGGGTGTCAGAAACACTAGATATTTTTCACCATTATCTAACATTTACTATCAAACAATCAAGAAAACAGTTTAGTTGGTAATGAAAATAAGTTACTTGCAGAACAAATACAAAATAATCAATGAATTTATTCAATCACTTTTTGACTGTTCATCATAACAACAGGTGTTTATGTTATAATTTGAATTTCAATTCCTATGCAATATTTTATTTAATATTTACAATACTTAGTGTGTAAAAAGACACTTGAGTTGGTGCTCAAAGGAGTTGGTAATGTTGTCATCCACATTATACTGAGGAAATACAGGGTTTACTAAGGAAGGAAAAAAGCCAAGTCAGATTTCCATTAACGAACAAGAGGCTGCGCTGTCATATTTCTGCGTTATGTGTTTCATATTCCCTGCAGTCAACCGATTGATTTTTTTGTTTACTGACTTGTGGCGCTTGTCATCATCTTAAGACAGCGGTGGCAGTTTTGCTCTTCGCCACAGGGCAGGTCATCCCAGTGGCGGCTGTTGTAAATGGCTTGCTCTAAGTGCTCTGCCTTGTCTGAAAAATATTCACATGGTTGCACAGCACAAGTCCAACTCAGGAAAGCTCCAACTGCATGACTATCTTCTGAGTACATTCATTCACTAATAGATGGGCATGTACATGTTTCATCTGTAGGGAATAGCGTGATGAAACTGTCAGAAAGATATTTACTCTGCTTTTTTTTTAACCTCTGGGCAATATCTCAAGGCTGAAAGAAAAATGGTGAGGATGAATTGAGCTGTATCAATTAAACGTGAGCTTTTTTCTGCTCCCTTTAAAAAGATGGGTGTCTTGTTCTACTGTCAACAACCATGTTGAAATAGGAAACTGCCAAGAGAAAGGCAATGTTTCTCAGTCATTGGAGGCACGTTATTTTAAGCTTTTTAAGGACACTAAACTGTGACCTGTATAAAAATGTGATTTTTAGACAAAAAACAAATTATTCAACAGTAATCACTGCTTCGTTTTGAGTCCTGTAAGGATCACCTGAGTGTGACTTACACCGTCATCCAGTGTATATCACTAATAGAGAGCATTAAGAGCATAAAACCCCAAAAGAGGCATAAATAGAAGCACTTGGCCAGTACCATTTAAATGGATGATGTCTTCTACTAACACACAAGTCTGCAGAAAAAAAAAGAATCTCATCCCTTTTTTTCAGACACACATACACCATGGAAGGATACTGCTTCTTCACATTAAGATTAATCTCCAAGGAGGTACACACTTGTGCCCACTGTTTCGATTGAAAACCTCTTGGGCTCCTGCAGCATCTGTGAAGTTTAGGTTAGCAACTGGACTGGCTTATGTCGCCTACACCAGCACAGTGACACGTCAGAGAGCCTCTCAGGGCGGCCAACAGAAAAATAATGTGTCATGCTTCATTAAGGTTACTAAAAAAAGCAGGTAGATGTCAGCGCACCCATGAGTAAACTCAGGTTAGCTTGTTTAATTGAAGCTTTCGCACAGAGACACAGATGTGGGATAATGCTCATTTATACATTAGCTCCAGTCCAGTGTGATTTTACTGTAGCTGAGTCTCTTCTTTTAATCAGCAGTGAAGGACAGGATTGTTGGTGGAGTAGATCGTGACTATCTGCAGGCAAGTCTAAACACAGTTGAAGTACAAAGAGAAAAAGGCTGCTGTTTCCTCATTTGATTACAGATATTTCAGAACTGGAATATTTCATAGAACTGTTTTAGCTCAAGTTTAACCTGAGAGATTGTGTTGCGCTTTCTGCACATCATTACTCATCTGTGTCCCTGGTGTCCTGACATTTCTCTGCCAACCCTGATGAAATAAAAGAACAAAATGCCCCTAAAATATTTTATATTTTTTATTATCTATATATAACATTTAAACCAGCCTATCATTTCACCTGCAGTGTATAAAGGCTGTTTATCTGTTTTGATTACTGTGTTGCCACATTCTGTCATCATTCCCCAGGTTTTCAAAAATCCCTTTGTCTGTAAGAAAAGTTTTATCACACATATTCCTTCATTTATTGGATTTTCTAATCAGATTTTGATGGTTTAGAGTCACATTTTAAGTCATGACTTATTTTCAAGCATTTACTGGATAAATGGATGCATGCATGGGTAGCAGTGACAGGAGAGCTACAATTGGATTTGTAGGTTAATAGTGTCCTCATTGACCACATAACTTCCTCATCATGCTCCATTTCAGGCTGCTATCAGAGTCAAACAGTGCTCAATGTAAGTACTGCAATGAATGAGCTCAGCTCAAAGCACCAGGAGATTGGCAACTGGCACTATTACTGCTTTTAGCGCCCAAATTATCCTTTGCCCACTGATGCAATAATCCCTGATGTACAGTATCAGTTTGTGTGCAGTAACCCAGTGGAGTGATGAAGTATCTCTGTAAGCAAAGCCAGGCGGGCTGGATTATTCCAGGGTCAGGACCATGGGTTTAGGATGAGGGATTATCACAGCTCAGTCAGGGAGACAACAGCCTTGTTGGCCTGTGGGATTATACTAAAGACTGACAGCGAGCCAGGCTGACCACCCAGCCACTGTCGTACTTTCTCCTATTCTGTCCCCGGGCTTCGGCCTGCTCATCCTCATGTCAGTGGGTAAAAGTCTCCTGAGTGATGATTCACAGCACTGCAGGAGATTAAATGTGACACTTATTCTGCTTTGCTTAAGTTTTGGACAATGAGTACTCAGTATGAAACCAATCTGTGGTTGGACAAAATGTGTTTCTTTACAAAATGTTTAAGAATGCAGGATAATGTTTCAGTATAATTATTGTTATTTTCATTTTATGGCACCTCAATCAGGAATACTTAATATATCATCAATAATATATTACAAAATAACTTAAAGAACAAATAATAGCCAAACAGTCTAGAGTTCACATGTATTTTCCTTACAATAATTAAAATTCTACACCAGATCGTATTGTGTTTCATCATTTTCATGCAAGAAGGAATCGAAACCCTCAGTCTTATCTAGCTGGTGAGGACTAAATTATAGCAGACTGTAATTATGTGTGAGATGTTATGATACAGAAATGTGACCATTTCTGTGCGTCTTCTTGCATAACTTGCAATAATGCCGTCATACTCGATTCAATTTGATACTGAATAAATGTACAATTCATGAAATATTTACAACATGAGAAACTCATAAGATCTTCTCTTTGTTCTGCAGGACCACGCTGTGCGAATGAGTGATTGATGCCAACTTCGCTCCTTCAGGTAAACAACCTTTAAAAACACACACACACACACACACAGTTAATTCACTCAAATGTTTGATGTTATTTACAATTTCAAATGTTAGAGTATTACCTTCCAAAATTGAGCATGTGGGATCAGGAATGAAGATTTAAAAAATATAGTGGATTATACAAGATATAAACCCTGCATCTCTTGATTGTGATCAAGGTTTTTTTTGGGCGGAGGGTTTAGTCTTTTTTCTTTTTTTTTAATATTTCAGTGACATTTGTGGTTTAATACCTGCTGTCCTTTTTGTTGTGTGTCGTCCATGTAGGGCAGAATGGGTGTGTGTCCCCTGCTCCTGCTGTTTGGTCTAGTCCTCGGGGCCTCAGCCCAGGATAATGTCCCCATCACAAGTATGACCCACACTCACTTATATTAAACACCTTCATTATGTATGTTATTCATTATGTTCAGGGTTCACCTTCTTATTTTGTTCTTTCAGGTCCTCCAAATATCACTGCCAAACCCACAGACCCCCCAGTCGCACCCTCCCTCAATATCACAGTTGCGGACACACAAGCCCCCACAGCTCCACCCACCACACTCCCCCTGACAACTACCCCGCTGACGACAACAACAACAACGTCAACTCCCACCGCACCCTCAAGCCCAGCAGGTGGTGACAGCGTACAGCCGTCTGGTCCCAATGGTACCGTGCGGTTGGTGCCGGTCCCGCCTCCTCCACCTCCAGCTCCAACCGATGCCCCTCAGACACCATCAAGCACCAGCCTCCCGGCACCGCCGCCCGTCACACCAGCTCTGGATACGGACGACAATGGGAATGCCTCGTCAGCCCCAGACACACCGACTCCAGATACGTACCCAGATGGTGACGGGGACTACCAGATGGAGACAGAGACCACCACAGAACCAGCCACAGAGTCCACCTCACACACCAGCCCGCATGGTGAGTGGTGTAGATGGTCAAACATGAAAGTGTGTGTGGAGTTGTAGTTGTTGTCTACCTTTATGTAGGGTCTAATGCACTTCTTTATGCTAAATATGGTAACTGTGATAGGGTACCTAATAACTGGCAGAGTGCCATGGATGGATGGATGGATGGATGGATGGATGGATGGATGGATGGATGGATGGATGGATGGATGGATGGATGGATGGATGGATGGATGGATGGATGGATGGATGGATGGATGGATGGATGGATGGATGGATGGATACTTTATTAATCCTTTTTCAAGGAAATCGTTTTTGTTACAGCAGCAGAAAAAACGCTCAGATAGCTCAGCTTCACAGAACACACACACACACACACACACACACACACACACACACACATATAAAAGATCATTATTGCACATAAATATATTATGATAGATAGATATGTACTCTATTAATGTTGAAGGAAATTCTGTGAACTCCGTTGCATTCATGCACACATGCATATAGTAGGATAGTAGTGGAATTAGATAAAAGTGACATAGCCACAATAAAAAAACATAAAAGACATTAGGTAGTGCAATTAAAATATGAAGTGACATCGACGCAATAAAAAAGTCATAACCCAAAAATTAAATAGCTAGCCTATACAATGAAAAACACTAAAAAACAATAAGAAAGACCCATAAGATAGTAAAACCGCCAGCACCAGCCGACAATAAGGTGCCGTCATCGTCATCATTATTGTCTCCATCACCTCTCCACCACCCTCCCTTCCTTCCCGAGTCTTTAGTTATTCCCCCTGATGACAAGGGCCAGAACAGAGGACCTTAGTCTCTCAGTGGAGGAGCTCAGTGACAACATTCTGCCACTGAAAGAGCTCCTTTCACACTAATGCTATGTTATCATCAAGTTAGGGAAATATTTAAATTTAAATATATACATTTGTTACTAAAGTGGTTTAAGATGGAGGTAGACCAGTTCATCAGTGCTCTAATGGAATGCTTTGCAAACCATCAGTATGGTCATGATTTGGCTCTGATAGTGATAGTGAGTCCTGGTGCATCTATAACCTGTCTGTCATCCATACAAGTGGTTCTTCCTGAGGCTTTTCATTCCATACTGGGATTTTGGAGTTTCTCTTTGCCAAGAAGGAGGGTCCAAGGATGCGGGATGTCCAGAACATTAATCCATTTCCTTTGTCTGCTGTATATTTTGACTGTTGTTTGTTTTCTTATCCAACTAATTCTGTAAAGCCCTGTGAGACCACCTTGTTGTGACATGGGGCTCTACAAATAAAATGTAATTGTATTTGCTCTACAGAGCTCTCTTTCTTCAGAGGGCAAGGTAACAAACAAAAATATATAAACATACCCATTCAAAATGAATACATAAAAATAAATTAATACAATTAACATGTCTATATATCTGTAGCTACAATATAAAATTGTTTGTGTCTGTTTTTGTAATATATAAGACAGGCTGTCATATTGCATAGAATTTGGCTGCATTGCCACTTGTGGTGTATCTTATTTTCTGTAATGTAAGATAGTTCATAAGGTCTTTACCACTGATATAGATTTCCAGTAATGCATATTTATCAATTTTGATGTTTATTACTTTGAGTTGAACAGTCATCCAGTGCCAAGTAAAGTAAAAAAAAAGTTTCACTTCACTTTCATGTATATGCCCCAATATCGTACATCAGAGACTTGCTTCAAAGGGCTTTACAGACTGTACAGTATGCAGCTTCCTTAAATCCTTGATTTAAGTGAAGAAAACCACAAAAAAAGATACTGTCAGGGTAGAAAAATAACTGTGTACTCCATCACATGCAGTCACTCATCTAGCTATTATTTTTTTCCTCCTGTAACCTGCCCTTTTTATAACTTCTTTTAATCCACTGTCAGTAAGTAACCAATTGTATGACATCAAATTTTGAAGCTTCCACACAAACAGACTAATTTTTTTTTTTTAATACAAATCCAAAAAATCAGTAAAACCAAAATTCTGTCATAGAAGTTATCAAATTAAAATACAGTCCAACTGTGTGGTTGTGAAATTCCAACTCAGTATATTAGAGTCTGTTTCGTCAGTTTTTAACATGCAAGGCAGTTCTGCTGTTGTTGCACTCCAAAAGGACTGGATCTGTCTCATCCCACCGTAGAAACAGCGCTGCCAAATCTCCTTTATCACCGCACACAGTATATGCTGTCACATCACAGACCCTACCGTCTACCAGTCTTTTTTTTTTTTTTGCTCATCCATTTAGTTGTGTGCTATTTATGTAAGTTGTTGAGGCAGCAGCAGCAGCCTGGAAGAAACAGTAAGGGTGCTCTCTGGTCAAGAGTCGACCTTTAATATTTTAGATAGATGGACATTTTTTTGCTTTTAACCTCCATTGTGGCAATGCCTAAAATATCCTGATGCGACATGACCAGTCATCCAAAAGAAACAGAACCTAGAGCTTTAAAAAAAATATAACACGCAAATCATTTTAATCAAAAGAAGAACATGTTTCCCCCGTCTATGTAGTAGTAAGTATGTAGTGGAGAAGCTTAAGCTGCTTTTATGTCTCATATCGAATTAATTTGAGGTTTAGGAAATATAAACTCATAATATCCTTGAAAGATTTCTCCTGCATTAATTATTCATATTACTTGAGTATAAGAAAGGCTCAAAGCATGGATTGACTGGAATAGATGCTGTGTTATCGTGTATAATAACAGGTATGTTTTGATTTATTTCGTGCAAACTGTTTTGGTATTTAAATTATTTTAAGGACCCAAGGGGAAACTGTGGAATTTAATTGACAAGTCATCGTCAACAGAAACACAACAGATGTTGGACAATGCAGTATGTCTGTTGCATAACATAATCACTTTAGATTCATAGGTGTTACATAATTGGCCCATTGTCTCCCTGTGTTATGTCTGGACCTTGTTGAGAGCTGTGAGTATGTCTGTATGGTATTGGATCGGTCAAGGCTGTGTAATGTCCACATGATACCCTCAGCTTGTTGTGATCCGGTTCTTTTCAATGTACACATTGTCTGGGGGAGAATGCTGAAAAGTCCTGTGTGAAAATGCAACATAACTGGGCACTGTTCCAAATGATAACCCCCCCCCCCCCCCCCCCCCAAAAAAAAAAAAAAAGTGCATATGGAGTTGAGTCATGCATTCTCTGGGAATGATGAGCATATTTATATACCCGAAATCAAGTTTTGGGGATATAATGGTTTTACCCTAAACATTGCTGTTGCTGCATCGGCCATTGGATCCACTGCCGGATATCCTTCAAGTGAATGTGGTAACTACACTGTAAAAATCTAAATCTTAACAAGGGTATTTTTCTCATTTCTAGTACAAATATCTCATCATAATTAAAATAAGACATAATAACCTAAAACTGAACTTTTCAGTGAGATATAAGAACCAGAGAAGAGGACTTGAGTTATGTGAGAAATCTTATTGTAAGAAATCTTACCAAGATAATTGTCACTTGTTCCATTGGCAGTTTTTCCCCACTGCCAGTGGAACACATGAAAATGACCTTGGTAAGATTTCTTGAAATAAGATTTTCAATAAGTTATTATATCTTACTGTTTAGATTATGTCTCATTTTATGTCCGATGAGGTATTTGGACCAGGAATAAGAAAAATATACTGGATAAGATTTTTTTTTCTAGTGTAGGACAGATTTGGTTGGATTATTTTCTTCCTTGACCCCCAACATAGGGAACCTCTAGTGGAAGATCCCTCAGATCCTTCAGCTTCTCTTTAGCCAATTTCACATAGAGATCCCAAAAGAAGGTGATATTTTGATCCCTTCTTCTTGCAATACAGAATCAAAGGGCATCATGTAGTGTGACATATAAAATACCCTGAGCATAACGGTTTTGCTAACCCCCACAAATGTTTCCATGGTAAGAGTCCTCTGCTCAAACTGACAACAGGTCACAGACTTATGCGTCTCCCCAGTTTCAACATCTTTCTGGTCGTGTTGTTATATTTGTTTACTGTGCACGGCCCACGCTCATTTTTAAACTCCCCCCAGCGTGGGGGTCACACATGAAATCCATTTATTGAAATGTCACACCTTTGTTGTGGAATGAGAGGTGTTCCTTTTCCAGAGCATTCCAGATTCCACCTTTATCGTGGCTCTGTTACTACCTCCAGAGATGTTCTAGAGCCGTGACATGATGATCATTCAAATGATCAAACATTTCATTTACATAGACGTTGTTCCGGAATGAAGGTGGAATATTCCTGTAATAGAAAAACTGTGGAAAAGGGGCTTATTAATATTATAAGTCATCCAAATGGCGGCGCTTTACTTTAAAATCATTTTTTTGTTTTTGTTTTTGACATCGATCACATAGTTATAGGCCATTTGAGATCAAATTTGGTTCATATTGATTATCTTACAAGTGTCCATTTTCTGTCCACCATCCACACTTCATATGGGGTCACTTTCTTTCATTAGATGAAAAAATTAGTTCTCTGACCATTGTTCTGCCACTATCAAGTTGATATAGCTCAAATTGAGTTCATATCAATTGTCTAACAATTATTGTGGATAAATGTATATATAGCAGTGAGGATAGGGGGGATTTTGGGGGTGTGCCTTTGTTGTCGGCCCTGACAGCATCAGCCTCGTTTACATTTAACATCAGATCTTTCTTGAATTTTGACTCCATCCATTGGAACAGCTGATTTTGTCATTGCATTGTTACCATCACCGTGTAGTTTTCTAGAGAAATCTCTTCTTTTGTTGAGCTCTAACATGTCTTACAGTCCAGTCATCAGCACACAAATGGCAGCTCGTGTATGTATGTGTATGTGTTGTTTTTGGTTTTTTTTACACTAAACTTCTGTTGTTCAAATCTCATGTCTTTTGTGTTAACTGCAGTAGTGAAAGGTCACCAGGAAGACTATAGGATTCCCTTCAACCAGTAACTCATTGGCATGTTGGAAACATACAAATTGGTTAGCCATTGTAATCTACAGGATGTGTCACATAGAATAGATAACTTACTCTATCTAATTTGTAAAGAGACGGTGTGACTACCATCCTCAAGGCTTTTCCTCAGGAGGCTCTTGTGCTTTCTGTCTCATGACAAGTTGACAGTTTTTACATTCACACGCTGTATAATTCATATCAAATTCACACTGAGTGACCTAAATATTTCAGTGCCATGTACTGTCCCGATCCTGGATATAACCAGTTACAGAAGCCAAAGGTCGAGCCTCTCAGTTAAACTGTGATTTGTCTGCTCGCTGCAAAGGGGCAGCCTGTTGCTCTCTGCATTTGTGTGTTTTTCCCTTTTCGTTAAGAGCGCCAATGAAATATTAACATCAACAGCCACAGTGGAAAGGAAAGGTACAGACTAGTGTTGAAAGAGGAGGAGGGCACCTGATGACCTTTATAAAACAGCATCCTAACATGTACAGTGCTGAAATGTGGCCTCGATGGATATGAATAAAAATGGATTTTAAACACAAACAGTTCTGCACAGTTGTTCAGAAATGAATGTGTGGTGCATTTAGAGTACCTGATTGACCTATGACAAAAAATGTTTGAGTTACTGTATTTATTTATGTGGACTCCCTACGAGCTCCCAATCTCAAACACCTTGTAAAAACTGAACATATATACACACACACACACACACACACTTGGCCTTTTTGTTGTTTTCGTGGTTGAGGCTCAAACCTAAAGCATGCTTTTACCTCGGAGCGCCTTGGCCTCCAAACAACCTACCTGTGGAGATAAAGCATGAAGAATCTGTAAACGTAAAACACATGTTTAAACACTCACTTTTGTCTTTTGGTGCTTTTTTAATCCATCTGGGTTAGTCCTTTAACTTGCCATCTTTTAAACATTTTTACACTTTTTTGTTACTTTATCTGTAATTGTTTTTATCCCTGTTAGTTTCATTGTTTTATTATTTTTTTATTCCATTTACAGTCATTCTCCTTTAAAGAATTGATCTTGAATTGATTAAATGTATTGCTCCCTTATCTCACATTCTGTCCATCTTAGTGGTTTTAACTTTATCTGTATTTTGAATTTGTTCTGATGCTTTCAGTCAGTGCTTTTCTTTTTGAGTTTCCAGTTTATTATCATCATCATCATTATTATTATCATCATCATTGTTATTATTATTATTATTAGTCGTAGTAGTAGTAGTAGTATTATAACAAAAATGGCCTATTCTACCAATGAGCAACCAAAAGTGTATAAATGTAGCAGTGCAAAGGCTGCATTTATAAAGCGTTATTTCACCAAAATATACCTAGATGATGTCACCAAATAGGTGTGTCTTCATTGTTGATTTACATTTTTAATTAGTTGTTTTCTGTATACTGTTCAACACCACTGTCTTCAGTGAAACTATGCTATACATGACATGATTATATGATTGTAATCATATTATATGATTATAATACTGGAAGTAAATGGGTTGTACTTTGAGCAGCAAACATGTCAGGAGAAATACTCTTCATTTTGTATATTTAATTTTTGTATCATTTTCAGAAAGTAAAACCTGATTTAATCAAACTGTTCACTAGAGGCAGTAATGGAATTTGATATTTTATAACAAAGACACTGTTTGTCATAAGAATTTGAAGCTTTTTCTGTATGTACAGTTTTTTTTTTTGCTAAATGACTGTATGAAACTGTCAGAACCCTTATCACTTCTCTGTTCCTTCATAGACAACAACACATCAGACGACATGCCGATCATCGCAGTGATGGTGGCCCTGTCCTCTGCGCTGGTCATCATATTCATCGTCATCATCCTCTACATGCTCAGGTTGGTGAGATGCTGCTGATGTTTTTCATTCACAACAGCCCAAGACCTGCAGCAATGGGCTAAGATGCTGCTGTTGCCATGGCAATGACTGACTGGCTGCCTGACTGGTGTGTTTATTTATGTGAACCTCTTTGGTTTCATATGCACTTTGATCTTTGTTGATTGACAGGTTTAAAAAGTACAAGCAGGCGGGAAGCCACTCCAACTCCTTCAGGCTGACCAATGGCAGATCAGACGATACAGGTAGTTTGTCTGTAGATTTCACTGTATACTTGCGAAGCACTCATTGGTTTATTTAGGGCTGTATCAGTGCATTTTATTCAACTGGCTTAACCAAACTTCTTATGTTGTTTCTTTTCTGATAAGGCTCAATTGATCTTGGGCCCTCCCCCTCCTGTTCAGATATCATGTCACTGTTTAGCTGCTGGCAGAGGGCTTTTGTTCACTGTGATTACCTAACAGACAGAGCTGCACTTAAGCCACACTGCCCTCTGGTGGACATTTTAGGATAAGACAGTAAATCATGCAGACAGTGTTCCTTCATGTCAGACAACTTAACTCAGATTTTCTTACCCCCTTCTCTCATGTCTTTATCTCCACCTGTCTCACTCCTCCCGTTCCTTCCCCGCCTCTCCTCCCTTCCTGCTCGCCGGCGCAGAACTCCAGAGTGTGCCACTATTGGCCCGTTCACCAAGCACAAACAGGAAGTACCCGCCCCTTCCTGTCGACAAGCTGGAGGAAGAAATGAACCGCCGTATGGCTGATGACAACAAACTCTTCAGGGAGGAGTTTAATGTATGGGTTATTTAAACACATACCCTTCATAATATAATACACTGGAGAGCATATATCTCAGTAGCCTCACAGCATTTCTGTTCACGCTACTAATCACATCGCTGTTCACACTATCAGATTCAATGCATACACAAAAGGACATTAACAAAACCATCACTTCCTTTATTATACATAATATACACAGAGGTCAGTGAAATCATCTATTACAGGGGTGTCAAGCTCATTTTAGTTCAGGGACCACATTCAAACCAACATGATTTGAAGTGGCATAGACTGGTTACAATAAAATGGTGGTTACACGATGAAAATATTCTACCGAGTTTCCTTAAAAATCTGCTTGAATTATTTTAAGAAAAGTGCAAAGAAGAAGTGTAATTTTAACAATATTATATGTCAGCATTCATATAATTTACACATGCATTACGATTACATAATATATTTAGTAAATGGCAGAATACTGTTAAAATTACACTTCAACATTTTGTTTGTATTTGTTCAGGTTATTCAAATTTTTACTTAAAAGGATACTTTGTAAACTTTTTTTACACCAACATAAACAGAAACATGTCGTTATTTCTAAGCTATTATGATAGCATTTTACTGGTTTGATGAACTTGGTTTGCATGTTGAACCTGAACTAAAATGATGTTAACATCATTGATTGTTAATATCTTCACAAATTCATCGCACAGGCCGTACCCGACTCTTTAGTGGGCTGGTTTTTGCCCACGGCCCGCATGTTTGACGCCTGTGATATATAGATTTATTTAAGTTGGTGTGCAATGGAGCTCAGTGAACTCATGATAGACCAGAAGAAGAGAAAAAGGCACATTTTTAATTTTGACTGTATTCATAAATTGTTTGTTGAAGTGTCATCTCAAATACTTCTGAGGTCTAACACTTCTCTGTCAGTCCACTGCCTACGTCTATTGCATCTGTTCTCCATGTTTTGTAACTCATGCCAGTGCGGTATAATAATGAATGTCAGTGTACAGTGAAATAAAAGCCCGATGTATGAATTCTACTAGAAATATCCCTGACTGTGGAGGCAAGAAATCTGACTAATTGTTCTAGTCACACTATTATGAGGTCAGTCAGATCTGTGTCACACATTAAAAGTAAAAGTTAGGGGGACATAAACAAATGAAAGTTTTTAATTGCTTTCACAGGAACTACAATGTGTAATAAACAATAAAGCACAATCTTTTTTCCTCACCTCTCTTTCCACACTCCACCTCCACCTTTTTTAAAAAACAAAAATAGAATAACACTTTGCTTTACATACAAACACACCCTCCCCACCCCGTGATACCACTTCAAAAAAATATATATATATGGGAAATAGATCATTTATCTGTCACCTTTGTCTGCAGCCATAAAATCTGTTGCATTTGCCAGTTCATCAGGTTGTTACTGGACTATTTCCACACTCCCTGTGATTCACAGTGCTGTCATCTGCATTCTGTGTTTTTAGGCACTACCAGTCTGTCCCATCCAAGCATCATGTGATGCTGCTTCCAAAGAAGAGAATAAAGAAAAGAACAGATATGTCAACATCCTGCCATGTGAGTGTGATTATAAACCTGTCAGAAAAAAAACTGTGAAATATAGCAGTGCTTAATGTTAGTGACATTAAATTAACCATAATTAAAACCGTTTATCAGTAAAATTGGAATGAACATCAGACAATTAAACGGATGAAATGTGATTAATGATGGTAATGGAGCATGTGTGTCAATGTCTCTGTTTGGCTTTTCGTCCTCGTGTCTCAGATGATCACTCCAGGGTCCATCTGTCATCTCTGGAAGGAGTCCCTGACTCTGACTTCATCAACGCCTCCTTTATAAATGTTTGTACCTGCTTCCACAATATGTCCTTGTTTAGTTTTTAATGAAATTGATTATTATGTCGATTCTTATCACCTCCCCTTTTCTTTTTTCTAGGGCTACCAAGAGAAGAACAAATTTATTGCAGCTCAAGGTAACAGTAGTCACTGCGTCACTTTAGAGTAATCTTTGCTGACAAGCTGTTGCATCATATTATCAGAGCTTATGATTTGTTTTAATGTGTACATCTGTCTTGGTCTCTCAGGACCCAAGGAGGAAACAGTAAATGACTTCTGGCGGATGATCTGGGAGCAGAACACAGCCACCATCGTCATGGTGACCAATCTGAAAGAGAGAAAAGAGGTAAGGTTGCAAAGATGACAATGGTTTTTAATATCTTTAAACACTTTATACATGCGAGTCTTTCACTTTTATAGTTAAAAATGGACACACAAGAATGTCTGTCGTAATGTCTTACTACATTTTTTAATTTACATTTACACTTGTATTATTATTTTATCTTAAACTTCTCTTAAAACTCTTAGTCCCCTACTGTGGGCCAAATAAAGGATTATCTTAAATATAAGTTAATATTTAATCTCGCCCAATATTGGTTGGGAGAGATTATTGTAACCAGTGTCTGTGTGTCCGCAGAGACATATCACTTTGTAAGTCAATGAATACTTGAGATAACACCATGAAATTACATGGGCATATACATATAGCTAATGCGCATCAGATGCAATGATCTATTTGAGTGAAGGTCAAGGTCATATTTAGGTCAAATCAAAATCTCAAAGGTCAAGAATGGGTTGTCATAGAAATTTGATATTGGCAGAACTGTGTATCTGTGAAGTTTCTTCAACAGACACTGTATTCAAGCCTTAATCTTCCACAGCTTCTCATCATGTACTGTTTGTGCGAGTTTGAAATGGACATGATATGTTCTTTTGTAAAAAAAAACCAAAATGAAATAAAATAAAAATCTCTCTCTCTCTCTCTCTCTCTCTCTCTCTTCTCTCTCTCTCTCTCTCTCTCTCTCTCTCTTCTCTCTCTCTCTCTCTCTCTCTCTCTCTCTCTCTCTCTCTCTCTCTCTCTCTCTCTCTCTCTCTCTCTATATATATATATATATATATATATATATATATATATATATATATATATATATATATATTTGTTGTTGTTGTTTTTTCAGTGTAAGTGTGCACAGTACTGGCCGGACCAGGGCTGTTGGACGTATGGGAACATTCGTGTGTCTGTAGAAGACACAATGGTTCTAGTGGACTACACCATTCGCAAATTCTGCATACAACAGGTACCACAAACCTATTATCGGGGGCAACCAGGCCAACATATACTTCAGTGTTTCTCCATAATGTTTTCATTTGAATTATGCTCAGGTCAGTGATATGACTTCTGTTTAAGGTGGGAGATGTGTCTGGGAAAAAGCCTCAGAGGCTCGTCACCCAGTTCCATTTCACTAGCTGGCCAGATTTTGGGGTGCCTTTTACCCCTATCGGCATGCTCAAGTTCCTCAAAAAAGTCAAAACTTGCAACCCACAGTACGCTGGGGCCATTGTAGTCCACTGCAGGTAAGTGTGTTGAAATGACCCTTTTCATCTTTTGTTTGTGTGTCTTTGTGTTCTATACATACATGAACTCACATGATGGCCTTTTCTGTCACTCAGTGCGGGTGTGGGGAGAACGGGCACCTTCATTGTGATTGATGCCATGTTGGATATGATGATCGCTGAGAGGAAGGTGGATGTGTTTGGCTTCGTCACCAGGATCAGAGCCCAGCGTTGTCAGATGGTGCAGACTGATGTAAGTTGACTGTTGACATATCACTAAAAATACATACTCTGTGCCTATATTTGGCACACAGATGCTAATGCTTGATGTAAAGCTGATTATATGATGTGGTGAGGTAATCCATTTCTTTTTTTCCATTGTACCCACAGATGCAGTATGTGTTCATCTTCCAGGCATTGTTAGAACACTACCTGTATGGAGACACAGAGCTGGAGGTGACCTCTCTGGAGTCTCATCTAGCCAAACTGTACGCTCCCTCACCTGGAGCTGGCTGCAGTGGTCTGGAGGCTGAATTCAAGGTCTGTTCATCTGTGCACAGGATGCCTATTTTTCTATATTGTATTCCCCTCACCACCCAATAAGAGTATCTAATATTTAGCCTCAATTTCATCTACATATTCCATAAATTCCAGAAATTGACATCCATCAAAATCCAGAATGACAAGATGAGAACGGGCAACCTCCCAGCAAATATGAAGAAGAACAGAGTCCTACAGATCATTCCATGTGCGTGTGAAGTCGTAGTCTGAGGCTTAGGTTTATTATGTGACAATACTGTGCTTAAACACAGTGGAAAATATCATCATTCGCTCCTTTTCCCACGTTTTCCCTTGCACTAAAGAAAAACTCTGTTTCTGCTTGTGACAGATGAGTTCAACAGAGTGATCATTCCAGTCAAACGCGGAGAGGAAAACACTGACTACGTCAATGCCTCTTTCATTGACGTGAGTGTAAAAGCACCTGGATAAAAGCATACCATTTCATTTGGTTAATGCTGTCATTTGATCAGGCTTTCTTACTCTCTGCTGCAGTTGGATTTTAGTTTTTATCCCTCCCTACTTTTCCTATTAACAATACCTCCTATCTCTTTGATTGTCTCCACAGGGCTACCGCCAGAAAGATTCCTATATGGCCAGTCAGGGTCCCCTGCAGCACACCATAGAGGATTTTTGGAGGATGATCTGGGAATGGAGAAGCTGCTCCATAGTCATGCTCACTGAGCTGGAGGAGAGAGGGCAGGTGTGTGTTCATGTGTGTGTATGCAACTGCAAACACTAGTATTAGATAACTGGTCAATAACTGACTGAAATAGTATATTGATCATTTGCTCCCTGTGATCTGTATCTTGTATAACATAAATTGTATTAAATGTCTCGGAATCTAACTGTATATGGACATCTGTTTAAACCCAGTATCTATAGATTTAGAATGCACTATTAGTTTAATTTCCTTACAAAACACTCTTTACCTGTGAAATCTAATTTGCTCTCTGGGTCTTGTAGGAAAAGTGTGCTCAGTATTGGCCCAGTGATGGAGTAGTGGTCTATGGGGACATCTCCATTGAGCTGAAAAGGGAGGAAGAAAGCGAGAGCTACACAGTGCGTGACCTTCTGGTCACCAACAACAGGGTAAGAAAGGAGATGCAGGCAAAAAATTGATTTAATCACAGATTTTGTACCAATACTACTAAATGGCCAAAACCATGACACAGACGATTTGTAGTTTTTTTTTGTCTCAATAACAACACAAGCCTTCCTCTGATTTTCATAACAGATGGTTATTTGCTTTCTGTGTTTCCAGGAGAACAAGGCTCGAGCGGTGCGTCAGTTCCATTTCCATGGCTGGCCAGAGGTGGGCATCCCCACTGATGGGAAAGGCATGATTAACATCATTGCTGCAGTGCAGAAACAGCAGCAGCAGTCTGGCAACCACCCTATCACTGTGCACTGCAGGTAAGATATGATAGACCCATTTATTTTGGCCTTTCTCAAATAATATGCTGCTTTTAAACATGAAAACTACGAAAGAAAATACTTAACATTCAGGAAATTATAAATATCGCTGTATCACTGCTGGACATAGAAATACTTCATGCTAGTGTGTGTCTGGGAAATTGTTGCAGCCATTTAATTACAGGAAAAAACATCACTGAAGAATTGTTCTCTTCTTCCTCGTGACATTTGAATAGTTCCCAGAACTGTTGCTATGGTTCTTCTCTAACATGTGTACTCACAGCAAGCTTATGGTATGCATGTAATGTCTGAACATGCACAGTACAGTTGCAAATCTTGACAATGTCACATTTACACACTGGACTGTGTGTGTTTGTGTGTATGCAGTGCTGGTGCAGGACGGACAGGGACGTTCTGTGCACTTAGTACGGTCCTGGAGAGGGTGAAGGCAGAAGGCATCCTGGATGTCTTCCAGACAGTCAAGAGTCTCAGACTGCAAAGACCCCACATGGTGCAGACACTGGTAAGGGCTGTGGTCTCGAATGAAATCATTGTATGTACAGAACCATAAAAACATCAGGTCAATCTGCCTAAACATGTCTTATACACAAATACGACACGTATAACATCTGATTTGATTATTAAAGGAGAAATATCTAAATGAATCACACTGTAACAAAAGTATTGAACAAGAACAACATAGAACCAGTTACTGCATTTTCAAAACGATTTCCTGAAGTTGAACCATCATTGTGTCTAATTACTAGTTACTGTTCATGTCAGTTTCTGTCTGTTAAGTCTAAGTTCAACATGTGTCCCCACTATAGTGCATTCAGTCTTTGTTGAAATGTGTTGAAAATAATGAACACATATGCATTCACACCTTGTACATAAAACACTTTAATTAGAATCAAGGGAAATCAAAGTACAGAAGTGCTATTGTTAGGATGTGCTTAAAATCAATCGCAAATTGCATTCATAATGACATTAAAAAGCACTGAATGCAACTTGTCAAAGTCTGCAGAAACCCTAATGGAGCCCTTGTAGTGACTGAACTTTAGATTTGTAAGTTAAGCTGCAGTTATAAATCAGTAATCACCTGTTTGTCTCATATATCCATGCACTGTGAGATCTGTTTAAGTGATTAATGACTGACTGAGTGAGGTAAACATTTCAACATAACTAACTGGACATGGTTACTCATACACAAGAGCTTTAGAAGTGAGGCATCTGTATGACGCAGTAAGATTCAAGAGGATTATACCGTCATGTGTTACTGATACTGCCCTTTTCCATCCCCTCCCTCTTTAGGAGCAGTACGAGTTCTGCTACAAAGTGGTCCAAGAATATATCGATGCCTTTTCCGACTATGCCAACTTCAAGTAGGGAGCTGCCATGGCTGGACATCGTCCTACACATCATACAAGCATACGCACCCGCCAGAACACACATCACATTACCATGCAGAAAACTGCATATTCCCATCTGACAGACTTTATAAAAGTGACTCATCATGACTTGATCTGTGGATGGGATGAACTGCCTGATGGAAAAGGGAACGGAGGTCTCGGCCCAGAGAACAGGGCAATGCAGTTGGACAGAAAATAACGGAGATGCCTTCTTGAATATTTTGTAATATTGGTCTTGTTAATACAGCCCATCTCCCCTATTTCCTTTCCCCCTCTTCTCCCTAATATGTATATAAACTTACTGTGTTGCATCTTATTACTTTGGTTTCAAACACAGTTTTCAGTTTGGCTGCATTTTCGGGTGGCACCTGTAATGTATTTTATTGGTATATATATAAATATATAAATATATATGAATATTAATTGAATGCTTTAGAGGCTAATGTAAAAAAAAAATCTACAGTCAAGTTTTGGATTTCTTTTTTTTTTGAGGGACAGAGACTTAAAAGGTTTTGGCTTTGTCAAAGCTGTGCTGTAGTGAAGTGTGGCAGCAGAACACAGTTTCTGCATTAACAGACAAGAGCTGGGCTGTTCTTCACTCCCAGATATTTATACAACACACATACAAACAGAGCCATTTTTTCATCACTTAAAGCCACTTGCAATGTCTCCCCTTTACGTTTCAGGGGTCAATCATGATTGCAGAGCAGAACGTAGCTCATAGTCTCAGGTTGATACGAACATATACATTGAAAACCAGGAGCCATTTGTTTTTAAGGGACATCTATGTGTGTGTTTAAACTGGATAATCTGGCAGACAGAACACATCACTGTCCTCTATCTGCTGAGTGCCAAAGTCTATCACTCACGTGATGTTGCAGCTCTGAGACTCTACCAACCATGTTTAGACATTCAGGACAAGACAAATGTTTTACTGTGCAAGAATCTTTACCAAACACTTTCCTGGACTAGGGCAGAAAATTGGTTGTTGAAATTCAGTTTAAATTCAGTAGTTTTACCCTGTATACATTTTAGAATTGGTCATGTTAAACTAACTTTATGTTATTCTATAGGTCTGTTACAGAACAGTCACATCCCAAACACAGACTTGGAAAACACTCCGTTATTGCATATTAGAAATCTCTAAATGTTATATACCCATCATATTGCATTTTGTTTACAGACACATGTCAGTATTTCTTGTAGATTGTATTAATTTCTTTTCTGTCTGGGTTTCTTTTGAGTCTGCTTGAATATTTTTTATATCAGCCTCACATCACTACGCTGTATTGTCTCACATTTCATCAATAATTCCCTTTTATTTTCTACCATGAACACTGATGCAGAAGAATGTTTCTTTTTATTCCAATGCTGTTGCTAAGCTACTCCTCAAACATGGATTTTTTTTTTATTGTTACGTTAATAGTGAAGGTGTGCCATGCATTGTTTGCTCTGATATTTTGGCTGTCCTATAAGGATATTCACACTTGAACTATGTTTTTTTTTTTGTCACACATTGATGCCATGCCCTTTAAGATTGTAATGAAAGATGAATGATGTCAGTAAACTACAGGGCTTTGGGTCAGTCCTTATGTAAAGTCAGTCACCTCAGGAAATGACTGATGCCAGGACTGTTTAAATTGTCCAAATTGAACAAATTGAAGAGGAGTATTAAATAATACACCTCACCGCTGAGTTTCTGTGAAACAGTTTTAGATGAATAAGTAGGCTAATGACTTACATTTAAGGTGGTCTGTGACGTCATGGATGATGATTTTAATAGCTTATAATTCTAACTAAATGAAAACATGTTTTCTTTTGAATTAGTTGTAATCATTTCATTATAGATTTAAGAACCCCATGACTTAAAAAAAAAAATCTCTTACAGCCAGCATTTGTAATTATTTTACTAATGACAGGAGCACAATCAAGATAAATAAAATCATAGTAGACAAAGTCATTATTACATGCTGAATTTTCAGAAAGGGTGGTTGAATCAGATTTGATTGTTGAACACTCACGCACTATTTGCACGAAACGCAAAGCCCTAAAAAAGAAGAAAAAGAAGTATAGAAACCAAAAGATAAAATAAGTCCTTCAGTAAAGCCAGAGCAGTATAGGAATATTCTGGCTGTATTCAGTAGCTGTTTTAGGTGTCGCAGCCCTGCATTAAGCCCTTTAACAGGCTCTGTAAAGGACTTAAAGTAGCAGATATTTCAACTGACCGTTCACTGACACTGTTGGCTGTTTGTGCTTCGTCATCATCATTTCAGTTTGTCTCTTTCCCCAAAGCATCACAAGTGCCCGCACGATTAGTTAGGTGCCATTTTGTTCTGTGTGCGTTGACTTTGTTGCTCATCAGGCCTTTGAGTAACAGAGGAGGACACACTTCTTTTAGTTGGAATAATCAGTCTGCTGGGTTTTGCCGAAATGATGCAGGTTTATTACATTCAGGCAACGTCATCACTTCCTGTCATGTATTTTGACAGTGAAGCTAACACTGTGCCAGCCTATGAGACACAATAATAAGCTCTAGTGAGTTTAAAAAAAAAAAAAAAAAGTGCCTCATTGGTGGGTTTTAACAAACGATTACCTTTACCCTAGAATATTTCCCTGAACCCCAGCAGTTGTCCTTTATATTTAAACCCATGCATCACCTGCAGACTGATGATAAAACTGTGCATGACAAATCGATGGGGGTAAAACCAAAACTGGGCCAATCATCCTTCTGTTTAGAACCCCTTTGATCCCATACACAAAAAAGATCACGCAAGCGATACAGTTCTATTCCTGTTTCATTCCATATTACTTGAACGTGGGGTCCATTTGAAATAATTCCTTGTGAGAAACTCGACCTTTGACTTGGAACGTCATCCTTCCTCCTTACAACGAATACAACAGCATCTAATATGATTGATCATTAAGGGAAATGGGTGTCGCTAATTTCTGACCATATTTAACATGCGTCTCATTTCTATAGAATGATAGAAAAAGAAGAGTCCAACTGTCCTTTTCTCCACTTGTGTCTGTCCTCGTGTCTCTCACAGATTCCACTCACTGTTCACTTATCTCTTCCTTTTTCTCTTTTCCTTGGACCATTTACCCCAGTGGTCACTTGCCCATTCCCTTTTGTATATAATGTAAGGTTATTTATATTTCATTCCTGTCTGCTTCCTTGCTTATTTTTTCTGCTTCTCCCCCTATTTTTTTTTTTTTTTTAAAGATGTATATGAAACTGTATCGGGACCATTTTGAAATGTATTAGGGATATTTTGTTTTGGCCATTTTTGATTTGGTATAACTGTCTTAAGCAAATCCTATTTTTTAATTTGCCTATGTTTGTTTCTAGTGTTTTGTTATTCAACATTTGAATATATGTATATATAATTATATATATGATAAAATTATATATAATTATATAATGCCAAATGGCCTTTCTAAGCAAGATTCTGTTCAAACCTAATAAAGTGCTTGAGATTTTATCCTTGGTTTGTATTTATTATGTCAGGATCCTATGTTCCTATGAATGAAATTAACTGTTATGAGAGCAAAATTGATCAACTTTACAATTTAGGTAGATCTGAGGAAAAATAAATGTTTTTAATAATGTAAGTTTACAGACATGGTACCTACGTTATTTATTATTTTATTGAGCAGAAAAAGTAATTCATTCTAGGATTTTCCTTTGGTCTGTGGATGACTGAGGGGCAGAGATGGCATTTGTTACCAGACAAAGGTATATTTTTGCATTCTGGAACATTTCAAGGGAATGTGAAAATAAAAATTTATAGAGCAAAATATGTTGAATATTAATGTGCACCTCTGTGTCGGCTTGACCTGTGAAGAAGTGACCAATGTCTGTGTCTGGAGCAAATGATGAGGTGAGATTTCACGAATCCATAAATAACAAGTGGTACCCAACAAACCCTGACCCGCTTGCACACACTTTACCTGATTTGCACTATCTCTTATCATTGCAAAAATAAATTTTTGGTGACCGTGACCTTTGACCTACATTCACCAAATTTTAATACGATCTATTCTGGACTACCTTGCACCTTTCCTGAAAATTTTTATGGAAATTAGTCCTGTAGTTTTTGCATAAAGCTGCTTAAAAACAGACAGAGAAACAGACCAACAGATTCAAACACAATACCCCTCTCATCTTTGGGGGGGGGGGGGTAATTAAAGTTACAAGCAGCATCGGTTGGGATCGCACAGTCTGGCCCAGTTCTACCTCCCATTCATGAGATTTTGCAGTTTTACACACACACACACACACACACACACACACACATGTATATATATATATATAAAGGAAAGAAATCACTTCACCCACTGAAATACAGACACTGGGTTCATATGGTTTACAGCCGACATCATCTACTCTTCTGTCAATTCGATGCCTCGTCACTGACACATGTTCTTCGACTAATAGCTCTTTAGTCAAGAGCAGCAGATCTGACCTTTAATCAGAAACTGTCCAAACAGAATTGTCATTGGTTTGAATCTTCAGGGTTTGAGGTTTTTACCATCGGATATGAGGTCAGTCTGAGGATGAAACAGGTCACTGTGTTCAAACAGGTATGTGAAAGGAAATGGTCATCACCTCAGCCAAAGAGGTTTGATGATTGCACCTCTGTCTGTCTGTCTGTCTGTCTGTCTGTCAGTATCACTAGTACACATATTTCCATAAACTTTCCATAAAGCTAATGACAAACCCTGATGTGTTGTGATCCACTATACAGAAAGAAGTTTGGACTTTTAAATTATTTTTAAATACATTAGAGGGTATTTTACAGGAGCTTTAACAGCAGATATATGTTCTTGGATCAACTTCTACCTATATGTAATGACTGTTATCATCGTGACAAATAGACCTCTGGCACTACTAGTCATGCAGTTAGAAAAACTGTTTTTTCTCTTCAAGTCCAATAGTTTAGTTGTTTTTACCCCCAGGGACATTGGAATACATTTTTTTTTAATAATTTTTCTGATTATTTTGACTGCATTCATGCATATGGCATGACCTTTGGCAAGATTGTACATGTTTATTTTCTCTCGTTATTTCCTGCTCAGCAGGTACAATAAGTGTAAAAGACATTGTGCACTGCACTATTACACTCATACTGTTAAGTGCAAAAAATGTGGCATCACAATCCATTCAAATCAACATTTGTAATATATATTTTTTAAATATTATTATTATTCAGTGACATATAACAGGCTTTAATAATTCAACTCACAGAAAAATGTAATGATTGATAATAAGTTATTTCATTTTTGAAAATAATTCAAAACATGGTGACATGGTGTGTGATAAGAACCTAGCAATGAAAGCATTAACTATCTAAAACTTAATTTGCATTTGATGTAGATATAGGTAAAAAAAAACCAAAAAAACAAACAAACTATAAAATAAAACCACCCTTGTTTTCTTCAATTTTGTGTTCATTTTAATGCCTGATACAACTAAAGGTACATTTGTTTGGAAAAATATAATAGGAATAAAAACAGCTCATAAGAGTTTAATTTTAGAGCTAATATTTAGTCATTTTCCATGTTTTTTGATAATAACCAAAATGACTTTAGATTTTCCATCATTGTCTATAGCATTGTACAGACAAAAACAGTGCTTTTAAGGCATTCCATGTTTTCTTTTCTGTCTATTTTAATCACATGATGAACACAGGCGTCAGTACTTGATTGCATAAGCATTGTTTTTGATGGTCTAATAAAGTATATGAATGTATTTTTGTGAGTACGTTATGAAAAGTAAATGTTTTGTGTTTAGTGACTATTATAATCATAAAAAATGAATGTGGTTTCATGTAAAAGTAAATGCAAAACTTCTACATTTCTGTACATCGCTGATATAACTTCTTGCCTCCAGTGTAATATGAATGAATGAATGATGACAGTATATGGAACTAATGAAGAGTGATGGATAAGCGGGGTGTGTGCGTAAGAATGGATAATAGAAATGCATGTGGGGAGGGGGCTGCTGTCCGTCTGGTATTTAAACTGAGCAGTAGGACGAGGCTGAAGAAGATCTCTGCTTTAAAACACCTGGAAAACTGTGAAGTTGTTTGAACTCAAGGACAAAAAAAACACAGAACTCAGCGAGAATCTGTTAGAAGAGAAAAAACTAAGGTAAGGACAGATGTCTATATACACCTTTAATATACTTTGTGCAAAATTATTAGGTTAATATTATTTTGACAGTGGTTTGAACCCTAGAGAAGTTGGGAAGTAATAAGATAAACCTTGAGAATTAATACTTAATGGTTTGTGCATGAGAAAATGGTAAAATAGTCAATACAAAACTAAAAAATTATGAATATTACTCAGTGTTTTAGAAGTTTTATTGAACATACCAATATTATATAATGGAAGCTGTTACATTTTTACATGAGACTGAAAATAAAAGACTTTGCAGAGGTTCGATTAACAGCTGGGGGCAAATATTTAACACATAAGGACGCAGTGTGACTTTTCTGTGAATTCCCAAATTATATGTTTCTCGATATTTATCACTATTTTTTATATTATCCTCCAAATATTGCATTTTCCCACCAGCGAAAATAATCTATTTTCTTATGTTTAATTGACTGATTATCTACATGTTCATAGAAGCTCAGAACAAAATATCTCTTTTTCAGTAAAATACTTTATATCATTCATTGAACTTAAACTAATTATCTCCAGCCTCTGTCATTGATCTAACTCCATGGGTTTTGCTGGTGAATAAATGCTATAGAAAATACGTTTGAAATATATGCAACTTGTTTTCATATTAATTACAAAGCGTCTAAATGGGTCAAATCTGATGACCATGAAAAGATGACAAACAGTCCTTTACACCAATTATTTATATGAATTGATAGGAACAATTTAGTTTAGTAAATGATTTTTGTCACTGGTGGATTTTTGGGTCTTTATGGGTTAAAGTTGTAATTTTTGGGTGGCTGTACATAAGCCATCCTTTATTAATGAAATTAAATGAATGTATTTATTTTGAACATGCAACGAAACAAATAAAGAAAAACAAAGTAAAATAAGAGAAAATCAAAATAATATTTCAATGAACAGAATATATCTTCAAGTATGTGCAAGTCTGAATTGCATAGTTGAAAAGGAGTAGCACTAATAATCATATATTCATATCTATCTCTGTCTGTCTGTCTGTCTGTCTGTCTGTCTGTCTGTCTGTCTGTCTGTCTGTCTGTCTATATCCCTCAAGTGTCTTTAAAAAAAAAAAATCAAATCATACATTTTTCTTAATTTCATTATTCAACCACAATTTTACAGCAGATATTAGAATAAGTAATGAAAACATCTGATTATATGAGTAATTAAATATCCTAAAATGTGATCTTTGATGTCCGTTCAGGTGGAAATATCATGTGTCGGGTATCTGGGCTGGTTTTCCTGCTGGTTCTGCTCATATATGTGGGCGCTCAGTTGTCCAATGCACAGCACTGGTCCCATGGTTGGTACCCAGGAGGAAAGAGGGAGCTGGACTCTTACACTGCATCAGAGGTTAGAAACACTGTTTGCATGCACTATTTTCTCCTTCAATGAGAATTTTCTGGGGACAATGGAAACACTTATATTGTCTTTCTGTCTTCCTTTCTCTGTGTGTGGGTCAGATTTCAGGGGAGATTAAGCTATGCGAGGCAGGAGAATGCAGCTATTTGAGACCACAGAGGAGGGGCATCCTGAGAAACATTTTTGTAAGTAAAGAAAATACTTCACCTTAACAACCAGGATTAAATATATCTATTGTTGTGTCAATCAGTACTGGTGAAATATCTATGTAATATGTTTATTCCATAGTTATATTTGAGATATTTGTCAGTATATTGTAGGTATCAGTTTCAGTGATGTTGATATTGTACAGATCCATGATTAAGTTACACCTCCAGGGCTGAGTAATGCTTGAAACAATAACAGTCAAATGTCATCTGTGAATAGTTTTATTTATTTTTTTATCTGATTCACACTTGCCAAGGCTGCATCTCCTTTTCATTCAGAAGCAAAAATATGGATTAAATTTATTTTAGAGAAAATAATTTCATTCTAAAATCAAGATGCAACGGCTAAGGTTTCACTGTAGCGTACGATAATTATAATAAAGTAGTTATTAATTAGACATTTTTTTTCATGCCAGATTTAGTTAATTATGTCAAACTGTATGTGTTGTACAGTATTAAGTTCTAGTTTATTTATTTAATTCTTAAGATAAAAGACAGAGAAGAAGATATTGTTCTTTTATATACCAGCAAATTAATCACATTATGAATTAAAAACAACAGAAAGAACAACAATCTTGTATTCTCAACCCCTCTATAAAATAAAATACTTCTACATTAAGAGTACTAATGTCAAATACAATTGTAAATTCAACCTGTTAATACAGTATCTGTTGTCACTGACATCATTTAAAAAAAGGGGGAAAATATTCTTTCATTTCTAATTTTCTTTACCTTACCTGAACAGCCAAACACATTAGAAGGAAGAAAAACTGATTTATTGATATGAACACTGATGAGATACTAACGTCACACCTTTGAGAAGCATAACATTTCAGTATGTAACTGTTTAACTTTTTGTGTTTACTATGATTGTCTTCACAGTTGGATGCTTTAGCCAGAGAACTCCAGCAGAAAAAGTGACATCTGTGCGTCTTCACTAATTTTCTACCTTGAGACCCTTTACTTCAGTGTCTTTATCTTCACTTGCTCAAGTTTAACATTGGGTTGATCCTCTGATTGGATCTTTTGGGTTTTACCTTTGTTTGTGATTTTTTCCCCCCTCTGCTTTACAAATATTCTCCATGGACTAAACCTATTCAAAACATAATGTGTCATAATAAAATATCTATTTTGATATCAACTCTTTCCCCCTCTTCATTTTATTATCATTCTTGTTAGATGACTGAATGCACAGTAATTATTTTTGTGTGGGTTTTTTTTTTATTATTATTTTAATACTTCGGTAAGGCATATTTTGAGATGAACATTTAAATGTAGTTGAACTTGGTAAAAGAAAAAGTTCACAACAAAATAATAAAGTACATATATAATCAGTGAATCTGGGGATAATTGCTTTGCCTTGTTATACTGTATTTGGGCATCCATATCTAACTTTATCTAATGTAAGGGTAATTTTTGGATAAAATAATACATATTTAATGGACTTAAATACACTGTTGCCTATGAAGGTCGAACACTTCCTCTTTTAATTCCTATTCATACACAACAAAAATCATATTTGGCCAGAAGTAATGATTACACTTTATGTATCAAGAATAAATCCCATGTCACAACCACAACAGGGGTGCAGCCAGCATGTGTCCCTGTGTGTATGTGTCCCTGTGCCAAGAGCCCATTTCTGCTGTGATGAAGTCAGTGTGTATAATTGTTCACATAAACAACAAATATTAGAATAAGTATTTGTCTTGTGTGTGTTTGTTAATAGATAATAGTTTTCAGGAATACTCAAATGTTAGAAATAGTAAAGGAATATGAATTGCACGATGTTTATATATTTTTTAATCTAGTAAGTAACTGTTCAAGAGAAGAGACCGTATCAATAACAAATTATGGCATGTATTATTTTACTTTTTTTCTGAATATTCCCCGAACAATTCAAGACCATAGACGTCTCTGCGCATGCGCAGCATCTAGGGAAAGATGGACGATAGAAGTGTCTGTCGTCCGCATTTTGCGGACTCAGACCCACAAACTAACAATATTAGTGCACCTAATGCGGCTTCTGTCACAGTTGCTGAAAAAGTAATAAACACTAAAATAGATAGTACCCAGGTCGAAGGTGAGTTTTGCCTAGAACGTGCAAATTCAGTTGTATGGCGTCCTATCAGCTGAGTTAACATTAGCTTTTTAGCTAACGGACTAGCTACTTCGAGTGAGCTAGCTCCTTAGCTAAATACGCTGATGTAAGTGTCCAACGTTAGTTTACTGTATGTTTCCGTGTTCAGCGGCTCGTACAAATATATCTCACATCAGAACACACCTTATTATCATAAGCCAGAGAGAAAATTGATCATCATAAGGTTGTATCGTTTCCCAGGCCTTAAAGTAGTAGGCTCGATGCTACTTGTGTGACAGGCCAGTGTGGTAAAGTTCCGTCCCAACACAGTAAAGCTCAGCTGTTAACGCAGGCCTCTTAACACACCGTCACTTGGTCGTGGACAGTGCATTGACAAATGTTATACCATATATCTAATTAGGAGTAAGTTACATTTTGTACGTTTGGTTACGTTTGACACATCAGCTGATGGACTGTGACCATCAGCTGACATGACATTCATTGTAATTCGCTTCTTCACATTAGCTTCGATTATAAGTAGAATAAATGCTCAAGGCTGTGCATTAAAAAAAGTTATAGTACACACATTTTAGATCCTCAATCTCTTTTCTTGTAAACTGCTACTGTGATATTCATTTGGTAAGTACCACATTTGAAATGTATCAGCAGAAGTTAATATAGTTAGGACAGTATTCATGAAAGTGTGTAACTTCTTTTTTACATTCTGCAAATGCAGTAAATACTTTCAGACATGGGTATTTTAAAAGTATTTCATAGACATTTCAAAAAAAATTTAACCATATAGTAATTATGTCTGATAGTCAAAAATCTAAAAGTGCAAAAGCAAACCAACACATTCTCCAGATTTCTAGAATAGTTGACTACTGTATTTAGAAATCATACAAAAGAGCAAATAACTTATTTTTTATACTATGTAATATTAATCAAAGATTTTTTTTGTAATGTAATCTATTTACATAATATACTTTGACTAAATCTGAATTAGTAGTTTCTCCATTAAAATTTAGAAAAGCAGCTTTATGACAATGTTACATAATAATTACATTAAATTATCCCAAGAAGTCTGCAATAATAGCTACTAAATATCTTAGACTATTTATGTGACTAATGCATACTGTTGTATTCATGCAGTATTAAAAACAAGAAATTAGAATACAGTAACCCCTCTATTACTGCTGAACGATGAAGTTTGCATAATTTGATGAAAATGTCCAGTTATGATATGAGGTTAATTTAGCCTGGTTTTCAAGGATAATTCATAACTCAAACATACAACCTTGAATTAATATAAAATAGTGCAACATTTTAATTCAACTAATACATTTATTAACTTTTTCATATCTTGCACACTACATTTCAGGTCAGTGTCACCAAATTCTAGACACTGTGATTGCATTAATAGCTCTTTTTAACTGTACTTGGAGTTCAGATTTGCTAAATTACAGAGAAACTGATTAACTCCATTCACTACAATGAGCAAGGAAAGAAAAATATTTAATTACTCTTGCCTTTATTTAGTCTTTGCTTCAGGATTATAACTAATAGTTATGCTATCATGTTGAGTTTTTATTTAGGGCTTATTTAATGGGCTTTAAAGTGGGGATGAGTCAAGTATGTACTGTATATATTACTTTGTATGCCCTAGTAAGTGAAACATGAACATGCATCAGATGTGTTACTTTATTTTGAATGATGGCAATACATCTACATGTGTAATGGTATTCTTGCATTTACATAGTTGATAAGAATGACACTGGTTAATTTAAGACTTAAATAATGACATTGGAGGGCCAGTCAGTGACAGTGGATTAGTCCTTGCAGTGCACCGATATGTATAGGTAGCATGTCCACATTTATTAGCAGAAGCATCCTTTTTACATGAAACTCTCATGTAGAGATGCAAATGTATATTTCAAAGAAGTCATAGCATTGTAGTTTTGTAGATACTTTGTGTGTGTAAGCAGGTGAAATTATTTATGAAACGAGTGCAATTTATCACACACAGCATGTTAGTGTCATTATTCTTGCCTGGCAATTTGCATCTTAGTTAATCAGAACCATTCTTTAAACTTTATTTCAATGATTTATTCATTGCGTAACACAATCAAAGTATCATCAGACACATATCTTAAAATTGCAGCCTTTTAGGGTTATATAATTACACAAGCTGTCATTTTTCTTTTGACTAATTTGCAGGTGTCATAATTATATGTCCTCTAACTAGTGTACCATGCTCACTAAGGTGACTGCTAATATGGTTCATAGGAAGCCATTTAGATGAAGAGGAGCTGCTAAAGAGACTCCTCACTGACGACTACTGCCATGTGTGTGAAGCTGTGCTTCAGTTTGAATCTCAGCGCCTGTCCCACTATGAGGTTTTTACAGTCTCCTACATACTGCGCATGGAAGTGAGATACCATTTTATTGATAGTGCTCAGAATAACTCTGCCTGTTTTCTTGTGAACACAGGGAAAGAAACATGCTCAGAAACTTAAAGTGTACCTGCAGGCGAAGAGAGATGAGAAGATGGGCAAAGAGGGTACAGCACTACAGGTTAGTTCTCAGATTAAGGGTGTAATGCAGGAAAACAAGATGAAAACCTAATTTTATCCCCATCTTTACGCCCATGCATTGTCGTGTGTGTGTGTGTGTTAATTTGCAGCAGACAATGACTACTGATAAGGATCGTTTTTGTGAGCTGTGTAACATGGTGTTCAGTTCCCCAGTGGTGGCAAAGTCACACTATGACGGCAAAATCCATAATAAAAATCTCAGAAAACAAGGCCTGCAACCACCTGGTAAGTAATGGAAAAGTACTAGACATCTGATTTATATACTGTAGTTAATGGATGTAAGTGTGTTTTTATGATTATTTAATCTAATAATTTGTCGTTGCACAGGGACGCGTAATTTACAAAGTCAGACTCAGGCTCCTGCTAATCCTGACCATAATTCTGCCCCTGAGGGTGGAATGGACCAGCTGATACAACAATTAGCCACTGCAGCGCCCCCTAGCACAGAGGTGGATCTGAAAGACCCTAATAAATACTGTTCCCTGTGTGCTGCCAGCTTCAACAATCCCCAAATGGCTTTGCAGCACTACAATGGACGCAAACACCAAAGGAATCAGGCCCGACAGGAGTTGCTCAAAGAGCTTGGAGACCCTGACCAACAAGGTAACACACATGCAGCAATGTGTAGTTTTGACATTTCTATTACCTGAACAGGATTGTAATAAATATATACATTCCTCTTGGTTAGACACCAATGTTGCATCCTTTCAGTAGGTTAATTCTATGCAATGTGAATACATGGAGTACAATATTATCTTGATTATTATATCTTAAATTGTAGGCTATAGTTTAGCTGTGATAAAGAGAAGATGAGATAAAATATATACATTTAATTTCTGTAAAATAAAATTTCACTGAAAATGAGACATTTGCAGTATTTATTTTTTTTCATTGTGGTCTTATTTTGATGCTAGTTTCTTTAGAAACTTGGCAAAAACTTAAATTGAAATAGAAGTAAGAACAGAAAACCGTATTTTTAAAGGCTCATTATCTAGGTGTGTTCATCTAAAAAAATCTAAATATTCAGCAGTTCACTGCTCAACTGAAGTTGACTGAAATAAAACAGTCCATAATTATAAAGAATGCATCCTGTATCATTAGAGACATGAGATATAACTATATGTCATTAAAATGCACAGTGTAATAAAGTTTGTTTTTTTTTCCAATGTAGATATCCTGCAAGGGGTGCAACAGTACATGTGGTACCGTCATAGTGTTTGGTTCATTATGAGCATGTACTGTGGTGCAGTTCATTTGTCATTTTCAAATGACATTTCTGGACAAGTCATGTTTATATAGAGAAATTAAAATGTTTTGGAATTCTACTGTCTTTAGCTGAAGCCAGACTTGATCTGGACTTTGTTCTTCTTCATCTACTCAAAAAAACTTTATTCTTATTCATGGTATTCAGCCAGTATGGTAATTTACTGAGGTGCCCTCTGGTGTATTGATTAAGAAATACTCATTCCAACATATACGATGTATGGAAATATGAAGGCAGTTATGCATGGAAACATTAGAAATGGAAATACCTATTTACGTAGGAAAAATGAACATAATGAGCCTTAAGCGTCTCCACCAATTCAGTTATGTTTCAACACAGCCAGGTTCCAGCTGGCCTCTGCATCTAAACCATACTCAAGAACCGCATTACATCCTGAACTGTGGATAATCTGCACCATCGCACCCTTAGCATAAACCATAGTTTTATGTCTATGCCACTTTCTCATCCATCATTTGTTTTTTGCAGCCACCTCCTTGATATGTCAGATTTGCAGTGCCAAGTTTAATTCTGTGGAGATGTATCAGGCACACATGCAGGGAAACAAACACCAGATCAGGTGAGGCCAAGTGCAATGTTATTATTTTATATACTCTGAAATAGAAAGTAGAATATCAAGGGTCCTTGTAGTTTTGTATCTAATATGAATGAAATGAGGATTTGACTGCTGAAGTCTCAGGCATAGGTTCTACCAACATCTTATCAGAAACACCATGTGCAGGTATTTCCGAGATTCTTCAGCAAATTTTGTGATCTATTTATTATATAATCACCAGGTCATTCTAATGAGGTGTTCCGTTTGTCTTTAGATGTTGGGTATGTAGTAGGGGTTTGACACATTGTACAATTGTTGAATTAATGTTTTAATGCTCTGTCTAAATGAATCAAAGCTTTATTCATGTTCAAATGTTCCCATCCAGAGAGAAGAAGGTCATTGACCTGTGTAAATCCCAACAGAAAGTCTACAGCACATTTGCAGATGAACTGGCAGATTACATCCAGGTTCAGAAGGCTCGAGGAATCACCCCCAAGAGTGGACATGCTCCTCCCCTGATGGAAACACAAGGGTGTGAAGAAGAGGAGATGGAAGAGCAGGAAGAATTACACAAGGGGGATGTGATGCAAGGGAATGATCCCAAAACAAATCCCCCTCCCATCTCCAGCCCCCACCCTCAGCCCGGCCCTGGCCCTGGTTGTTTCTACCCAGTAGAGGGGTGGCATCCTCCGTATAAAGGCTCCACTTGGCTCCCCCACAGGTGGGACTACAGCTGCCCCCCTCCAGCACCCACAGGCTCAGCCTCCTCACAGTTCTCTAGTCCTATGAAAAGGAGGAGACGCAGACAGCAGTCTAGTTCCTCCTCATTTACTACCTCATCTTCCTACTCCTCTTCGTTTTCCTCCTCCAGTAGTTCCACAAGTGACAGTGACAGTAGTGAACACAGACATAGAGAAAGGAGGCACGTTAGAAGCTCCAGGAGAGACAGAGGCCGGAGGGAAAGAAGTGAGGACTCAGATAAAGCGGAGAGGAGGAAGAGGCGATGGGCAGGGGTACGAGATAATGAGTCAGAGGAGAGGAGGAGAGACGAGTCATTACAGTCGGACAAAGACAAAAGGAGAAGAAAGCACAAAGCTAGTGGTAAACGTAGAAAACACGAAAAGAAATCAAGACAAACGGACTCGAAGGAGGGTGGAATGGAAAAGACGGAGGACATTTTGAAGCCGGAAAGGACATCTGAGAGTAAGATGGAGGCTGAGGGGCACGTCGAGGCTGACGTGAACGTGGAGCAGTTGGAGGGTGGGACGGGTGAAGCAGCCAAAGTTAAAAACAGGAAAGACAAGAAGAAAACAAAAGACAAAGTAGACACTAGGACAGAAGAGGAGAAACTGTGGGACGACTCGATTCTGGGCTGTTAGTCTGAGATGAATGAAGACTGTTACTGAAATGATCAAGCAGAAAATATGTTTATTATTTAAGATTTTCAAATGTGTGTTTATTAATCAGACTAAAGTCGATGACATTTTAAATCTGCTTTCATCTGATGGGACAGACGAGTGTTTATTGTCTGTAGGTGAGCTAGCTGGCTAGCCATATTTAGTCAGAATCTGTTCAACTTCTGTCAGTATATTTAAAAGGGTTTCATTTGCACATCCACCACTTCTACACTATGACGCAATGTATTTAAGTTAATTCATGCACACAGTATTTATTGTTGACTAACTTGTTTTATTTCTTAATACTCATGGTTCTCTTGGCCTTTTTAACAGTATCTCTGCTGATGTGTCTCATGATCGTCCTCCAGATGGTGCTGTCAAACCAGAGTATAATGAATGCAAATAAAGATCAGCTGATGTCAGGAGCTCAGTCATTTAGATTTCCTTTGAAACAATATGTGCATTATCTCATGTAGGAAAAAAAAACTGATTTAGAGCTTATTATTAAGAAGTGTTATGTAGGAAATATTGCAGTGACTACAAATAAATGCAGAGCAATGCTGTAATAAGAGGAAAAATACAGCAAAGCTGAGATGCCTATGTAGTCTGCAGTGTGTATTTTAGGAGCAGATATGCACATGCAAACAACACATGATGTGTTTGGGGTCAAACAGGTGCAAGAGTTAAAAAGAGGACAAGTTTTCACCAAATCCAAACGTCGGCTTCTGACGCTTCAGCAGCAAATGAAATAAAAAGTGATCAGAACTAAAGAGTTGGCTTATGAAGTACTGCTGTAATATAAACCAGAAACAACTACATTAGTGACCCACAAGCATGTCTTTTGGGGAGGGACTAAATAATTATTAGACCACCCCTTATCCTTATTGTCTTGAATTTTCTGTTCATTTTAATACATGTTGCCATTAGAGGTAGATTTGTTTGAGCAAATATAACAAAAATAACTCGTAAGGGTTTAATTTCTGAGCTGATATTCATCCATTATTCATGTTTTCTTCATAACAACCAAAATCACTTCAGTTCTTAGATCAATATCTATAGCATTGTACTGACAAAAACAGAGTGTTTAGGAATTCCATGTTTTCTTTTGTCTGTTTTAGTCACATGATGAACACAGGAGTTGGTACTTTATTGCAAAACCATTGTTTGATGACTTAATGATCTAAATGTTTTTCCATGACTATTTAGCATGAGGGGACACATTGGTACAGTGGAGAGTACTTGCATCTCACAGCAAAGAGGTCCTGGGTTCAATTCCGACACCAGTTGGTGGGGGTGGGACCTTTCTGTGTGGAGTTTGCATGATCTTTGTCCCATCATCCATAGACGAACGGTGGGAGAAAGTTCACCTCAGTTTCAGTTTATTTTAAGCACACAAAACCATCAATACATCAATCACAATGGTCAGAAAAACATCCTTCTTGGACTCGAAAAGGAGTGGGAAGAAGTAAAACTTATTAACTCCCATCCCCCTTTTTACAAACTAATAATCCAGCAGCGTCTGCATTAACAAACAGTTTTATATGTGTTTATATTTGATACAAAAACCTCTACAATCATTTATATACACATTATTTTATAAGTCACACAATGCAATTTGTATAATCACCTATAAGTGTATTTATATAAATTTTATATTTACTACAAATACAATTAATCTTAATGTGAGAGTGATTGTCTCTACATGTCATCCCTGCGATGAACTGTCCACTAGTACAGGGGGTACTGTACCTGTACCCTGGCTACACCCATGTGAGTGACCCCTGTGACCTCAGTGAATGAATGTGTTTAGCATCATTTTATTTTTTAGATTTATTTAACCAGGCAAGTCTTTAAGAACACATTCTTATTTACAATGACGGACTGTCAAAGAGACTGGAGTCACTTGAGAGGAAAGGGTCGAGGGCTGCAAACTAAAAACAAATTTAAAAATTCACATAAACCCAGAGGAAGGTGGCAATAACATATCTACCTTTTCATGGTTCTTCATATATCATTTATTTAATTCATGCTTTATAAATACACTTTATCCCCTCCCCCTCAAAAAAAGGGGGGAGGGGTGTTGGGTTATGCAAAAACTAATAGACCAATTTTCATGAAATTTTCAGAAAGGTGGTCCAGAATAGATGAGCTAAAATGTGTTTTTTGGTTCATTTGTTGTTGTTTGTCTTATTTGCCAGGTCAAAGGTCACAGTTGAATTTTGGATACAACCTTTCATTTGTCTTTCAATGAGCAATCAAATGTTGTTCTTTTAATTAGACACCTTGTGTGTATCGATTATGAACTATTTTTGACCCGAGAGGTCAGGGGTCAAGCTGTCAATACCTAAAATTTTTAAAATAGTCCATAAAAGAAAAAAACAAGTGAAGATAGACTTTGTTGCTATTATTGACAGTTAGAAACCTGGCATGGGCTTTAGAATGACATTATGACCTTTGACCTTGACTGATGTTAAAAGGTCAAAATCCATATGATTTTAAATGGTTTTAACCATTGAAAGGTCAAACCCATAGTCTCATGTTTTTGAGAGGGAGATGTCCATTAACAGCTAAAATATTGGTGAGGGGCAGTGTTTGTTGTTATTATTATTACCAATACTATTCTGTAGAATCTTTGAATATCTGCAAATCAATATGAATTTGGAGTCATTGAGCAATTTGGCCAACCTGACATCTGCTAGTGTAGTCACATCTGTTTCTAACATGTATTAAACTACCTGTTCATGTGTTTGTTATAATAATAATTGTGTAAAACTATTACTGTTCCAGTTATTGACGTATAGAAAGGCTAAATACGTGCACGGTCAGGTTATGCATCTCTTGAAAGCTGTTGGATAAAACCCTTAAAAACCTCTGGAACACACTGTAATACTGACTTAAAGTGTAAATAACGGTACAAAGATTTTCTGCTGGAACAGACAAAAGCAGTAGGAGGCACCAAGCACATGACACACACGACCAGCAAAGGCTTCACAGCTTCTAGATGTTTGAAAGAGCAGCTCTGAAGCCCCCTGAGATCTCCTGTTTTCAAAGAATCCTGTGGTCTCGCTCCCTTGCCTCGCTCAACTCTACGACCCCCGTAAAGATACATGGTTCCCACATCCTCTGACATAAAGACCCCCCCCCCCCAGCCTGTTGAACAACCGTACCTTTGAAATACACACACACACACACACACACACTGCTCAGATGATTTAAGGGTCTTCACTTTTGAAATGTGAGGTTCTGCTCGATAAAAATGCATTTGAAATCGTGTAAAAACAGACTGAAGACAGTTTCAAACATTGAATGTTCGGGAAAAGTACAGAACTTAAGGCTATTTCAAGCAACTTTTTGACAGTGTGTATTAGTTGTGTGTTTAAAATGTAGGAAAAAAAACAAGTATGGATGTGATGTATAATGAAGTATCATACTGTGCAGAAATGTCAGATTATTTTTGGAGGGTTGGAATGAACAGACATGTCTCTTTTTTCAGACACAAGAACTTAAACCGCTGGTTCTCGACCTTTTTTTTTTAGCTCATGACCCTATTTTAATGTATATTTTTTGACAAGCCCAAACACTCTAAACTGAGATATTTTTGGGCTAAAAATATATTAATTTTTTTTTTTTGGATCCTGTAATAGTTTCCTATATGTTGCAAATAAATGTTAATTTTAGATGACATTTATCATATATATAATGCACCTTTTTGGTGTCTCCTCAGTTTCTCTTGGGGATGTCTTCTAACTGTGACTGTGTCCGAGCACGTTAAAGTGTAGTGGTCACATGATCAGGTCAATCCAGATACGCCCTTTCAGATATTATATAACACATTTTATTTGAAATAGGTTTTTATTAGGAAAAGTATTTTTTTATTATAATGAAATATATATTGAAGCATTATTTTTTTGTTTGCATTAGTGCTTTTTAATGGATTTTATCATGTGTTGTGTGTATATGCATGTATAAATGTTTACTTCTATATTTCTATGTACACGTGTAAATGTGAACTTTTTATTGATGATTTTATGGTGGTGCCAAGAAAGAGAGAGACGCTAAATGTAATTGCATTGTGTCTCACAATGACAATAAAAGTATTCTATTCTATTCTATCCATTACAAATATTTTTTTATTCATAATAAAAAAAAATCAATTATTGTACATTTTAAGCCACCCCACATGGCACCTTGACCCCATGGTTGAAAACACTGACCTAATGTAAATACATCTGTACATAGTGTAATAAAAGCAGAACTAAAAGGCTTCTACATGCATAACTGTACAATGACCCCTGTTCATATGACAAAAAACAGTAATAATGTGATGTAATAAAGTATTTTACTGTGTAAAAGTCTCAGACCAACATTTAATAAATTGGTTTTGTAGGGATGAAATGAACAGACATGCAGTAGGTATTTTTCTTCTTTTTCTTTTTTTGTTTAAAATCAGATTCAACAAGAACGTACAGGTGATATATGAGTGTATAATATTATAAAAACACAAATAAAAGGCTTGTGCAGATAAAACTCTGTAGGATGACTCCTTTCCACATGTCAAATCTAAACCAAAGAATAAAGAACATCTGATGTGTTGAATGAAACAGTTTTAAAAATGTGGTGAATCTAGAAAATTAAAGAGAATTGACAATAAATACTAGTCATTCATGTTTGTAGAAACCACATGTACATGTTTCCTGTATATCCTCGTCACTTAATCTGAATACATATATTGATAATTATATATGTTTGTGTTATAACTTTATTAATGTGGGTTTAATACTTTTATACAATGCCGTATATGTACAGACAAAAAGGTCAGAAATCTTTCAATCCAGTAAAAACACAAAATCACAGGCACATAACTGTCATAATTTTCTAATTTTAATGTATGAAACATTCTGTCATGAATTAAATGATTTAAATACAATAATTATTGGTCGCAGCCTCAGTTTAGTCAGATGTTTTATTCATTGTTGTCTCCACCGTTTGATAATATTCGACTCTCGTACCAGTCAGTCCGTCAGGTTTAACTCATGTGATGTTACATTTAAAAAAAAAAATAAAAAATTATATTCTTGATTTTTACAGTCATTTAGGTCAGCAGAAATCAGGAAACAACTGATACTCTGTTCAGTTTAATGCACTAAGCAGTTTAAAATATTCGATCCATCAAATATTTACTGACAAATTCAATTTATTCTATTTTTATGTAAACAAAAAAATAAAAAATAAAAGGGTGTCAGTCCTCTGATTATACACCTATTATCTATTTAGTCTGTCATTATTCCTATGCTCATCATCATATTCACCTTTATGCTTCATTGTAAATATTTTGTGTTTTATCAACATCAACTGTTTGTAATAAATGACAGGAACAGAAGCAGCTCCACACACAAAATAAAACATTTACCTTGAATTTCTAGCTTATTATAATAAGTATCACTTGAATATTTGCTGTTTGTCATTATAAAACACTTATTCTTATCCTTATTCTGCATTATTCTCCATCAATTTAACCCTTTATCAGACAAGTGACTATTTTTTTGGTAATTTCTTCACAGTTCCAGGGAGGACACAGAGTCTATAATATCAGGTCCAATGTGGTCTACAGTGTCTGTAAGGTCCATGAACAGTGAGTGTACCTGCTTTGTTTGGTACCAGGAAGTAATGGTACTAATGTAGGGAATGATGTTCAAAGAGATAAGTGTTGATCAACACTTACGTTGGTCTAATCTTCTAAAATACATGTTCCTTTCACCTTGCATGTGTTTTTTTGTGTGTATTTTTGCATCGATTTATTGGATTTTTGTTTGTTTGTTTGTTTTGTTTTTTGTTTTTTTTCCCTTTTTTGTCACTGACAGGCAAGGAACCAAATACGGTAACTTCATTAATGTTGTTTTCCTAATAGGGCTAGAATGTGGATTAATCTATCATCACAATTAATGTGATTTAAAATTTTGATGTAATTAAGATCTGCAGCTGAAAATGATTCCGAATTTTTCTGGCAATGTATTTCAGGTAATTTGTCGAAGTTTATTTGTTTATTCATTTATTATATCATGGACAGTCCTAATTAATGAACTGTAACAATAACAGTAAAAAAAAAAGGGACTTGACTAGCATCCTGACGACAATATGCACCTTAAAATAAATACATAAATAAATAGAGTTACTGTCACACATGTTGAGTTGTTGATCCGTTAGTGACAGGCAGCAGAACCAACTCATAAAGATGGAAAATGTTAAACAGCATATTGGCCTCTGGGTGGAAATATGAGGACAAAAAAAAACCAAAAAAAAAAAAAAAAACCAAGACGGAACAAGTGTTTCCAGTTTTGTTGAAACCATTGAAGGTGTTTAATAAATATATTAAGTGCTCATACATTCCCTTCTTTAATGAGAGTCCATGCAAAATGAAACAGGAATATTATATTTAATCATGATTAACCATTTGATGCATGAATTATGAGAACATTAATCAACATTTTTCCCTCCCAAGTGTTATCTATTCCACTTTAGGCCTGAAAAAAAGCAATATGATCTAAATATTTTTAATGAACTTATTTTTTATGGAGTTATATAAATGTCCACACGGCTGGAAAACATGTGTTTAAAATGTAATATCAGAACATTATGAAATAAAAATAAATTTTAAGGCAGTTTTTGTTTAAGAAGAGACTGTTAATTACAGTCTAATAATAACAAATAAATATGTTTGTGCAGAGCAGGTATTAAGAACAGACCAGTTACAGTAATGATATGAACTGACTGATATGAAACTAAAACAATTAAACCTATGAATATACAAGAGAACAACTGTAGAACAACTGTAGAACAACTGTAGAACAACTGTAGAACAACTGTAGAACAACTGTAGAACAACTGTAGAACAACTGTCCACTGTAGTGACCTGTATGGATCAAAGGGTTAAACAAAAGTGATCCACAGCAACCCTGAGATTAATCAGATTAGAAATGAGGAATGATTTGACAGCTGTGTTTTCTACATAACAATAAAGATTTTTGAAAAAATTCACAAATATAATGAAGTTTTGTTATGTCCCCCAACAACACACGAAGGTTGAAATGTTGAATTTCAGAGTATTTTAATGGGTTTACTATGAAGGGTTCATGTTAAGCAAGATAATACCTCAATAATCTACTAATTACTGATTATTGAGATATATTTAAACCCTATCCCAAAGAGCATCAGGCGACTCACGGCCCACACCTGTATGGAGACAAATATATACTTGTATATTTAATTGTACAGCTCTTTTATGCTTTGTTTTTATTTTTTATTTAAGTTTATATTTCTGTGCAGAACCAAAACAATAGAAATAGAACCTTATTTTCCCTTTTTTTTAATATATATATCACTGAACAGGTGTGAACATACAGCAGGTATCAGATAATTAATAAAAATAATAATAAATAAAAGCACAAACAAACATAAAAGCCATTCAGAGTGTCAATCTTTCTTAAATTGACTGGAATATTGTTGACTAAAAGACTAAAATATGTCCATAACATCCACAGTGTCCAGAATGGGTGACGTATATTTTATCAATAAATCCTTCAGTATTGTCATAAAGTGTATTGGCTAACTGTTCCTATTTAATGTTTGTAATCTATTATTGTATTTTATTGTTTTTATTTTGCTTCTTGCTTGTTCTTCTGTACATCAATTTGGTCCACGATGGTTAGAGAGAGAGAGAGAGAGAGAGAGAGAGAGAGAGAGAGAGAGAGAGAGAGAGAGAGAGAGAGAGAGAGAGAGAATGTAAATACTATAGTGACAGATGATATTGATATATGATGATTAGAATAATATCAGAAAATAATATAATTCATGAACAATAATATGTTTGTGAACAACACATTGGAAGCAAATAAAGGAAAACTATCCCGGTAGGTGAAGAATCTTATCATAGTTTCATCAAAATGTTTATAAAAAGTGATTATTCTGCTCTTAACAACCCTAATTGTCACCTGTGTGATGAATGGTTTTCTGGTGTCCCTGGTGCATGCTCTGCACTGAGACATGAAGCTGCTGTATGTAGAACTGTGCTGAACTCCAGGTCAGGTCACACACCTGGGCGCACACACACACACACACACACACACACACACACACACACACACACACACACACACACACACACACACACACACCACAGTGCTGCAAACCTGTTGCTCTATCACTTTCAAGGCTTTTTATTGTTCAATATGCGTTTACACGTGTTTTAATGAAACATGTTGTGTTTTCAGCTGTCACACATATGCATACTTTGTATATTTATGATCACATATATATTTCAGATTAAATGTGTGCATCATAAATAGGACTTCTTATTACTTTATCATGACTTTTATATGATACATGTCTGTAAAATGTCCTATTATTGTTCTTTTTCCTCCTCTAGTTTGTACCAATGTGTGTAAGCAAATTCTACTTCTGTGGTATTTCCTTCAGTAGCAGGCCCTGTGTGTGTGTGTGTGTGTGTGTGTGTGTGTGCGTGTGTGCGTGTGTGTGTGTGTGTCACATTGGGGTGTTACCCTGACGACCTAGGCCACTCAGCTCAGTTCCTCCCATCATCTCTGACAGATAGATACTAGCAGGAAAAGAAAGTATCAGCAGCTACTATTCAACACACGCATATACTATACAGGCCGAGGGATCAAAATGTTCCAGCTGCTTCTGGGATGGACTCTGCTGACAGGGACTTTATGGAGCCTAGGTAAGACCACCAAAAAAATGATTATTATTTGTATTATAATTTTAATACACTGGACACGTTAACTCAGAGGCCTGAAGCAAAGGATGCGTACGCTGAAGCTGAAGTGTATGTGATGTTTTAAAATGATTATAATCTGATAATGTTTAATGTTAATGTGTGATAATGTTAAAGAAATAAAACAGCAAATTAGATGGTTTTAAATACAACCAAGTCAAACTTTTGTCTTAATTGTTAAAACAGTTGCAAGAAAAAAGGTCAAACAGCAATCGAGGATGTTGTCGTTCTAAAATGTTGCATTAATCTATAATGTTTTTTTATGTGGTTGTTATAGAATATGAGTCTAGAAATGAAAAATATGACAAAGGGACAATTTTTTATAAAATATATTAAATCCAGTTCTGTATTATTTATTTATTTATTTATTTACAGTTAACAGTATCGCTCTGCATCAGCCTTTGCAATGAACTGCTGAACTGTTAACTCCACTAGATGTGATTTTCTGTTTTCTTAAAAGCATTTTTAATCACATTTTTTCATGCATATCAACAGTAGTATATTAAAAAGCAGCAGATTTAAACAGAGTGTGTGTGTGTGTGTGTGTTAACCTTTGACAAATAAGGAGCCTTTGAATTGAACACACCTTTATGTATTTCACAACGACAGCGATTGCAACAGGTAGCGTCTTATAAGTGACTTAAAAACACCATTTAGATGTCAAAGTCTGTTTCTAAAATTAGATAAATGAGCTTTGTTGTAAACAGGGAATGGATGGTAAATGGTGTCAGCGTCAAAAATATCTTCAGTGTGAAATGGGAAAAGGTTTCTGTATTTTCCATTCTTGCATCATTTATGCTTTTGTAACATATTTCAAGTCATTTCACTTTGCTTAAGTCATAGTTACTTCTATCATTTTGACTTTATTGTGATTTTAGAACACAGGTGTCAAACATACGGCCCAGGGGCCAAAACTGGCCCATGATGGGGTCAGATCTGGCCCGTGGGACCAATTTTTGAAATGCAAAAGTTACGCGGAAAATATTAACAATCGTTTTACTTTAGGGTTCATATAAAACTTTACTTTCGTCTCAAATGTGTCAAGGCATAACAATCTGTGAATAATAACGACTCCAAATGTTTCATCTTTGTTTCAGAGTAAAAAAGTTAAATTACACGAGTTTTCGCACAAACCGGTCTTTCAAAAAAAATACGAACAACTAACAATGTCCTGGAAAATTAAGTGTAATTTTACTAATATTCTGCCTGTTGCTAAATGTTTTATGTATTTGCAGATCCATTGTGCACGTTTGCGGATGATAAACAAAGGCATAATATTGTTAAAAAATGAACAATAAACTTCCAAAAATTTCACCATTTCCTCAAATCAATTTTTTCATTATAAGAAAAAACGATGAAAATGTTGGAATCAGCATTATTTATATATAATCATGTTATTATTTGATTGATCAGACCCACTTTGGATCATATTGGGAGGATGTGGCCTCTGACCCTCGTTTATCTCTGCACATTTTGAACGATTAATGGATACATTGAGGCCGAGACCATCAATCAAGGTCAAAGGTCAAAGGTGTTTCAAAAACCCCCCAAAAACCTGTGGCCGGGGGGCCAAAATCGGCCCGCCAATGGGTCCAATTTGGCCCCTGGGAGGAATTTGTGAAATGCATTATTTGACATCAATTCACTCTAAAATGGATCAGACCATAATCATAATACACAATAATTATGAAAAAAAGTTCTTTGTTTTAGTGTTAAAAAGGTAAATAAATAAATAAACACTAGCCTGATATAAAAGTGTGAATAAACTGAAATGTGTGTGGAATTTTACCAACATTCTGAATGTTACTAAATGTATGTATTTGTAAATCTACTGTTGTCTTTACAGTAACTTGTGATGCGCATACATATAAATGATAAACTAAAGTGCAATATTGTTAATATTACACTTATTTTTCTTAAGAATTTTTGGTTGTTAATATTTGATCATGTTATGTTTAAGTCCAGTTCGTAGATGTCAACATTTTCTTGATGGAATTGTACTATTTTTGTTCAAAAACAGAGAAAACTTTGGAGTTGACATTAGTTATATGTATTTTATTCTATTATTTCAATTATTTTACTGGTATATCATTTTAGGCTGAATATGGCCCCTGAATTAAAATGAGTTTAACACCCCTGGCTCTTGGTGTTGAACTCTACAACACATCTGTGTGTGTGTGTGTGTGTGTGTGTGTGTCCATACTGATGTTCACTGATGTTGTAAAATCTAAACTGTCCTTGTGTTTTTGCTTCTAGGTTCAAGCCAGATTCTGCTACAGGAACAAGTCAAAGTTCTCTACCCTAAACTGTTAGAGCTTGTAACTCTTGAGTGTGAGTGCTTCAATGTCTCCTGTAACTTCGTGTACTGGTTCCGTACTCCTCTCAACACCCTGCAGTCTGAGTACATTGGGAGATCCAACACCGCTGAACGTGAGCATTATGGTGATTTGTTCAAAGAACGCTTCAAAATCACACCGAGAGGCAGTATGTCCTACAATTTACGCATCAAAGAGATTACCAAAGAAGACACAGGGTTTTATTCTTGTGTCCTAAAAGACACCAAAAGAGAAGAGGTGTGGAGGCCTGGGGTTCTGCTTCTGCCAGGAGGTTTGTATTCTGACATTTTAAGAGCTTGTTTTTTTTTTTTTTTTTTTTTAAACCAAACTCAATAAACTGGTCTACAAGTAAAATGCTTTGGGAATAAAATTAATTAAATTTTACCACACGTGTTAGTGATAAAGAAAACTCAAGTCTTAAATGCTTTTTAGCTCCAGTTTTCAAGATAAGTCTTCAGTCAAAATGTGAAATTCCTAGAAATAACGAGAATAGGTTTTAGTCCAAAGGAATATTGGTCTCAGATCTACTTCAAAACACCGTCTGCACATTATGATCCATTCACTTTACAGGTTCTTTCTAGTGGAATATTTACTAACCCATTATATACATGGACATAAACCACCATAAATGTGGAATATCTTAAAAACATGAACTAACCAGCACTAAAGTCATTTGTTTTATGATTCATCTCATTGAAGTATTTAATACATTTAATGTCTGAAGCAGATACTTAAAATAATAATAATTGTAGAGCAGTGATATTAGGCGTCTGTTAAAATGGCTGCCATTGATCTGAGTTTAGATAAACAGAGTAACAAAGTATAAGTACTTTGTTACTGTACTTAAATAGATGTTTTAGGTATCTGTACTGTACTCCAGTATTTATTTTCTGCCAACTTTTTATTTTTTTACTCTCTACATTTTGCATAAATATCTGTACTTTATACTCCGTACATTCTCAGAATAGACAGTATATAAAATAAGTGGCTTCAGACGGAAAATCAGGGGAGGAGAGAAGGAGCAGAGTCGGTACCAGGGTCCGAAACGGGTCAATTTTTGAAATTTTTTTTTTTTTTTTTTTTTACAAACTTTTCAATCTTTTATTTTTTCACATCCTTGTCCACTACCTGCCCACCTTTTGTTCAATTTTATCTGTGAAAATTCTTAATAATACCCACATGTTTTTGTGGGTTACCTGTCAGGTAGCATCATTGGAGATTTTTAGGAATACAATTAATTGATCGAACTTTAACAAACTATCACGGTAACAGACATTTTGGGGCGAATTTCCCCAAATTTCCCAAGTTACAAAACTTTCAATGCCATATCATAGTGACCCAAAAAACTTCCTGATGGTTTTAGGACAAGAATGGTGCAAAAATTGTGTAAATATCTATTTCGGTTTGTGACATATGTTTTTTTTTTTATTTATTTCACTATCAAAAAAGAACATTTTCACCCCAAAATGTCTGTTACCATGGTAATTTGTTAAAGCTAGCTCAATTAACATACCTAAAAAAATCCTAGGATCCATAGGTATCATTTCCAAAAATAAAATTCCTAAACAATATTTTACCCAAAAAGCTAATTTTGAAATAAAACCATATGTGACCAGATGGTTGAACTGTTTGGCACCCCTTCTAAGATGATGCGGTATGTCCTAAAGTTCATCTCTACCAATTTTGGTGCTTTAATCATTTCTGTCATGATCAAAAGAATAACCTCCCCAGTTATGAGCCATCATTCAATTTATTGAGAACCATGATTAAGTTGTAAAACTAATGGTCCCTTTACTTTCTAAATCTGCAGACGTTTTAAGCTTTTGTAGTATATTTACATGATGTGATTTTTATGATAGTATCAGATAAACACTAAAAAACTGGTGAAATAGAATGTAGAGTCAACAAAATATGATTGTATATCATAAATTAGTATTAAAAAAAATTAAAGATGGTGTTTGAAATGATGCACATCCCATAAAAACTTGTTGGTTTTAATATTTTGTAATGTATGAATTGATTAGGAACAGGTCGAAATAAAAGGGGTCCTGTTTATGTGACACTTTTTCTATCATTGCCTCAGTTTGAATGTTTATCCTTTACATTTTTTTCTTTATTTTTCTGCTTTTTATTTGACAGAAACCCCCCCAACACCAGCTCCAAAGCCTAAACCTAAACCCAAACCACCACGTGGCTCAGGCTGCAAATGCAAGAAAAACAGCCAGAAATCAGGTAAGTTATTGCTTTTTAAACTTTATTATTTTGTGTATTTTTTAATACTGTTCCGTCTGTTTTTATCACAATCTGATGTGTTCAAGTTCAATTCATTATATCACATTGTGAAAGTGTAGTGACAGCTTTGATGTATGAATTATTGGCGCGGCGAACGTCCCCTCCTGCGAGCAGTCGGGCGGAGCTAGTAATTATTCACCTGTGCGCACCCGAGTTAAAAACGGCAACAAACACACCTGCTGTTGATTTCGGTTTGAGCCCGCAAGACGCCACTACACAACGAGTAGCAAGATTTCGTTTAAGCATCCCCGGAGCTGTGCCGCAAACAACACCAAAAATAAAACTCTGAACAGACAGCCGGTAAGACTGAAAACTTCGCTTATTATGAACTTTGCTGCGAGTGATGCTTGCTGCCTCCGATGGTGCACATCAAGGAGGAGCTTGCGTGTGTGTCTGTGTCATTGTAAATAGTCACGTGGTGGTTCATTCATAAAGTGCTTGTGCTGTTTGGTGTTGTATTACGTTGGGTTAATGATGGTGCAATTTACTCACTGTAGCCTTTTAAATGGCTCGAACTCTAATATGAACTGTTGCATTGATTGTTGGATGGTGCTAAGACATGTGTTAAAAGGAAGCATATTTCTGTTTTCATATGGCGTTTAAGATAAGGGATAAAACATTTAACTGCTGAAATAGTATATTATAAATTATTAAGAGTGAACATTAAGTGAAATTATATATGTTGATCATGATGTGTTCATTGCTTACTTGATTAACAAACTGGCAATTTGTAGTAGTTGATCGTTGGTTGATAACTTATTTATTTATATATATATATATATATATATGCTTTCAGTAGTTCTAAATTTGCACTTTAATGCTTATGGTGGATTCATTCAAATATCATGTAAAGCTTTATACCAATATCTATTTATTGTATATTTTGTATTAATATATGTATATATATATATATGTATGTATGTGTATGTGTGTGTGTATATATATATGTATGTATGTATATATGTATATGTATATATGTGTGTCTTTTTGATTGGGGTTTAATAATATATAATATTTTTTGGTCCTGTGTGCTTGTTTCATACAAATTGTGCTGATTGGTGGATGTTGGTGTTTTCCTGTTTAAGGTTTTTCACCTGTAAATGCCTGGCTAAAGAAAACTGAAGATAAATAAAAAAGGATAAAGAATCCAAAAAAGGCCTGCTTATTTTGAGTGGAACCCAGTTAAGTGTTCAGTTTTGGTATTTGCCCATCAAGTGAGGGTTAAAGCACAGCAAGAAAGAGAAGTCACTTGACAGTGAAAAACCGTGTCAAGCTGGTTTATGAAGCTCCAATCAAGCCCAGCCTGTAGCTCTGACCAAAGCAGCTTGTAGCCAAGCCCACTGCAGTTCCAGCTAACCCCGCCCACTGCTGCTCCTGCTAACCCCGCCCACTACAGCTGCTAATGCTAGGTCTGCCTACTGTAGCCGTTTAGTTCACTGCACCTCCTGTTAAGCCTGCCCATTGCTCCTGCTAAGCCCGCCCACGCTCTCACCAAGGGAGCTCAGCATCTGCATCTTAAAGTTCTTAATAAAGCTAAAAATGGCTGAACTGAAGTCCCTGCAGCAGTTAAAAAGGGAGAGAACGACTGCCAAGCAGCGGTTTTCCAGACAAGTGAACTCAGTAATGAAGACTTGCAAGAAAATGTCGAGAGAAGAACTAATGGAAGCCTTTAGTAAGGTGGTGCTAGAAGCTGACAAGGTGATGGAGGCCAATGAGGAAGTGGAAACGGCTTGGAATGAGGAGGTCGAACAAGCGCCCACCCCTGGAGAGGATGTCAGAAAAGCATTGGAGGAGAGTGAACAGAAGGGTCTAAAAGAGGAGATAGGAGCAGACATTAAAAAGACAACAGACGAGTGTGAGCAGAAGCTTGATGAAGTTGAGAGGGTTGTCCAGAAGGTGCTATGGGAAAACTTTGGCCACTCTGAATTGACCATGGCACTGGAGGCTGCTGAAAGAGAGTGTGAGCGCCTGTCAAGTCAAGTTGGTCTGAAGTTGGAAGTGTATGAATTAATGCTTAATAATCTAGAAGGGTTTGTGAAGGCTGCAAAAGAGGCAATCTCCCGGTGGAGTCGCTGGATTCCAGACGCAGAGCGGCCTGACTTTCAGCAGCGCATGAGAAGCGTGGAAGGTTGGTTGCCTGAATTGACCTCAGGGAAAGCTAGCTTATTGCAAGCAAAGCTGGAACAAAATGGGTCCCCAGAAGCTACCCTGCACCTGCCGCCAGCCATCAAGTTGAGACCAACAGCACTCCCGCGTTTTGACGGAAATAAGCGGAACTTCTACCTTTGGAAAAAGGAATGGGAAGCACTCCAAAAGCAAGGAGAACCTACCGGCTCCAAGGAGGTAAGAAAGTTCCAGCTGTTGGACAGTCTTGAGGAGAAAGTGGCAAGAGACCTCCGCCTGTCAAGCTATGGAACAGCGGATGAAATCTTTCGTGTGCTTGGAAACCGTTTCGGAAACAAATCAGCAATCGCCTTGGAGATAGTTGAGGAATTGCAGGCACTGCCGCCGGTAAGAGGCTACCAACCTAGGAAGATTGTAGAGATGATACAGGTTGTTGAAAAAGCCTTGTATGACCTCAGTGGGTTGGGGAATACCGGTGCCCTGAAGAATCCACTTGTCACAAAATCCTTGGAAAGTAAGCTGCCAGAAAGCTTGAAGAAGGAATGGTTGGTGTATTCATCAGAAAAGGAGGAGGCGGTGTCACCTGAAAGCAGATTCGACATGCTCCTGAAGTTTCTGAGAAGTCAGGAGCAGATTTATGAGCAATTGGACCAATTAAGAAACGATGAACCCATGAGAAGGGAAACAAGAATCCAACAAAAGCACGCCCGGACAAAGGCAACCAATTCCTCAGACCCCCAAGCATCTTGCGTTGTCTGTGGAGAGAGGGGTCACAGCAAGAAGTTGTATTACTGCAAGAAGTTTAAAACACTCAGGGTAGCTGATAAGAAGGAAGCCGTCAAGAGACTGGGTGCTTGCGGGAGGTGTCTCGAGGTTCACAGTGATGATGCCGAATGCAAGACTACCTTTCTGTGCAAGAATGAGGGGTGTAAGAGCACTCAAGGCCATCACTATTATCTTTGTTCCAAAATGAGAGGCAAGGGAGATGAACCAAGGAAGACAAGGTGCAGTCCAGCGAGAGGTGAAGGAAGGAAGTATACAGAGAGCCAGGAAGAGTTCCTGACGAGCCTGCCCCCTGACCTGGCCCAGCGGTGTCGAAATGTGTTCTGCAACTCTGTATCAAAGACATTTAGCTCAGTCATACAAGAGCAAAAGTTGCTAGCCGAGGGCGGCCTTGAGGAGTTCCCAGTCATTATGATGATCCTCGAGGTGACGGCCAACGCAGGGCAGAAGATTGGGACGTTGATAGATTTGGCGTCCGACACCAACTACATTACCCATGAGGCTGCGGGTGAGCTTGACTTGAGGAGCGAGGATGTAACCCTCGTAGTCCACGGGGTTGGAGGGATGCAAGTAACTGTTGAGACAAAGCGTTATCTACTTAAAATACGAGTCGCAACCTCAAAAGGAACCCTGAGATCTCATCAGCTTGTTTGTTATGGGCTTGACAGCATTGCTGAGGTGAATCGCCATGTGTCATCCAAGAAGCTGAAAAAAATATTTCCTGACGTTCCACTTCATGAACTGATCCGTCCTACTAAAATCAAGCTCCTCATCAGTCATAAAGAAGGCCGGCTCGTCCCTCAGAAGGTGTGCTCCGTTGGGGACCTTGTCTTGTGGGATGGACCCCTTGGCAAAACGGTGGGAGGTTCTCATCCAGATCTTTTAGAAGATGTCACAGTGACAGCCCATAGCTCCAGAACGCATTTTGCACGCTCAATGCGGACAGCCGCTGCTGAGTATAGGGAACTCACTAATTGCTGCTCCAGTCAGTCAGCTCAACTAACCCAAGCTACTACGTCTGCTGCCAGCCGAGACTTTATAAATTGGTGGAAGTGGGACAGTATCGGGGCTGCCTGTGAGCCCCGATGTGGCGGTTGTAGATGTGGAAATTGCCATGCTGGGGGGAAGGACATGACAATTTCTGAGGAGCGGGAGCTGGAGCAAATAAAGAGTGGACTGACGTATGTGACCGGAGATCATCATAGTGAGAAACCACACTGGCATGCAAAGTATCCGTGGATGGAGGACTTGGCAACGCTGCCCAACAATAGGAGAGCGGTTGAAGCAACCTTCCTGAGAACCGAGAAGCAACTGGCACGGGAGATGGAATGGAAAGTGGCCTATAAAGCGCAAATCCATGACATGATCGATCGGAATGCGGCTATTAAGCTGTCAAAAGAGGTGCTAGAGAATTGGACTGGACCAGCATGGTATATTAGTCATTTAATCGCACCAAACCCCCACTCTGTTACCACGCCAGTTCGTCTTGTGTGGAATAGCAGTCAGAAATTTAGGGGTCAAAGTCTGAATGATCTGCTCATGAAGGGTCCAGACGTCCTTAATGATATCCGTGCTGTCCTCATACGGTTCCGGCAAGGCGTTTTTGCTGCACTTGGGGACATTAAAAAAATGTATAATTCTGTATGGCTTGAGGACCAAGAGGTACATCTTCACCGCTTCTTGTGGAGAGACGCCGAGGAGGAGGATCTGCAGGAGTATGCAATCACGAGGGTCAACATCGGTGATAAGCCAGCGGGTTGCATCGCGCAGGTCGCCATGCGTGAGACAGCAAATCTGCCTATGTTCAATCACCTTGCTGAGGAGCGTCGCGTGTTGGAACAAGATGCTTATGTTGATGATGTCCTTACCTCTCATAATAACCTAAACCAACTCAAGCAAATAACGACAAATGTTGAGCAAATATTGGAGGCAGGCGGGTTTTACATGAAGCCATGGGTGTACTCCGGCCAAAGTGGGAGGCCAGAATCCAGGGACCTGGAAAAGAAAGAACCTTCAATGATGGTCCTCCCGAACCAGCTGTCTGAGGAAAGCAACAAAGCTTTGGGTCTAGGCTATGATCCTGAGAGCGACAGACTTCATCTGATGGCAGCTGTGAACTTTTCCAAGAGGAAAAAGAAGATGAGATTGGGGGAAAACTTGTCTAAAGGTGAAGTAAGGGCACAAGCACCAAACCCACTCACACGAAGAGAGCTCTTAAGTCAGGTCTCGGGGCTGTACGATCCCCTTGGTCTCGTGGCGCCTCTCAAGCAGAAGGGAGCCATCTTGGTGAGGAGAGCTTTTCAGGAAGCAAGGGGAAAATACAGTTTGTCACAGGATACATGGGACTTACCCTTGTCTGAGGGCCTCCGAGAAGACGCAATTTGTCTGTTTGAAGATTACACTGAGCTCGGCCACTTGAAATTCACCAGAGCCTTGACACCTCCTGGTCCATGTGATGAGCCTTGTGGTGTCACTTTCTCTGATGGGAGTGAATGCTCGTATGGTGCTGTGTTGTACCTGCGGTGGAAATTGCCACAGGGTGTCACCGTACGGCTGGTAGAGTCCAAGGCAAGGTTGACGCCATTGGACCACAAGGGGGACGCTGTCAAGGCTGAGGTCTGTGGAGCTGTCTATGCTGCCCGTTTGAAGAAGTATTTCCAGAAGCATTGCAGCATTCGGGTAGAGCGGTGGTACCATTTGGTCGATAGCCAGACAGTCCTTGGAGCGATCCAACGTGAAAGTTATGGCTTCCAAACATTTTTCGCCAACAGGATCGGTGAAATTCAAGGCAGCACCAATGTTGAAGACTGGTGGTGGATTCCTGGGCAGCTAAATATAGCAGACATAATTTCAAGGGGGGCAAGGGCTGAAGAGTTGGACGAAGACTCGGAGTGGCAGCTGGGTCCTAAGTTCCTAAGCCTCTCGGAGAGTGAGTGGCCAGTGAAGTCCGCCAAGAATGTTGCTGCTGAAGCGAGAGAAAACCTCACACGGATCCAGAAGAAAGCTTTTGTTGCCGCTCTTACTCAGGCCGGAGCAAAGAAAGAGCCTAAGCAGGACCCAATATTAACTTCAATGGACCTGCATAGGCCAGCTGTCGGGTCTGCGGCTACAAGGCTGTTGGATGTCAAAAGATTCAGCAATCTTACACGAGTAATAAAGTCAATAGCTCTAATTTGGAGGGCGGCAAAAAAGTTCCTGCATATAAGAGCCAAGGGGAGATTAAAGTGGGAGGTAGTTCCTCTGACTGGTGTTGTTACAGTGACTGAGAGAGAAGACGCTTTCCGAGATCTCTGTCTGGCGGCTCAGGAAGGTGCTAACTTCCCTGGTACCACAACTGATCGGTTGGTTGTATACAGAGACGAAGCAACTGGGCTGCTGCTGTGTGGGGGCAGAATCCAGTACTACAGAGAAGACTGTTTGGCTGTTCCACTACTGCCATTTGATGCCTGGCTGGGGACTTTGTTGGCGCGCCAAAGTCATCAGGAAGGCCATGAAGGTGTTGCTGGGACGTTGTTAAGGATGCGGAAGAAGGCCTGGGTCGTACAAGGGAGAAGACTGGCCCAAAGGGTTGTCAATGAATGTATCCTCTGCAGAAAGGCAAGAGCTCGAGTGTGTCAGCAAGTGATGGGTGATCTTCCAGTAGAAAGATCGAGACCGGCTGCGCCGTTCCAGTTTACGTCTGTTGATCTGTTTGGGCCGTACCTGGTGAGAGATGATGTGAAGAGGAGAGTGTCTATGAAGGTCTGGGGGGTCGTCTTTTGCTGCATGGCGAGCCGGGCTCTGCATGTGGATCTGGCCAACAGTATGTCCACCGAGAGCTTCCTGATGACCTACCAAAGGTTCACAGCCATCAGGGGCCATCCCCTCAAGGTCTGGTCAGACCCTGGGACCAATTTCATTGGTGCGAGGTCTCTGCTGGAGGACATGTATGCCTTCTTGCGAAGTCAAGATACAGCGAGCCTGGAGGAGTACGCTGTGAAGAATGGGACAAGCTGGACCTGGAAAGTGCTTCCTGCCGATTCACCACATCGAAATGGAGCTGCTGAAGCGGCCGTAAAAGTTGCCAAGAGAGCCCTTCAAAGTATGGGCAAGTCAGCAAGTCTCACTTTCAGCGAGTTCCTCACAGCCCTTCATTTGGCGGCTAACCTGGCTAATGAGCGGCCTATTGATGCAAGAATTCAAAGCAGAGAGGGTCGCCTTCAGTATGTGACACCAAATGCACTCCTACTGGGGCGAACATCTCCCAGTGGCGATTCCAGGTCATTCACTTTTGACAACTACCCTTACAAGCGGCTTAGAGAGATTCAAAACCAAGTCAATGACTTTTGGAAAGCATGGTGCCAGCTCGCTGGCCCAAATCTTTTCATCAGAACCAAATGGCACACCAAAGAAAGGAATGTTGCAGTGGGGGATGTTGTTTGGCTGTGTGATCAAAACGCTCTACGGGGTCAGTTTAGGCTTGGCCGTGTGATCGCTGCGGTGCCAGACTCGAAGGGCATTGTAAGAGATGCTGAAGTTCTTGTTGTACCTGGCAACTGTGCCTCAGTCCAGCACCAGAAACCTGTGATCCGGTCCTCAGCTTCCAGTGACCAGAAGGAGAGACCTAATGGAGTGATCTTGCGCAGGGACGTCAGACGACTTATAGTCCTTTTGCCTGTAGAGGAGCAAGAAGACCAAGCCTTGTAGTGGTAAAGTTCGCCTTTAAGTTCTGCAACCTTTCCTGTCAGGATACGGAAAGCTTGAGTGGGAGGTGGCGCGGCGAACGTCCCCTCCTGCGAGCAGTCGGGCGGAGCTAGTAATTATTCACCTGTGCGCACCCGAGTTAAAAACGGCAACAAACACACCTGCTGTTGATTTCGGTTTGAGCCCGCAAGACGCCACTACACAACGAGTAGCAAGATTTCGTTTAAGCATCCCCGGAGCTGTGCCGCAAACAACACCAAAAATAAAACTCTGAACAGACAGCCGGTAAGACTGAAAACTTCGCTTATTATGAACTTTGCTGCGAGTGATGCTTGCTGCCTCCGATGGTGCACATCAAGGAGGAGCTTGCGTGTGTGTCTGTGTCATTGTAAATAGTCACGTGGTGGTTCATTCATAAAGTGCTTGTGCTGTTTGGTGTTGTATTACGTTGGGTTAATGATGGTGCAATTTACTCACTGTAGCCTTTTAAATGGCTCGAACTCTAATATGAACTGTTGCATTGATTGTTGGATGGTGCTAAGACATGTGTTAAAAGGAAGCATATTTCTGTTTTCATATGGCGTTTAAGATAAGGGATAAAACATTTAACTGCTGAAATAGTATATTATAAATTATTAAGAGTGAACATTAAGTGAAATTATATATGTTGATCATGATGTGTTCATTGCTTACTTGATTAACAAACTGGCAATTTGTAGTAGTTGATCGTTGGTTGATAACTTATTTATTTATATATATATATATATATATATGCTTTCAGTAGTTCTAAATTTGCACTTTAATGCTTATGGTGGATTCATTCAAATATCATGTAAAGCTTTATACCAATATCTATTTATTGTATATTTTGTATTAATATATGTATATATATATATATGTATGTATGTGTATGTGTGTGTGTATATATATATGTATGTATGTATATATGTATATGTATATATGTGTGTCTTTTTGATTGGGGTTTAATAATATATAATATTTTTTGGTCCTGTGTGCTTGTTTCATACAAATTGTGCTGATTGGTGGATGTTGGTGTTTTCCTGTTTAAGGTTTTTCACCTGTAAATGCCTGGCTAAAGAAAACTGAAGATAAATAAAAAAGGATAAAGAATCCAAAAAAGGCCTGCTTATTTTGAGTGGAACCCAGTTAAGTGTTCAGTTTTGGTATTTGCCCATCAAGTGAGGGTTAAAGCACAGCAAGAAAGAGAAGTCACTTGACAATTATGTTTTATTACGTTTTATTTTTTACTTCCGCCGAGGAGGTATTAAATTCAAGTCAGTTTGATTGTCTGTCTGTCTGTCTGTCTGTCTGTCTGTCTGTCTGTCTGTCTGTCTGTCTGTCTGTCTGTCTGTCTGTCAGCAGGATTATGCAAAAAGTTCCAAACAGATTTTGATTAAACTTTCAGGAATGATAGATAATGAGTCAAGGAAGAATCCATTAGATTTTGAGCAATGAAGGTCAAAGGTCAACAGCTAAAACACATCAGTGGTCTAATCTCAGGATTCAGACCAGATAGAATGTTGTAATGAAATATAATGTAATGTTTGTAGTTATAATGGACTGATGTATTTGATGTTTTCTGTAGAGGAGTGTGGATACCTGGTTCTGTGGCCGTTGGTCGGGCTCATCACAGTTCTTTCTGTCGCTATCCTCTGCATTCTGTACTACTTCAGCCGTAAGTTTTTTTTTTCATTAAATATGTGATGTAGGACCAATAATCAGCACTCAGTTTAATCTGATGTAACTCAATATAAACACAGAATTATTATTGTAATCTCTAATTTGTTTTAATTTAGGTTCTTATCCTGGTTTTTATCTGAGATTATACAGGGTTTTTTTTATTTTCTTGAGGTTTTTGTTGTGTTTTATTGCATCCTTTTTATTGATTTCATCGTATTTTATGATATTTTTTTCATTTTTATTATTTTATTTGTTTAATCCTTTTATTTATCCATGCTGCAATATTGATGAATGGTGGAACACTGAGCACTTTTTGCATTGATACTTGATCAAATACCTGCTTAATAGGTTCAATTTGTGTTTTATCATCATACCAAATGTAATTATTCTGTCTACAAAACAAATCTGCCCATGGGTATAAATAAAGTAACTTTGAATCTTGAACCTTAACCTAGAAAGACCCAGTCTTATATTTATGGCAGTTCTCAAATGCTTTCTTTTTATCTCTTTTTAGTCATTTATCACCATTTGTTGTAATATTATCCTCTGTATTTTGCATTTTTCAGTGAAAATCAAGTATTTTATTGATCATATATATATGTTCATTAAAGCTCAGACTGAAGTCGAGGTTTATTATATGAAAAACAGAGAAAATTTTATATAATTCGACATTTTTCAGCAAATATATTATTTACTGGACATAAACCAGTGTGTCCATCCTTTATCAAATTGCATTTTACACCAATTATTTATATGGATTGATATAGTTAATGGGTTGTATATCAATTGACAACTTTGATCAATAAATAATGTCAGACTCCAATCATGTAATAAAAAGAGGTGTTTACTTTAACTTTAAGTGAAACACTATGTGTTAATGTTACGTAAGATAAGAAGATGATATTCCTTTATTAATCCCACTATGTGAAATTCCAGGTTCACAGCAGCACACAAGAGTAACATATATACATAAATAAATGTATAATATATAGTTATTTTTTAAATATATAAATATCTACACAATATACACATTAATATCAATTATTGCATTGTTTTGGATGGATTTCTGGATGGCTTTTTTCACAGTCAAACAAATAGAAACATTAAGGATTTTCATTATTCATTTTTTATTTAAAACCCACTTAAAAATAAATTGTGCTGTACATAATTTCGTCCCTTCACAATTTTGACCACATTGACTAAAAACATTTTCAGTGTATTTAAACAATAAATCACACAGGCTGGTATGGACGTCTTGGTGTGTGGTTTTGGGTCACAGTTCTTCTGTTTTAGACCCCTGACCTTAGTATTTGATTTTCTAATTGCTTTCCTTTTGTTTCCACAGGGCTTCCCAAAAAATGCCGACACCACTTTGTGAAGTATGTACCGTAGTTACAGTGGAATTTTCATTTTACATTCGATCAGACAATAATTGTTTCATTTCATTTCATTTATTTGGATTTCCATTAGCTTTGATTTATTCTTCTCAGAGTCCACATCTTTACACCTGCAGTACACCAATTAAAAAACACCCACATGTAAAAACAAAACTAAAAACCATTTATTACAATTACAAAACAAAATCAGTATACAGTAGTGGAAAGAGGTTTTAGGACACACCACTCTAATGTTATTTAACTCCGCCCAGTATTCTTCCATTTTCCAAACCCACATGCTCCCTACTGACTTAGATAACATTTTTCAGGAAATGTTAATACTAGCACAAGGGGAGGGGTGGGGGGGGGGGGTTCTGCGCTTTCTGAGTGCTTTTCCATTTTACTTCTTTTTTAAAAACCAATAAACAAACAATATTAGCATCCATCTGATATAATTTTGATGCAAATATTTCCTGTCATGGTGGGTAATGGGGACCCAAGTGCAGCATGAACTCAATTGAAGAATGTCTATTGTGGTTATGGAGAAGGGAAATGGGAAATGGGAGTAAAAGTCCAAAAGTAAGCTGAAGCACTGAGACAACAGGACACATTCATAGTCTAAACACAACAACAGTCAGTGTCGAGCAGCGCAAACTGAGTACTTGAAAACCTGGGGCTTAAATACAGCACACGAGTAGCAGAGACAGGTATGCGGACTGATTAATAGTATAGCAGGTGAATGATTAAAGGTCAAAGGTTACCAGGCAGGAGGTCAGAGAATTGGCTCTTGACAATGTCCTGTCAATATTTGACATTGTATAAAATGTTAAAGGTGTCAATTAACAATACCTTTAAAAAAAGGTTGTTTTTAGTATACTTTGGAAAATATCAGGCATATTTTACAGTTATAAATCGATAAAATATTAATCAATTAAATATTGTTTTGACGCTTTCTATAACTTTTTAAGGTGTGTGTGTGTGTGTGTGTGTGTGTGTGTGTGTGTTAGCAACTTTACGCAAAAACAACTGGACCCATTTCCATGAAATTTTCAGGAAAGGTGCAAGGTGGTCCAGAATAGATCCCATTACATTTTGGTGAATGAAGGTCAAAGGTCAAGGTCACAATCACCAAAAGGTACTTTCATAATGATAAGAGATGAGGTAAAGAATTCAGGAAAAATGTGTGTGTGTGTGTGTGGGGGAGGGGGGGTTGTGCCTGGCACCCCTTGTTAAATCTATATTTATTATTTTCTTAAATTATTCATCACTGTCCTTATCACCATGGCTCTATACATCACAGTACTTATTTTTTCTAATCAATTTTGACTTTAGGTAGAGTCACTATCCTCTGTAACATGTTATATGTTCAAGGACAATAATTAATAATAATTACTTATTATTATTAATAATAATTTCTTTGTTTCTTCTTTCAACTCAGGAAATGACCGAAGCACCATTTGTACGTCCTACTTATAACTTAAGTAAGTGTCTGCTTCAGCGTGGGTGCTTCTCTGGTTCTAACAAAGCTATAAAGACTATGATAATGTAAGAATATTAAAGGTTGATCGTTCACACCGACACTTTTTTGTCTTCTTGCAGTGGCTGAAGTGCATCAATGAAACACATCTATGAACTGCAAAGATCATAAGAAGATTCACCATGAAGACTTCATCTTTTAACATCTTTAACATGTTCATATCTGCGGTGTTTTGACGTGGACAGTAACAGCAGCAGTGATGTATCACCGTGACATAATGAGCGTCTTCTGTTACACGAGGATGCACCTGTTTCCATTCTGTATATTAATTTTTACAGCTTGTAAATATCCTTTTGCTTTATAGATTAAACATTTTAACCCATATATGGTCATTTATTGAAGTGTTCTCCATCCATTTACCAGGACACTGCTTCACTGTAGTCCTATATGTGTAATGTACTTTAATGTGTAACGTGGGGAATTATCTGACTGTCCTTTTATTTGCTTTTCCTGTTTGCTGATATTTGTGAAAACACTTAATTCAGGCATTTTATGGGTGTTGGGTGTTGGGTTTTTTTTCATGTTATTTCACTGAACTTCCACCTATAAGTTCTGCAAAACATGTTATTTACCTTTTAATGGCTTCCAGGTCTGTGCAATTTCAGTAAAAATAAAAGTAAATGCAGTGCTACAGTTCATTGCATCACATAAGTGGACTTTATTAGTTTGGATTGACATTTAAATAATACATTTATAAAAAATATCCATCAGCAATATGACAGTGAAATAATAACATGTATGGTGATTTTGTCAAATCATTACAATAAGTGAATGTTTTTGGCTCCAAAGTGAATCATTTCTGTTAACTGTGAAACTCTAAAGGATGAATGTTTCACTTACAGGCACTGGGGTTTTATAGCCAATAACACTTTATTCATGTTGTGATTTGTAGATAAAATGCATAGATCTGACATGGAAACAGCTAAATCTGTCTACGTATTTGGAAAACGATGATAATCTGGGACTTCAGTCAAAAAATATGAAAGCTGTTGAGTGATGTTATTATATTTATTTGTATGTTCACCTCTGGATTTACATCAAAAAAGCATTGTTGAAAATGTCACCAAAATGAATTAAATCAATAAAAGTGACTTAAATCTGAGTGGTGTTGACTCCTGTTCAATAAATGATTGGAATTATTGTGTTATTTATCATTACATGTAAAAATTTAAAACTGTGAAGTGTGTTAATGAAAGTGACGTCTAGGGGAATAAGCAGGATATTTTAGAATTAATTTTAAAAGGTGTTTAATGTGGTACACATCCTGAGGATTTCTGCATATGCATCTCTGATCAATAACCACCACCTTAATGAATGAACAATAATGAAAACTCATGCACCTTTTATTTCATTTGACCTCAGATACAGTTGTGGAAAAATAAATTTTTAGCCAACTTTCAAATTTTCAGACAACTTTAAAATATTATTTATATATCACAGGGGTGGAATAGGACTCAGTAGCAACACAAAAGAAGGATGTTAACTAAAATACTTTAATATCTTTTAATACCAACCCCCAAAAAGGAACCCAAATCCAACTGAAAATCAGTGAAAAAACAAATTCACTCAGAATTAACAGAAACAAAACACTCAGATCTACTCAGAGATAATCAGGCGTCACAATCAGACTTCTACTTTGCTTTTCACAAACAGACAAGAGTCAGTGTTGACTGCTTAACAATCTTAGCAAAGACTGAGTGGGCTCCTGCAGCTAATAAGCCCTTCCCCTGACTAATGGGAAATGGACAGCAGGTGTGTAGAGCAGGAAACTAGTGAAGAGGCCAAGGCCTGAACTGGAATTATATTGAGTAAGAAAACATAAACAAGACAAAACTGTGAACCCCCCACTCACGGGATGTCCCCAAACTGGACCCGCTAACCACAGGTGGGATGAGGGCAGCTGGACGAGGGTCAAAACTCCTCCGGACCATAACCCTCCCAGTTGACCAAGACCCCTGCCATGGTGTAAAAGATGATGTACGGTGTATTCAGATCTTCCATCAACCAGACATGGTGGTGGAGGAGGTAAGAGGGCTGTCATGAAAGGTGGGATTTATCCGCATTTGGGCAGCCTGAGGTACACTGCCACCAAAGTGATGACTTTAACAATCTTAAAAGGTCCAATGAACCTCGGTGTGAGTTTCGTAGGATCCCCCATAAGGGGAAGATCTTGGGTGGGGAGTCAAACCATCTGGCTAACTTGGCACTCTGGAGCCACAAAGCTCCAGAGTGCCAAGTGAACCAAGTGTCATGGTGAATATGCTCCCCTCTGGACAAACATCATCATTGACCAGGACGTGGGACACCGCAGTAACATTGGTAAGTCCAAACTGCATAACTAGGTATTTATAATGTCCTGTCGGAGTGTTCAAAGCTGTCTTCCAGTCATCACCCTCACAAATACGGACTAAATTATTTACATTGCATAAGTCAAGCTTGGTGAAAATGACTGTGTCTTACTAGATTTCAAAAGCAGTGGAGATGAGTGAAAGTGGATACCAGTTCTTAACAGTGATGTTGTTAAGGCCTCAGTAATCGATGCATGGGCGGCAACAAAGAAGAAGCCCACACCCGCAGGAGATGAGGAGGGTCTAATAATGCCTGATGCTACAGATGCATTGACATTTTTCTCCATTACTTCTCTTTCAGGACCCAACATCGAGTAACTGGAATTGGATTCAGTGAGAAAACATAATAAAAAAGACAAAACTGTGACATAATATATATTAAATATTTGTGAAAAAAGCTTCTTTTTTTTTGTTTCAAAATGTGTGGCTGCATCAGACAGTGACAAAAGGCTTGATTTGTTTTTATTAGCATGAAAATATAAAACTAAATTCTGCTTCATCTCAGCAAAACATTCAGTTTTAACCACGACAGAACAGAGCACGTGCAGACGACTTAAGAGTGATTCTCAATGTCATGTGTTACAGATGCATGAGGTGTTCAAAAACCTTTTTCCACTACTGTATACATATCCTATATCACCTTTGTGTATCCTTAGCAGAGATGAGTGGATGACTTAATTATTTTAATCCATAACCGCTTCTTAAAATCTCTATCCGCCCACTATCCACCGATTAGTTTTTAGGTCTAATGAAGATGCCTCAGCTATTAGGACTTTTTATTTGAATGCTTCAACCGCAACCTGCCCGAATTTAATGAAAGTTTTATTTTTTTGTCACATCCTCCACCTTAGGTGTACTATATAGTTCTATCTGTAGTAGAGTTGTCCTAATGTATATTTTAGTTTTTCTTTGCAAATTTGTGTATTGTCAACATTTTTTATTTGAATACTGTGCGATATTTTTATATACAATCTTGATTTTATTCTTCAAGTATTTGCTGCTGAAAAAAACTGAGCAGCTAAAGATGATTTTAATGAACAGGAACAACAACAAAAAAAACCTATTGTATTGTATTGTATGTACAGTGTAGAGAAGGAGGTTTGGATGTGGGTGTTCTACTTCCATCGTCAATATTATATCTGGCGGAAATTGAGTAGGTGAGCGATAGAGTTTGGTTTTGATGTGTAAACTTGCATCACATTCAGTTTCTATAAAGCTGACTGAGTGATGTGCAATAGCTTTAAATACAATAGAATGTTCAATTATAGTTGTATTTGATGAGGAAGAGTGACCTTTTAGTGTCTTTCATTATCTTTATCTGTCCCTCTTTCACACACACACACACACACACACACACACACACACACACACACACACAAATGCACACCTGTGCGATTGAGAAGTAAAAAGACATGGTGCTGGTGGTTGTTCGGGTCTCAGGGAGTGTGCACGACCCTTTCCTGTGTTCTGGAGAGAGAGGAGAGAAAGAACCGTGCTCTGTGAGATGTTATCGCTTCGCTCATCTTTGAGCTCTTCGAGTCTCTGAAACAAAACGACCACAAAAATACCACAGACCGAACCACAAGCACTGGCTGAGAAACAGAGACTGACAACGAAGCAGAAAGAGCAGCTCGCTTCAGAGATGAGAACAGAGTAAACAAAAGAACAAAAACCTTAAGGAAAAGTTGAAAGGAGACTCTTTTTCTTCTGCATTTATTTCATTGAATACTCAGTTTACAGTATGAAACAGCTTTTTATGTATCTATATGCATACATTATATATACGCATGTGTTTGTGAGTTAAAACATTTTACCCAATCTACAACATAACTTCATCAGCATTAGAACCACAGTATCCAATTCAACTCAACTTTATTTATATGTAGATCACTTTACTAACACAGAGACCCAAAGTGCATTATAGTAAAAAACAAATAGAAAACAATATTGAAAGTCCTGAAAATGTAATCAATAAATGCATATAACATAATAAAATACATACAAATATCATAATCACAACACATTGTAAAATACATAAAATGTAGTAAAATACAGAATTTACACAAAGGGCACATATATCTGTATATCATCAGCATAACATTAAAATGACATCAACTATTCAATACTTCCTTACTATCATAAGCACACGGCTGTAAATAAAAATAGATGGCCTAAAATTGAGCCCTGTGGGATCTCATATGAGAGAGGGTTAGTGAAAGATACACAAGGCAATAAAAGTATGGTCTGATAGAGCATATATGTGTGTGTGTGTGTGTGTGTGTGTGTGTGTGTGTGTGTGTGTGTGTGTGTTTTATACACACACACATACTTGGTGTTAGTGTTGTTAGCGTTACATTTCATTTTATAACATAAATTAGCAGGTTTTGTGTCATTCTGGTGTTAAATAATAAACAGTTAAAAATCAACCTTGTGTTACAAAGAAAGAACACAATATATAACATATGTTATATATTATATATGTATTTTACAACTTGTGTTGCATTTTGCAGTTTAAAATACAATAAAAGCAGAGTTTCATCTCATGATCTGAACCCACTTCATCCTCACTAGGGTCACTATGGTCACTGGGGGCCTAATCCAGCTACAATGGGTGAAGGTGGGGTACACCCTGTATGAGTCTCTAGTTCATCTCAGGACTGAACATATAAAGACAAACAATCACTCTCTCACAATTGCACCTATGGCAAATTTAGATTAACCAATTAACCCATCAGTGGTGGGAGGAAACCAGAGTACCTGGAGAAAACCCACGCAGAGAACATGCAAACTCCACACAGAAAGGTCTGGTGTGGGAATAGAACCAGGGACCTTCTGTCTGTGAGGCACGAGTGCTAACCACTGCACCACTGTGACGCCCCCAAACAAAAGCAGAGTATTTATACAAAAAGAAAACCATTTTAATTCAACATATCAAGCACCTGGAAACATTATTATTACCAGCATCTGTGTTCAGCACCTGTAGTATTACAATGAAAACAAAAGTTAAAAGTATTATCATGCATTGAAATGTAATAAGTACAGTATTAAGTAATAAAATGGGTTAGTATTTATTTCATGCCTTTGACTTCCTAAAACTTTTTAACTGAACGCAGTCCAATGTAAAAGACAGCCACAAACATGTTTGAATTAAGTATAATATTGTAGAACAGCCTGTTTCTACAGATTTTAGTCGTTTTTACATCACATATGAAATGACAAAAAGTTTGCGTAAAGGCTTTATAAGGAAATCAAGTCAAAATGTGTTCAATATATAACATACATGCATATATATGAGTCCAAAGTTACTGGTACATTTAATATAAATAATTAGAATATACATCAACATCTAAAAAAAAACTTTATTCATAATTACTATACCTATGGGTAAAGTCATGCATAATCATACCAGGATATTTATAGTAAATAGTATAATTAGACTAATATATGAAAGTTAATTTTAATATTATGTAACTTTTGTTTTCAAACATAGAAAATACCCTCACCTCTCACATAAAACATGTAAAATATAAAACATAATATAATCTTAAAACAAAAAAATATTATTTTAAGATAATTTAGTTTATATATATATTTATAATCAGTCAAAATCATACAATATAGTTGTGTCTCTAAAATAGGTTCAACTATTACATTTAACATATACAACGCAAATATACAACAGCATAGTCATGGAAAACTAAAAATTATTATGTCGAAGTACTGTACCTAAATGTAAAGGAATCCACAATATTTCAGGAATATTCATTGTGAAATAAAATGAAACAGAATAGAATAGCCTTTATTATTAAAAGGAATATACATATAATAATTAAATGTAAATTAGGGTCAGTATGTGGAATTCAAATGTACTATGAAATTCATTTATGTCTCAATTTGTAGGTAAAATATATTTAACAAACTATAAAATAACTGAATAAAAGAATAAACTGGAATAATATGTTTGATTTTTTTCACAATGAAAAAATAAAAATGTGTGTCTGTCAAAAAAAAAGAAGAAGCGTGCTTTGGTTTCTACCTACACATATTATTTTTACATTTAACACATAAAGACCCAAACATCTATCACTAACCAATCGTATTAATGTAAACTGTTTAATAGCTGTTAATCCACTAATCCTATCATCGCATGTAAAAAGTTGGTGTAAAATATAGTTTTTCATCTTTTCATGGTCATCAGGTATGATCTGTTTTGACGTTCAGAGGCTCACAGTTACCGTGGAAACACAGTCATGTTCTACGCTGATTAACCATTAAAACCCATGGAGTTGGATCAATGATAATAGATGGAGATGTACAGTATAGTTTATGTTCAATTAAATATATAAATTTGCTGTAAAAAAATAAGTTTTTCTTCTGGTTTTTTCTGTTGTTGATATAATAACTTACATTTATTTTATGAATATCTACATGATCAGTAAATATAGAAAAATACCCAATTTTCATTGAAGAAAATTATATCACAACAAATGATGATAAATTACTTAAGAAAGGTTAAATATAGAATACAATAATTAATTTGCAAACTGTCACAAAAATATCCCTGGGAGTTAAAGAAATAAAACATAAACTTATCTGACATCCTGTTTGACAACAAAAGAATAGATAAATGTGACTGAAAAAGTCAGTATTTCTTCAGTTTTCTCTGTTTCTGACATAATAATCTGAGCTTTTATCAACATCAACATGATCAATGGAATAAATACAGAAAAATATTACAATTACATTGAAAAACTTACAATTCAGAGGATTATAGTATACTAAATGGTGATATATCACTCAAGAAAAGTTAGATGTAGAACAAAAAAAAAATCACTTGGGTTCAGTATTATTGGATATATTTTGTTCCAACACAAGCACTCCTCCATTTTGTACTTACTTCTCTGGTTTACCTTCAGCAACTCCATATCCCATGATGCCTTTTTCAGAGAGAGCTGTGAGTCAGTGAGCTAATGAAGAGCTGCCGTTTGTGCTGATTTAGGATATAATGTGTGATAATTAGAACCCAGGGCTGTATGCTACGTCTTCAGATGCATGTGAATGTCATGAATGCATTTACAATGTAGAAGATGCTGTTAGTCACTGGCTTCCCCTGGTCACCCACCACACACACACACACACACACACACACACACAGATGTTAGTTTCAGGTTGGAGACCCCCTCTGTGACTAAGACAGGGTAGCCCGTGCAGGTGTGTTTCTGACTGACTCACTATGGAAAGGTGAAGTGGGCTTGAGGAGAACATTTTGACTGGGTCTCCCCTCCATTAGATAAGCATCAACAGAATCCCCTGTTTACTGAAAACAGCACACGCATCTGAAACCACTTCCATTTCTGTCACAGTTTCAACTCAAATAGATGTGCATTACAAAAATCTAAATCTTACCAAATCTATTTTTCATTTCTAGTCAAAATAGTTAGTTAAGTTTATTTCAGTTAAACAAATTACAACACTATCATTTCATTCTGTGCTTACAGTTAACAAATGTACACACACACACACACACACACACACACACATATATATATATATATATATATATATATTTATACACACGTGTGTGTTTGTGTACATTTGTTAACTGTAACTATTTGTTACAGTTAACACACATCCTATCCATCCTTATATATATATATATATATATATATATATATATATATATATATATATATATATATATATATATATATATATATATATATATATATATATATATATATATATATATATATATATATATATATATATATACATACATACATACATACACACACATCCAACAACAATTATTATCATTATTATTATTATTATTATTATTATTATTATTATTATTATTATTTTATAACCCATTCTGTAACAGAAAAAGGAATAGGCAGACACTTAGGCTTATTAGACCTATCCAATACAACCTCATAATATCCACAGAGCAACCATATTCTAACAAACACAGTCATAGTCCGACATAAACATCTAAAACCAACTAAAAAAATATCCATATGTAGTCCAAAACACATCAGAATATCAATAAATATCCACAAATGTTTTATCTATTGCATCATTTAACAGGACCTGCCTCTAATCTCCCAGTTTATCTGAATATTTTCATTTATAATATAATAAAACACCAACTGCATGTTATTAAAATGGTTCAAGAACAACATTCAATTGATTTTATTAAGAAATTTAGGTGAAATTGAGTGAAAGTTTAAAGGGTTGATGATGTGATTCACAGTCGAAACATAAAGGCAATGATCATGTGACAGAAACATTAAAAACCAGTCCAGCTGTCTGTGGGTGTTTATCTAAATGTTCTCTCAGTCCTGTCAGCTGTCAGACTGTTTGACGTAAGTACACAGTACATTTCCTAGTGTAAAAAAAAAGTGTCCGAATATTTAAATTCTTTCAGAATTATTCCAACAATGGACATGCTAAAATATAAGATAACTTGGTGAAGGTAATTAGAGTTAACAGAAGTTTCACACTGTCAGTGTCATATATTTAGTGTTAAAGTAAACTGAAATACCTTTCAGTGTTAAAATATATTAACTCTGAAATGCCCCACCCACTAACCACTGCATTCAAACTGAGTGAGAATTTGGATGTTGAAAAACTGTCAATAAATTTGTGCTTTGTTTTATTCATTCACAAAGAATCTGCACAAGAATAAAGTTATGTTGTGTTTTCAAATACAGTGGTACCTCTACTTACAAAATTAATTAGTTCCAGAAGTATTTTTGCACTGTGGTATTTCCGTAAATAGAGTCTCATTTTACATGTAAAATATGACTCTATTTACTATGGGTGGGACTTCTCACAGTGTAAAACTTGATTGACACCAATTAGTATAGTGTAGTGTCAAATACTATGACTATGGAAATGTAATTCTAGGTTCAGTGTAACTTTTACAGGGACCATATGAAGACTTCATTTGCAAAAACAGATAACTCTATTTTTCTTTTTTTTTTCACAAAATGGCATTTTTTCCTCTACATTCCAGGTACTACTCATTGATTTGATATATTATTTTTTTCAATTTAGTGGACCTTAACCTAATTAAATAAATAATATATCAAATTAATGAGTATTACCTGGAATGTAGAGTAAAAATGCCATTTTGTGAATAAAACAAAAGATGGAGTTATCTGTTTTTGCAAATGAAGTCATCATATGTTCACTGAGGTAGTGTTAAAATTAAGTGTTATATTAACACTGGTGATTTAATTGTGTATTCTGCTGCACTCATTGTGTTCTCCATTTTTATGTTTTTAATCCATGTTCACAAAAGTCTTTGTCTATGAACTAAGTCATTAAACTACTTTGTTCAATGTTGTTCAAAAGTCAAGTGATGTAGTTTACCACCACCAGAGTGAGAATGTGAGAGCGAATCAATAATGTAAAGCACTTTGGGTATCTTGTAAAGCATTATAGAAGTCTAGTGCATTATTATAAAAAAAATCTTACAAGTTTCTCTTTATGTGATTCTATTTTATTTTAAGTGTGATGAGACATTTTAGATGTTTTTTTTTCCCAGTGTGAAAGCAATTCACAGAGAAACTGGTAATGAAAACAATTAGAGAGGTGGAAAAAGAAGATGTTGAGTGTAAAAGCAAATGACAAACTATATTATCTTTATTTTCTTCTGTCTTTCTCTCATACTGTCACTCTCCTCCCACCTATGGAACTGATTAAACGCCCACAACACAGTCAAATGTCAGCAGTTCTTGTCCATTACCCAATTGGTGTGCGTTTATTTTCCATCACTGAGCAGGAAATACATCACTGAGTTGCGCCACAGACGCTACAGCTCAATCATTTGATCTGAGGGGAGTTTCATTTCCCCATGTCTGTTAAAGCAGCCTGTTCATACTAATCGTAACAGCTAATGTGTGCTTTATTTCCAATACTGACCATAATTACAGTTGGTAAATAGTCTTTTTTTTTTTTTTTACAAAGAAGCCATATTTGACTGATTTAAGAAAATGTACCATGGTTTTCTTTAAGGTACCAATAGTCCAGATATATTGCATGAATCATATATGATTAGTTTGCTGTAATCCCTATACCCATGTTTTTCACTAAATTACGATATATTTAATTGCTTGGAAGCCATTTTGAGCTTAACCTTTTAAAGATCCAGTTCTACATTTATGCCAGTTCCTACATGTTTTTATTTTCTATAATTCTAACTTTTCTTAAGTGATTTATTAGCAGTTAATCTAACATCATTCTCAGTACTTTGCATTATTAAGGGAAATATCTGGTATTTTTCTATATTCAATTTACTGATCGTGATTGATACGCATAAAAACTGAAATTAAATTTAAGGATTATTACACTGAAAACAGAGAAAACTGGAGAAAAATGTATCATTTATTGAACATAAACAAAGTGTTTCCATCTGCTGTCATTAATCCAACTCCATTGGTTTTACTGGTGAATCAATCTAGAAAATGACAGCGTTTCCATGGTAACTATAGAACCTCGGAACATCCAAATGGGTAAAAACATCAAACTACATAGTGGATCAACAGTTACTGAACATTTTATATCAGTGAATGAGTTTAGTCCCCAGTGAATATTTGAGTCTTTATGGGTTAAAAATTGCTTATACTCTAAATGTCACAGTATCCATTATGTTTATGCAATTTATTTCTATTTATTACACAGATCCTCGAACTATGAGCATTAACAGCTATTCAAGTATAATGATGCAAAAACAAAATAAATGACATTAAATGACTTAATTCATCCTGAAACTAAATCGCTATCAAAAGAATTCATGGCTGTTTCTTCAGTTTAACTCATAAAGACCAAGTCGACCGTTTAATGCATTATGATGAAGTAATTCTACCAATACATGTAAATAATTGGTGTAAAATACAGCGTGTCATCTTTTGATGTTCATCAGATATGACTCCTACCATAGAAACACCATAATCTTCTACAGCAGTAAATCAATGACAGTGGATGAAAACACTTGTTTATTGATACATTTGCTGATAAAGTCACTTTTTACTTCCAGTTTCTCAATAATATATCCCTCATCTTTAGTTTGAGTATTTGAGTACCAGTGAATTATATATGGGTGTAATAAGACCAGAACCAGACTGGATCCAAATGCAAGACTTGAACACAAATGTAGAGTTTTTAATTAATAAATGTGATTAAAGCTGTCTTTTCCTCCATATGGTACATCTGAATATAGATCTATCCATAGACGATGGGAACTGGGACATAGTATGCAGAATTAGGGGTCAGGCAAAACAGGTCAGAATACAAACGGGCAGCAATAAGACAGAGGGAGGATCCATAAGACGTTACCATACAGAAGCAGGAGGTCATACCGAGAGTCCGAAGAGGCACAGAGAGGGGTCGAGCAAATCCAGGTCAAAGGTCACAAGAGTCCAAAAAAAGACAAAGGCAGATACCAGAATCCAAAAAGCCAATCCACGTTAAAACCAAGTAATTTAGACGAGAAGCACCGCTCATATGTATCGCCAGGGTAGATAACAGATTCACAAAGACAAGACAGATATGGGAGGGTTATATGGGGCTGGACACAGGTGAGACATATTGGGATAAATGAACAGGGCAGAGACTCAAACCATGACTAGAAGAGAAGTAGGGAAAAGGTGAACACAAACCCACATGTCAAAGTAAAAGCCCAGAACTCTAACAAAGACAAAAGAAACCACATAGAAACTTACACAAATAAGACAGAAACAAGACACTAGATACTGAACCTATAGGACAATAGGAACCTACTACATATTCACTTAAAAGTGAATATGTAGTAGGAGTTTTTATGGCAATCATGATCCAGTAGGAGCTAGACCCTTTAGTTACCAGGCTCCTACCTTATGGAATCAGCTTCCATTTAATATTAAAGACGCAAACACAGTCTCTACAGTTAAAATGAGGTTGGAAACGTCCCTGTTTGAGAAAATCTATGGTCAGGTTAATGACCTGCCCGAGGAGCTAGAATACTAGGGGAAGTACAGGCACTGAGTCCTATCACCTCTCTCTCTCTCTCTCTCTCTCTCTCTCTCTTACTCTCTCTCTCTCTCTCTCTCTCTCTCTCTCTCTTACTCTCTCTCTCTCTCTCTCTCTCTCTCTCTTACTCTCTCTATCACTCTCTGTCTCTGTCTCTCTCTCTCTCTTACTCTCACTCTCTCCTTCTGTCTCTCTCTCTCTCTCTCTCTCTCTCTCTCTTACCAAGTCTGTTCATGACTATTCACCTGGTGTCCCCCTGGTGTCCCCTGTCCCCACTCCCCCCTCTGGGGGCATAAGGACCCATAGACCAGTGTTTCCCAACCCTGGTCCTCGAGGCACACTATCCTTCATGTTTTAGATGTTTCCCTCTTAGAACACACCTGACAGTCATTATCATTCTTCTGCAGAGCTGATAACAGACTGATTATTTGAATCAGATGTGGTCGGAGAGAGAAACATCTAAAACATGCAGGATGTTGTTCCTCGAGGACCAGGTTTGGGAAACACTGCCGTAGAAAATAGGATCTGCAGTGACTCACACTGTGTCTTGACACCCTGAGGGAACCACAGTCCACTGACTGTTTTAAAAGACATTTAAAGACGTTTCTTTTTAGCAAAACTTTTGGTCTCACTTCCTAGTTGTTTCACTTTTTAAATTCTTCTCCTTTTATCTAAATATTAAATTGCTTCCTCTTTTTAGTCTCTCTCTTAACCTGTAGCCCTTTAAGATCCTGTGATGTAAAGGGAAATATAAATAAAACGCATTACTATTATTATTATTATTGTGTTGACCTGTGACCCCAGACCTCCTACCCCCCCCCCCCCCCCCCCCTTCCTTCAGAGGTGGCCAACCCTGGTCCTCATGAGCATGTTTTAGATGTGTCCTTCTTCCATCACACCTGATTCAAATGATCAACCTGTCATCAAGTCCTGCAGAACAATGATGATGACTGTCAGGTGTGATAAAAAAGGGACACATCTAAAACATGTTGGATTGTGGCTTTTGATGGATCTGTCCTTCAGTGTGGTTCTAACCAAGATGTCTTCTTTCCCTCTGGGTTTTGGAGTTTTTTTTGTTGCTGAGAAAGAGGGTCTAAGGATAAGGGATGCTTGGGACTTCATAAAATAAATAAACAGTGATAAAACACTTTAAATAGACACAAAAGTAATGCTGTGTCTTTATGGGTCAAATAAACAGTGTAGCTGACGTTGACCTCATTCCTTTTTTGCTTAAGTTTGCAGCTGATGTTTCGTTCACATAAGCCAGGTGTTGAACATGAATCTATTCAGGTTAAAATAAACAAATCATTATTCATGCGTGATCATTTACCAAATAGGATAAATCTATTATCAGTCTATTAGATCAGTGTTTCTCAACCTTTTTGAGCCATATTTTACATAACAAACATCACAAGGCACACTACCAAAGAACACAAAAAGTATATTTATTAAAATATAATACAAATCTAGTCTTGAGTTACTTATTCAGTGCAAACCTAAGCCTGTTCAGTTAAACACAAAGCTGACACTCCTCAGCCCAACAGGTCTGAGTGGATCAGTGGTGTTTGCTGTTGTATGGATCTATAATCATGCTGATCAGTAACATTAAGATGAAATGACATCATTTTTCATGGCACACCTGGGACACTAATGTGTCTTAGATAATGCTTGAATATAACACCATAAAACGACTGCTGCTCTGCCGTCTTTGCTCAAAACCTGAGATCCAATGATGCTCAGGGGAAAGTTATAGCTGCGGTGTTAAAAGTTCAATAACTGTGGAATCCTGGGTAGTGAGTCACTGTTTGAAAATGCATCATTTCATCAGTGTGTCCCGTGTGGTGAAGGAATTTAACCATTGAAAGACCAACATAATAAGCTGTAAATGCTGCATTTGCTGCCATCTAGCAGTTAAACAGCCTCACTTTTCATGTTGTGTTGTGTAGTTTTGAAGCCTGTGTCATTGTGATTTGAGTCATCAGTCATTAGTTGTTCATTTTATTTCAACAATGTAAATCAAACATGTCTACAGTAATGAGCATGAACTGTACAGAACACACTCTATATAATTCATTCATAGAAATTCTTTGAAATTAAACATTTCAACTTTAGTGTGTTATTAAATGACAGAACAAAGACGTCATTACTTTTGAGAATGTTTTATTATTATTATTATTATTATTATTATTATTATTATTATTATTATTATTATTATTATTATTATTATTATTATTATTATTATTATTATTATTGTGGTCAATAAAGTTACCAAATTTGGTCCTTGCCATAATTTAAACAAAATCCAAGTATAATATATATATATATATATATATATATATATATATATATATATATATATATATATATATATATATATATATATATATATATATATATATATATATATATATATATATATATATATATATATATATATATATATATATATATATATATATAAAATGAAATAAAAATGCATGTAAGGTAAAGGATCATGTATTTTAGAAGTACTGATCCAAACACATCTGTCCATATCCACATTGTCCCTTTGAACATCATTCCTTACATTAGTACCATTATTTCCTGGCAGAGATGTTCACAAGTCACTTTTTACAAGTCCAAGTCAAGTCTCAAGTCTTTCATCCCAAAGTCAAGTCAAGTCTCAAATGGCTGAAATGAACATTTTCACATTAGATGTTATTTCAGATCATACCGCATTGCTGTATTTTTTTGGATTAACTATGTAGTAATTAAGTGTGGTGAAAGCATATAGCCCTAATTGTACGATATACTCCGTTATTTCACACTACATCATCAAAATTAATCAGAACAATGCATGTGCAATGTGAGGAGTGTTTACATCAAATCAAATTATGATCAAATTAAAAATACAATGTATTTGTAATTTGTAATAATAATTCAAAAAAAATTTATCAAAAATAATGAAGTCTTGTCCTTTAATAACACACTAAAGTTGAAATGTTTAATTTCAAAGTATTTCTATGAATGAACAATATAGAGTGAGTTCTGTACAGTTTATGCTCATTACTGTAGACATGTGTGAATTACAAATACAACGTATTTGTAATTTGAAGACCAATTCAGTCTCATAATAATAATAAAAAAAATATACTTAAATGTCCTTTTTTTTCCCCTTTATTGACACTAAAACATATCATTTCACAAAAAAATCTCAATAATCAGAACAAATATGAAAAATTGAAAATGTCTTTATAAAAGTAAGTAGAATTTTAATAATATTCTTAAATATTTAGTGTATCTGTAGATCCAGTGTGATCTGTAAGTTAGAATGTATATGTGTAAATGATAAACAAAAGCTTAATATTGTTTGTTTTCATAATGTAATTTTAAGAGAAAAGTTTGGAGTTGACATTATTTATAATTATTATGTTATTATTATTATTATTATTTTTTTTACTTCTCAGCCAACCTCAGATCAAATTTAGTTGAATGTAGCCCCTGAACTAAAATGAGTTTGACACCCGTGGTTTAGTATTTTTTATTTATTTATTTATTTCATTAATTGTGTGCCACTTTTACATTGTAATTGAGTGTGAGTAAATATAAGACCTGAACCTTTTAGCTGGTGGAGGCCTGGACAGTAAAGAAACATATGAACAGTCTGAACACAAAGACCTGAAAGTGTGTGGATGATCTTCTGACATGAAACCAATCTAAGAGGAAACACTCAGCTGTTGGTTTTTTTTTTTTTTTTAATAGGCGCTTTTATATTCATCTTTATATACATGTGTGCATTGGTTTTTCATTCTGTCTGCAGAAGATACATACTTTGGTTAACTGGCTAAAACCCCAAAAGGTAGATGAGGTCAAGTGAGGAAATGGTCCACACACACACACACACACACACACACACACACACACACACACACACACACATGAATATGTTCATGTGTGGTTTCTAACTGAACACACTTATCTGTTCAATGAAGAAGCGTTTGGTATGTGGAAAAAATTTCTCAGTAGTTTGTGATGTTCAAGTCACCATAACCTAGAAAATAGGAATGGTCATTTACCTGTTCTTTTTTTTTTTTAACCACACTAGTCACCGTGTTAAGTCGTACAACATCTGTTTACTCTGTGGGTTTATTGAATTCATGAGAAGAGCTGATAATACACACATCCAGTCATAAAAGGTGTACAGGCTCCAGAAGAAACAATCAGTAAAACAATGAAAAGTTAGTGTTTTCTAGAGGTGGAGACATTAACCATTTGTTATTATAATGAGAGGCATCAAACTGTACACACACTAGACACATGTTACTCTAAAGACTTCAATAAGGATGTTGATCTGATTCCCTAGAGTTCACACCAAAATGCAGTTTTTATTTCCACCTGAGGATCTGAAGGTCAGCTGCCAGGGTTAAACATTTACATGTTTTTAATAGAATTTGTACTTTTAACATTATTTCATTCTGCTGTTTCATGTATTTTATGTATATTTTATGAGAGAGAGAGACTCTTCTGTCTCATTTTTTTGTACTCAAATGTCCCACAAAATACACAAACATACACTAAGAAACACAAAAAAAGCAATGAAAAATTACAAAATGTATTCAAAAACACAAACGCACATATGCATGTATGCAATTAATGCATCTATTCAACATCTTCAACAAAACAACTTGGAACAACAACTGTTCCATTTAATTGCATTCATTTTTTAATCAGATTAATCATGATGACATCTATCTATCTATCTATCTATCTATCTATCTATCTATCTATCTATCTATCTATCTATCTATCTATCTATCTATCTATCTATCTATCTATCTATCTATCTATCTATCTATCTATCTATCTATCTATTAGATCTATCTAGATTTAACTTATATTTAATTGTATTTTATATGACATATTTCAAATTTTAAATTGTTAAATATTTACTTATCTATTATTTAAAGCAAATAAGCTGTTACTTTAACATTGTACTTTTTGCAATTAAAAGGCGCCACACGTTTATTTTCTCAAAACAACAGAACTACATTATTTCTACATACAAATCAGATTTTAACATATTCTTCCTGTAAAAACTACATTTGATTTAATCATTAGCACAGAAATATTTTCAAATATACAATTTCATATTATATTTTAACTTCCAGTTTTTTTATGTTGCAATTTTAGAACTGTTTACTTTTAATTCTACATTCCTTTTTTTTTTTTTTTTTTTTTTTTTTTTAACTGCGTATATATTGTAAATTGGAAAATATGTAAGTACTAAACTTATGTTGTGGTTCTGTCACCACAGTCAGATGTTCAGAAAAACTCACTGTATGTTTTCACCTGGCAGTTCTGTTAACATGTGGATATTTATAGGATGTAGTTTAACTTAGATACACTTAACATATATTCATTATTGCTGTTGTTTGTATGGTTTCAGAACAACTAAGGTCATTCTATTAACATCAACTCATACAACCTGTCAGTTGTGTGGACCTGTATGAATCTGTAGTAACATGATTATCTACAATTTAAAGACACTTGTCCTCTGTGGCAACACACACTTGTAGAGTGTAGTGTGTTTATTGTGGCTGCGTACACTAGTGTGAATTTAAAGAGACGTAAGTTTTATATTATATTATATTATATCCACTTCAACAGACAAATAAAACAGTTTAACCTGCAAAATAACATAATAAAAGATGATAGAAAGAAAATACTCCATCAGGGCATAAAAGAGAGAGAAAAATAAACAATAATGGAAATTACTCCAATAAAAAAAAAACTCAAATAAATATGTAAAACTCAACTGTATACACCAATATTGTTTATTAAATTTGTACTGTGCAGTAAAAGCAGCAGAGACAAAGAATTGTGGAACTAAAAACTTCCACTAATATGAAAGAAGCATGAAAAGAATTGTGGAACTAAAAACTTCCACTAATATGAAAGAAGCATGAAAACAATCTGAGCAAAGGTCGGGATCATTAAATGATCATTTTAAATTAAAAAAAAAAATAGACTAGGTTAATTCTATGGATGAAGACCTCACACAGATGCAGAATTCTTTCTTTCTTTCTTTCTTTCTTTCTTTTTTTGTATATAAAGGCAATCATTGTTCATATTTATTAGTTTATCTGTGACTATTATGGATATTTTCTAATTGTAGTTACTCAGTTTAATGGACATGGACAGGAAATTTATGAAAAATGGGGGAAAAAAGTCACAATTTAGATGAAAAGTCAAAATTGTGAGATACATTCATACATACGAGATAAGAATTATGCATAATAATGAGAAAAACGGTTGAAAAATTGCGCTAAAAGTCATAATTTGTCTTATTTTTTATTTTTATTTTTTTACAGAGTATTACTTTGAAAAAGTCTATTCTGACAATGTAAAGAGTATAAAGTACAGATATTTATGCAAAAATGTAAAAGTAAAAGAAGTTACCAGAAAAAGAAATACTCAAGTAAAGTACAGATACCTAAAAAACATATATATATATATATATATATATATATATATATATATATATATATATATATATATATATATATATATATATATATATATATATATACACATGCAGAGAACAAATAAAGACAAGACCTGGAAAAATAAGATAAATGCAACATTCAAATGAACAGATACATGCACGTTGTCTGATTGAAAAGGAGTAATATAGTAGAATTATAAAGTTATTTAGTCCTAACCCTTACTGTAAGTTCTTCTACACATTAAAAAAAAACAAACAGAAAGATGTCTTTACCACTCACTACTCAATGTCTACTTGATTACAAACTTGGTCCTCACAAGACATAGAAATGAGTATGTATGTATGTGTGTGTGTGTGTGTGTGTGTGTGTGGAACCCAGAGTCAGAGCAGTGAAACTCACTCAGGTGGGCTCATCTTCAAAGCCTTTTGCAGACCTCCAGCATGCATGCAGGAGGCCTGTGCTGCAGCGCTCCACTGCAATCATCTCATTTGACACAGAATAGAAGAAGGTTACAGCTGGGGCGTGGTTTGGTATCAACCAGAACCATCTATGAACAAACTCCCACTAACACAAAAAAGATCTGTTTGACAGCTGCCACCTTAAAATGGACCAAAAATGGATGGTGGCTCTGGTGATTCTGGGGTTTTATCAAAGTAAGTCCTATTAGATCATTCTCTGTGCTTTGTTACATACAGAATTACAACTAAAAATGTAAGAACTGCCAAAAATGTCATCATTTAGGTCCGTAATAAAGCCAATAATGTAATAACATTTAGCCAATAATGTAATAGGCTATCATGTTACACTAAAACAAAACTGTGATAATGTAATAATTATGCCAATGATGAAACACATTGTGTTTTAATGTCCTTTTATTTTTACGTTCATGTTAGAAAATGTCTAAATAGTGGTTTCCTAAAAAGAGGGTTGACCAAATGTGCTGTCTGCCTACATTATTGGCTGGTTATGGGGAAGGATATGTAGCACAGATGACTTCAGTAGAGGAATATTTGAAATGTACTTAAATATTTTACTGTTCATATTAATGTACTTAAATATTTTACTGTTCATATTAATGTACTTAATTATTTTACTGTTCATATTAATGTACTTTATTTTTTTTTACTGTTCATATTAATGTACTTTATTATTTTACTGTTCATATTAATGTACTTAAATATTTTACTGTTCATATTTCTTCTCACCTCTCTCCACTAATGTACTAACATATAACAATGACTGCTTATATATTTTAATCTGTTAACCTCTACATACTAAATATTTTAATTTAAGTTGATTTGAACTAAGATAAGTTATTATTTTGTAAATTTTGTTTTATATTTCTAGATTTAATATTGCATTTTATTATTTTTCTTCACTTATGTGTCTTATTTTGTTCGCGTTACTTATTATTTTGTTGGTTTATTATACAAGTTTTGGCTGTTATTGTCAATTTTGTTACTTATCTTATTAATTTTTGACTGAAACTGTTAAAGTCTCAGGGGTTAAAGGGTTTGTAACTTAGAGAAAGGCTCAGTTGGTTGTAAATATTTAGTCGATTCATATATAATTAGTCAGTTAAAGGCTGAAGGTTGATTTCTGCAGTAGTTAATACAACTTAAAACATTTAATTCTCTTTACATGTAATCAGTTTGCATGCTTTTTCTGAGTAATAACAACTAATTGTATGTGACAGTGTACAGTGGGTTCTAACGGTGACATATTTGGTGTTTGAATGTCCCAGAGGTTACATCTGGAGCATATCATGTGGAGACTCCATCTGAGGGACAGTCAGTTGACATCAAATGCAACCCTGACATCAAAGGCAGCATGGTGATCTGGTTTCGAATCGTGCATAAAACTGAGATGCAGTTCATTGCATCCTTCACCAACAGTGGTTTGTTAAAAACAGTCAATCCTTTACTTTCCTTCGACTACTCAAAAATGGAGGTGCAGAACATCCTAACACTGCGCAGCTTCAAAGGAGATGAAGACGCTGGTATTTACGGCTGTGGGTCTCTGGTCGCAGGGAACAAACTGCACTTTGGTGTCGTCACCCAGCTGAACGCAAGTAAGTTTTATGGACTGAATATCATCAGGTGAGGCATTATGATCAGATACAACAGCTGATTCTTTTGTCCTCCAGGAGAAGCTCCAAAACAAAAGCCAACAGTCGCCACCACCCCCACGCCAAGCCGAGTGGTCCCAACTACCACCCCCTGCATCTGCCCCATGATAAGTAAGGCTGTGAACATCAGCTGAATGTGTGTGAAATGATGATGATGATGATGATGATGATGATGATGATGATGATGATGATGATGATGATGACAGACATGGGGATTCGAGTCTATGACTTGGACTTGAGTCGTAAAAACAAAGACTTGTGACTTGACTGTAGACTTGTGTGATGTTCATTATTATGGAATTACTTATTTTATTATTTAATTTGTTTTAGTTTTTCCCCATGTGTTGCTTGGCATTATGGGGAAAATCACAGGTAGAAATAAAAAATCAAATTTCCCTTCCTTGATATTTATTCAAAGATTTGTAACGCGTGGGTGTTGCCACAGGCTTCAAATTACAAATGCATTAGAAATACAAATTATTACAAATGTAATTTCATCAAAAATACATTGATCACATTTAACCACAGCTTTTGGGGTGTTTCTTCACATTGCATTGTTCTGATCAATTTTGATGGTGTAGTTCAGTCAAGGCTACATGCTTTCACTACACTTAATTACTACATACTTAATATAAAACACTACAGCAATGTGGTATCATCTGAAACAGCATCTAATGTGAAAATGTTCATTTCAGGCATTTGACTTGTGCAGAAAGACTTGAGACTTGTAAAAAGTGACTTGTGAACATCTCTGCCAGGAAGTAATGGTTCAAATGTAAAGAATGATGTTCAAAGGGACATTGTGGATATAGAGTGTTTGGATCAGTACTTTTAAAATACATTATCCTTTCTCTTACATGCATTTTTATTTTATGTCTTTTTTATATAATACTTGGCTTTTTTTTTAATTAACCAAATATGGTAATTTTATTGTGCATAATTAAAAAAAAAAAAGATCTTAAATAGCATCTAATGTGAAAACGTTCATTTCAGACATTTGAGACTTGACTTGGACTTGTAAAAAGTGACTTGTGAACATCTCTGTATGATGATGTGAGTAAATGAAGAAATACTTTTTCAGGAGAGACCAACCCGTCCATGTCGTGTCCTCTGCTCATTCTGGCCCCACTGGCTGGAGGCTGTGGCTTTCTTCTTCTGCTCCTCATCATCATCACCCTGTACTGCAACAGTGAGTCCATGGGCTTTATTTTATTTTATACAAGTCTGCTCCTTCTCTTGATACTGTTCACTTAAAAATGTCTTATTTTATTTTATTCTATAAACGTATTTGTTTTTGTAGAAATCAGAACGCGGAGATGCCCACACCATTACAAAAGAAAGTAAGTTTACTGTCATTTTAAAATGACTTTCAGTTTCAGACGTGAATTTACAGTCAATGACAGTTATATTATTATTATTATTATTATTATTATTATTATTATTATTATTATTATTATTATTATTAAGTCATGTTCTATTTTGTTTTCACGTATATGTTTTGTTTTGTTTTTATTTTTATTTTCTTGTGTGTTTTACTAGTGGGGACAGAGTGGGATTGTTTTGTTAGTTGCATATAATAAATTTAACATTTAACATCTTATTATTATTATTGTTATTATGTGTAGATATATTATGACATTTTTACACATTTTTATTTTCTACAGACGGATGGAACCTGGAAAACAAATGATTCCCAACAGTAATATTTAATCAGACACATTTGTACGTCGGTCTGCTTTTGGTATTTCTGTAATCTTACATTTTTTCTTAATTTGTTTTTCATCTTCTATACTGTGGTAAACTGTGGTGAATAATCGTCTCCTTGTTCCCTGTGTGTATACATTTTAAAATGTAAATCTTAAACGCACCGTACAGTAATTTCCTGTAAATGGAAAACACACGGTATAATAATGATTAAAAAGTATCACTTATTTATGTTCATTTTCCTGATGAAACATAAATATAAAAAGTTAAAGTGCAAAACTATTTCATTCCTCACATTTTTGGGTTTATTCCATATTTCAATTTTATAGCTTTAATCTGATCTGTCATTTGGAAATAAGAAATAACAGAAATGTCTTTTATTTATGATTATTTTGATGCTTGTTTTGACACAGTTTATGAAAAAAAACTAGTGTAATTTTAGATTACTGCTTTTTGTTGTAAATCCATTTAAAAAATGTTTTTGATTATGTCAAACTACTGAGAAAAAAAAAACTATTTTTCCGTTTACAAAAAATGTACAGTTTTTCTTTTTGTTTTATCAAGTTTTCACATTTGTTTCACTTTAAATATTGTAAAATAAAGAAAATAAAACCTAATACACAACAACCTCTTCTTTTTCTTCCTCCAATAATGTATTTTGTAATAAATTCAAATGAATGATTAATTTATATTTGACATGAAGTTTAGCCGTAGAAGTGGAAACTAGTTTTGCTTGTTTTAAGTCAAAAGGAAGTGGTGTGTAACTACAGCCTGTAAGAAGTCAGTCAGATCAGTGTGAGCAGAAGTGCATATGTTCACACCTGTTTCCACATCATATGCTTTGGTGATACTATGACTGGGTTATACAAAGAAATAAACTCTTATAATGTCTAAAATTGTGCAGGATTACTTTTCAAATTCAACACAATGGATTAATATTTGTTTGCATGTTAAACTCAAAAGCTGGAATGTTTTCTTTTAATGTTTCTGATACTTTTCTGTTTAAAATTACAGTATTTTTATTCATTTTCTTAGTCTTTTAGTGACAATTAAATCTTTAAAAGTTTAAAACACGAATTCATTTCTGCTGGATTTTGCAAAGTGTGGCTATTTTCTAGTAAAAATTACACATATGAAGCTTTTTTTAATACATTTTCATTGGCGTCTCAAACCACCTCCAGGTATGTTGGCATGTGATTGTGTGTCCTATGTTTATTCCTTTATTCCATCAGAGAAATGTGGAATTATGATTAGATCACTAGGATGTTTAGAGACTGTTCAGTTTTATTGTCTTTGACTTTACACTTTACACTGGTGAGGTATTTGTTAACAAATGCATGTGCTGCTGCTATATAAATATTATTATTATTATTATTATTATTATCTCTGTCTGTCTGTTAGTTGTCAAAATAACTCAAAAACATATGGACGGATTTTGATAAAAATTTTCAGTATGTGTTGGGAGTTTCACAAGGAAGAAATTATTACGTTTTAGTGGTGATTCTGGATCAGTTTGGAATTTTACATTGTGGTAAATGGAGAATAAATTCCAAAGTGATCCAGGATTCAGGATCTCTTCTGGATCACAACCAAAATGTAATCATTTGTTCCTTGTGACACTTCAAACACAACCTGGAATTTTTTTTTATCAAAATCCGTCCATAAGTTTTTGACTTATCTTGACCCCCCCATCATAATCAAATTCTAATCATTTCTAGATCTCCCCATTACCAACCTACCCTGAAAATGTCATCAAGATCCGTCTTTAACTTTGTGAGTTATCTTGTTAACAGACAGACAAACAAACTCTGGCAAAAACATAACCTCCTTGGTGGACCTCTCATCATTCGAAGGGGGGAGGTTTGTGCTCTGAGTACTTTTCTAGTTATTATTATTATTATCATTATTATTATCATTAACATTATTACAGCGTGTTTGCTTCTTTTCCAAATACAAATTCCAGACCTTTTAAAACCTATTTTCCCTTTGACTTTATGTACTTTTATACTTGCGTGTCAACTTATTTTAATTCAGACTATACCTGTTGAGTGTTGAAAAGTTCATTTCTATAAAACTACTTACTGACACTTTCATAACATGAAATATAAACACATAAACATGTTTCACTACAATCATTCCAATTCTGACTCATTTGACATTCTCATTTTTTTTATGTACTTTTTCGTGTATTTCTTTTGTTTTTACTAGATTATACTTTCATTCAACTATGAGAGAAACTTTTTCCTCTCATACTATAGTTACATTTGCACAAAGATTTTCTCCAAATCACACAAAACAGACACCACACACTGCTGCTTTTAGACAAGTTTCCTTTCTTTCTTTTTTAGTTTTTATTTCATTAGTACTCCCATCTCTCTTTTTTTTTTTTTTTTTTTTACTCACACCCACACAAAACCTTTAACATGAAAAAAAAAAAAGGGGAAAGCATAATGATTGTGGACTTTACAGTTTTGCTTTAGACATTTGGACTGTGTAAATTGTACAGTGTTGTCTTACATAGAGCAAAAAAAACAACCTCTTTTATACAGTATACAAACAAGGAAAGTTTACAAAACTTGTAACCACCTTGGTTTTACGAAGCGCTCTTTTCAGACACCAGTAACTCCTGCCAAATACATACGACGTACGATAGACCCATTTTGTGACAGATTTTTCTCTACAGAAACTAAAAGGCATTTGTGAGACGCTCCCTAAGATTAAAGCAGAACACCTCCTGAAAATCCTCCAAATATTTAACAATGTAAACTACGTCTTGTCCTCAGAATAAGTGAACTAAGCTGTACACTAGTGTCTTTAAGGCGTCAGAGCACATTGCGATAGTAAACTTGGCTTTTCTGTGTACGTCAAGATTGCACAAACATCCCGATACTATACACCCACTCGGTCCTGCTTCCACACAGCTGACAGTTTTTATTTTTCCAACCACGTGTTAATGTCACAACACCAGCAGCACCAGCCTGACATCCATACATGGGCTTGTAATGGTTATTAGTGCATTATTGGAAAAACAGGACGCGTGAGCTGAGATGCATATTAAAGAATCCAACGGGCAGCGCCTTTCCTCTGTCACACTGTCGAGCAAAAACTTTTTACACTTCTCTTAAACTTTCCTTTCATCCCACATTTTCACTCTTTTCTTCGTCAGGTCGTCACATTCGCACTTTCTCCATCTTACCCTAAAAAGTCTGTCACTGCATTTCCTCCAAAGACACAAACCAAAAAGCTCTTCATCCTCGACTATGAGTGAAAAGGCGCTGCACGTAGAGCTGTGTGAAGGCATACATGTGACTGTGTGTGTGTGTGTGTGTGTGTGTGTGTGACTGTGTGTGTGTGTGTGTGACTGTGTGTGACTGTGTGTGTGTGTGTGTGTGTGTGTGTGTGTGTGTGTGTGTGTGTGTGTGTGTGTGTGTGTGTGTGTGTGTGTGTGTGTGTGTGTGTGTGTGACTGTGTGTGTGTGACTGTGTGTGACTGTGTGTGTGTGTGTGTGTGTGTGTGTGTGTGTGTGTGTGTGTGTGTGTGTGTGTGTGAGACTGTGTGTGTGTGTGTGTGTGTGACTGTGTGTGTGTGTGTGTGTGTGTGTGTGTGTGTGTGTGTTTCGGGTATATCTACATTTGTCTTTCATCCAGTATACATTCTTGACAATTTAGAAAAATAAATTCATTCTCCAGAGAGCAGCAGCTGGTTCAGTGATGCGTCTCTGTGGTTTAGAGCATGAATGCAGCGACAACCTGTGGCACAAACATAGAAAACAGTCAAAAAAAAAAAAAAAAAAGGCACATCTGTTTATTCTCCTCACTGCTTTTTTTTTTTAATGATGAGAACAAACCCTACCTACTGGTCTAGCTCTTGCCTCCCTTTTTTGTAGATGATGGCACGACGTCTGAGCTTAGCTGAGCAGAGAGCAGGTCAGTGGCAGATGAATCCTCTGCATGTTGTTTCTGAAATAGTCATTAAACATGTGGAAAATTAATATGATGGATCATCTGATGCAGAAATGACAGAAACACGTCAAGGAAATTAAAGGCACTGCAAGAAATGTTTTTTTAAGAAACACTTATTTCTGGAACATTTGTTATAGTTTTCATGTAAATGAGGATTTTTAAAAAATAAGAAATATAATAATTATAATAGTAACACATTTTATTTGTATAGTACTTGTCATAATACTAAAAGACACTTTACAAACACAAAAAAATTTAATAAAATAAAAACAAAACAAAAAAATATATATAATTTTTTTCTTAAAAAGGTTTTCCAGCTGTTATTTGTTGTAGTAGGACTGTTCCCTAAACATCTAATATTTTTGTTGAGTCTTAAGGGACATTTTTAATTGACACTGTTTTTGTTGTGTTTTAATAATTCTTGAAAAAATAAAATAAGATAAGATAAGATAAGAGGGACATTCAAGTGTGTGCAGCAGTGCTAGACCGTATGTAAAGAAATAAAACAGTGTGTGTGTATATATATATACGATTTTATGTATTTATAGGAGTTTTTCCTTTTTTTTTTTAAGTAATGGCTTCAAGGAAGACCGTGCGGTTAGGGGCTGTTATAATAACTGGTATAAATGCAAAGATTGAACAGGACTTCCCCTGTACACAAACAACCGGCCATTTCGATCATGCCAGCCGATGTAGTAAGGACCCAGGCTTTGTTTTGAATGAGCAGCACATTAGCTTTCAGGAACACGGTCATCCTTGTTGAACAGCAGTCCACCAGATACTACTGTATCTGTGGATGTACTGGTACGCTTCTGTGCTCTTGTAGTTGTGCATAGTAGACCCATCCACACCAAGTGACAACACAAAATAATTAAACATGTCTTCCTAACGTATATCAGGACACATCTTCATGTCGTCCCCCTTGGCTTTTTAAAGTTTCTCTGCAGTTTACCCATGACATTATGGATAAATATTAGCAAGCGCTGTTAGCTCCGTTAAGGGAAAGCAGGTGATTGGAAAAGCAACACAAAAACAGGAAAGACCCTCCCGATTTTTATTTCTGTATTTGAAAATAAGGTGGATTATTTGACCACTAGATGTCACTAAATATTACACACCGAACCTTTCATGTTAGTGAAGCAGTTGGAGCAGAGTGCGTCACATGCAGGACGGCAGAATCCACATATGGAGACGTTTATTTCTGCATTTTTCACTCATATTTCTGTTCATGCCTGGTGCATTTTTACTTTAGTGCTTCATGCATGCTTCAGGCACTTTGCTTACTTTAGACTTTGACTTTGACTTGCTCTTGCCCTGTAACAAAGTTGAGACCTTGGTTAAGCTCAACCAGGTGAAAGACTGTTGTGAATGTCCTCTAGAGCCACGGTTCTCAAACTGGGGTCTGCGGACCCCTAGGGGGACGTGGTGCATGTCCAGGGGGTACGCGAAATTATTCACGGTTTTGTTTTATTTTTGTTTTATTTTTTTTGCTGTTTTATTTTGAAATGCGGAAGTTTTATTTTGTAGCGAGCGGGCAGAAGTAACAGCGCTGTTTGACGCCAGCTTGACTAAATTGAGACGAAGCGAGTCACAGGCTATTTTTAGCCACCCTGCAGCGAACATGGATCGATTTTTGTGTCCGCCAAGTTCCTCAAGACGTGGTAAAGGAAATGAAAATGAAAATGACAATGACAAAAACAAACGCCCTAACCCTAAAAAGAGAAAGTACATTGATAGTTATATTGAGTTTGACAAGCTCATCCCTCTCATTAAGTCTCTGTCTGTCTGTCTGTCACACACACACACACGGTTTTGTGTGTCTTTTGTTCCGTTTATTATTTTAAAATTATTTAAATTTTTTGTTTCTGAAGTGCTCATTTATATTATAATACCTGAAAATTTCACTGGTTTGCACAAAAGTACTATTAAAAAAGGTTATCATTGTTTCATAATAACCATTGTTGAAGTGGTTTTTTTTTGTTATCATTTTCAGTATCGCGAGGATGAGGGGGGACATGGAAAAATTTCACCCCTCCAAGGGGGACCTGGGCCAAAAAAGTTTGAGAACCCCTGCTCTAGAGGGCGCCATTTACCAACGAACCCTGGAGTGTTCATACTTCTGAACTGCTGGAACAACAGGCCTTTATGGACACATCACTCTATATCATTATGTAATTAAGGACATTGTTGGTTGTGTTTAGAGATAGAAATGTACATTTGTCTGTTAACTATTTGTTTTAGTGTCACAGGATGAACAACATAGAAGGAAATTTAATTTTAAATATCAAAAGGTGAGAACTGGAAAATAAATGTGTATTTCTGTTGGTGTCAGAACATGGAATTGTCTGGCAATGAAAGAGAAGAGCTGGAGGAATATTTTTCAGTTTAAGAAGATGTATACGGAGAGAGTGTAGAACTTCTATAAAAATATGTAATGAAGTGGTTTTGCTTATATTGGATTTATTTGTTCATTGACTATTAGGTAAGATGATTTTGTTTTTTGCTGTAATGACTGTCTGATGTAGCAGATGTTGTAAGAAAGGGGCAGGTATTATAATAAGTTTTATTTATCCACATCCTTTCCAAACATGGAGATTAAAGTGAATAAATAAATGAATGAATGCATGAATATCCTCCTGAGACCCAGTCAGTGCACATACTCATCATTTTACATTAAATATTTGGCTTATTTGGAAACAGAATGATGCAACCGATTTTTTTATGATACATTTTCTTAATATTTTTAAAATGTCCTTTTCAGTGGATGTTTTTATTAAAATTTTTATTAAAAGAAAAGCAGTGATCGTCTTGTGCACTACACAGGACAAACATTAATTTCTGAGTCTCAGGAGGATATCTGGATTTAAGTGACTCTTTACCTTTGGTTTTTAATGTCAATTGATGGAATAATCTTATATTCTAATCTCAGAATCCTCTTTTTTACCTTTGGTTTGTCTGTCTTCAATTTTTGCTCCATTGCATCTGGTAACAGAGTGCCAGAGAGGGTGTCCAGAACCGGACCTGCCATCGGCTGCAAAGACAGAAAACCACACAAATAACCATCTTAATCAGTAAGGCTTTCTTAGATTGTAATGTATTTATGTAGCAAACAAATACATTTGGTAAAAATGACAAAACAATTAGAGGTGAGACAAAATGTAGCTGAAAAATTTTCCTTTAAACCCCCAATGAATGAGGGATAAATTACCTTCTGACTAAAGTTTTCTTCCTCAATACAACTTCAACTGGGAAATAATTTACACCCACTGAAACCCATTAGTGTCAATGCATTATTGAAGTATAGCTTCAAAAAGAAGAGGGCAAATATCAATGAACTCTTCTCTTACAAGGAGCTGTGTATTACATTAAGAAAAATTAAAATAAAAAAAAGGATGTACATATAAAATGTAATCTTCTGCAGCATCCATGACATTAAAATGGAACAATCATTCCTGAACACAACACTCCACACACTGCTCTGCCGACTCAACTTTAATCCAAAGTACCATTCAAAAGAAATAATAAAAGCTGTATCAAGAAACATTAGAAAATATGGTCATAATATTTTACATTTTTCGTCATATATATATATATATATATATATATATATATATATATATATATATATATATATATATATATATATATATATATATATATATATATATATATATATATATACAAATATATATTTAAAAAAATTACATTTGTGTTTAGTTTCTAATTTTTGTTTGAGTTCATTTCAATTATTTTGTGGAATTGACGACTTTTAGTTGAACAAGTAAACCCATGGTTTACAGAGTTTGAAAAGAATGCATTATATCAAACCTTTATTTATTATAGGCCTCAATGTGTGGTAGCTACAGAACTAGGAGGAACATTAAGCTAACTTTACCTCCTAGTTTTAACTCATTTTCCAATGTTTACTCTGATTTATTTTTAGTTTTTTGCTTTCAACACTTTATTTGACATAGAATATTTATCTTTCACCATCCCTTACAATTAAGTCTCATTTGTTAATAAAACAAATGGTTCCAGGCCAAACAAAGACTGCTCCTCACACATATTGTAGCTTACTTTGGCATCAGTCCAGCTGATGTCATCGTATCTATGCATGTGCTGATGTCAGCATATTAACTGCCTCTGTATATTGTGCCAAGTTTGAAAAAAAAATTAAATAAAATGTATGTATTTATAGTCATTTGAAACTTCACTCATAAGTAAATGGGAGAAAAAAAAAAATCTGAAAATGTTTTGACCTACTTCTCCCAAAATGTAACGTCTATTCTGGGTTGCTGGCAATCTATAAACCTAATTTGGTATAAATTCAACTAATATTTTTGCTGCTAGAGACCTGCCATGAACACATTTCCTAAAGATATTTCTGCATCAACTGCAGAATCATAAAGTCCACCATTGTGCAGTAATAGTTTTATGGTGTTTTCCTGTTACCTTCAGGGGCTCTGCATCCATTACAGGGGGTTTCAGCTTTGTTGTGTCGACACATGATGCAGCGGGCGCAGCAGGAGTATCCAGGAAGTCACTAGACAGCAGGTCCAATGCTGTTTTATCATCCATAGCTTTCTACACAACAGATAAACACAGAACATTACATGACAGTGTTTTGTATCTGCATCATTTCACCATCACTATATTGTGTGTATGAAGAACTCACTTCTTTGGGTGTTTTAGGTTCTTTAGCCTTTTCTTCTGCCATTTTCTGTGGGTGTGCATTAGAAGGAAATTAAACAAAAATGGTACTACACATCCAAGTAAAGAATTAATCAAAATATTGCATTTTTAAAAAAATTTGCAAATACAAAATATACAGTAAAATGTGTTTACCTTCAGCTCTTCCTCTGTGGGTCTGTACTCTGGTGGCAGTGTATCGTCTCTCTCTCCCATCTTAATCAGCTTTTCTTCAACAGCCTTTTTCTCCTGCAACATCAACATGACAGGTTGTTTTTAATCAGCTGACAACCAAAAGCATCAACTGATCTAAAATGTCAAATAAATGTTGATCTACTGATCCTATCATGTCAGTAACTCGTAGCAAAATAAAGTTTTTCATATGTTCGTGGTCATCAGATATGGCCCATTTAGATGTTCACATGCTCTGTAGTTACCATGGAAACATCGTCCTCTTATAAAACATTGTTTCACCAGTAAAATCCATGGAATTAGAACAATGACAGTGGATGGAGACATAGATATCTTGGCTGAAAAACTAACTTTTTCTTCAGTTTGTTCTGTTTGATATCAAGGTTCAATGTTACTTTATTAGTTTCCTTAGGGAGAAATATGGTTTAGAGTACAAGGAAGTTGCTGCATAGACAGTGTAACACATAACACACAAAAAACAACAAAGGAGTCCTGTGCAACTATTTGCTCCAAACGGGTGTGAAAATCAGCAACATACAACCACCAATACATATAACAAACCTACACACATATACCCTATATACACATATACATCTAAAAACTATAAAAACTAAATTTAAAAAAAAAAACCCTAAAACTAAAAACTATTTAAAAAATCTTAAACAGGCCAAATTTGGCCCCCAGGCCTTATGTTTGACACCTGCACTGTAGGTGATTTTGTCTTATTTTAAACATGATGAGATCATTTGATCAGAAATATAAACTCTGGAAGATTTGGATTTTTTCCCAGTTTGTGCAGTACACTGGATCTATATGGGTGTTTTGATTACCTTTACAATGTCTTTGGTGGGAACAGTGGGTTCAGGTTGGGGTGTGGGTGCGATATCCTTCAAGGTATCTGATAGAGCATCCAGAGCATTGTCTGCTCCGGCTGCGAGCTAAACACAAACACAAACAGAAAGGGTTTTATGAGCCTGAAGAGTCTAATTTGCTCACAAATGCTCTGGTTTTCCTTGAACCGTTACCTCTGGGGTGGTTTCAGCAGCAGCAGACTTCACAGACGGGGCAGTAGTAGAACAAACAAAGTCTCCGGCCAGAGAATCCAGAGCAAAGTCTATAGGAGCCTGAGAAAGAAAAGCAGCAGGGGTCAGTGTCTGTCAGGCCCAAACGTATACATTATTCTACTGTAAGAAGATCTACAGTTGTGGAAAAAATTATTAGACCGCCCTTGTTTTCTTCAATTTCTTGATGGTTCAACTAAAGGTACATATGTTTGGACAAATATGATGATAATATAAATAGCTCATAAGAGTTTAATACCAGGTCTGATATCTATTCATTTTCTATGTTTTCTTGATAATAAACAACATCATTTCAGTTCTTACAACAATATCTATGGCATTGTACTGACAAAAACAGTGCTTTTAGACATTCAATGTTTTCTTTTCTCTTGGTTTAAGTCACGTGATACACACAAGAGTTACTACTTGACTGCATAACTATTGTTTCTGATGACTTTTAATGGTCTAATATTTTGTTTTCCATGACTTTTTTAGTTTGGGCTGCAGAAAAAGTATCTGTATGGTACCTGTGCAGGAGGAGCTGAGGGAGTGACGACAGGAGCCTGGACGGCAGGGGCTGCTGAGGGGGTCAGGAAGTCTCCAGACAAAATATCCAGAGCTTCACCGGTTTCCATGGTGGGCTGCAGGACGAAAGATAAATTAGATTTAATGGAAGACATCAAACACTTCTCATTAAAAGTAAATGGAGGTGTAGATTTGTATTAGTGTTTCCAGAACAGGGAGGGTAAATGTTGACCTTTAGCACCTGTTTTTTTTGTATCATTATCATAAGTATGGATAAAGAAAACTACAATAGTGTTTCTCAAAGTAGGAATGACAATCATAAATTTGTCTATTTACATTTTATATAGCTATATTTTATATAGCTATATTTAGTGCAAACATACAGATGGGAACCGTTCATGCAAATAAAACAATATTATATTTTGTCCTTTTTTCCTTTCACTGTTAGCCTTATGTCAATAGAAACTGAGGTTGGATTGTGACACATCATGTTAATGTGTCATAAATCAATTATATTAGTCAGAGAAACGATCAATGTTGCCACTTTACTTAGTTTATTAAATAACCAGGTGACTGCTGAACCAAGAATATGAAAACTTTCTGCCAGTGATTTCAATAAGGATCAATACATTATTAAGTTCTACACATGATTTAGAAATGTACATTATAAATGCATCTACACATACTGTATATAAAAAAATATATTATTTGTGCTGTAGCTGTCAGGTACATGCAGATTTACATGGAGATTGTTAATGTGAATATAGCACAGACAATAGCTATGATACAAATTAGTGACATTACACTAAAAAAACAAAACAAAAAACAAAGCAAATGGAGTGAGGTTTACTTAAAAATATAAAGGAAAGGTTTTCCACACAGAAATAGCATATACATTTAACATAGAAAATTTTCAAGTAAAATTTATTTTCATCTCTTCGCGGATTTAATTAGTAATATCCAGGTGAATTTTAATCAAAATGAATCAACATCAACCCTGTGATTTATCTCATTAAATTTGTGTCATCATTTCATAGCCTTTATTTTTAAACAATAGATCTGGAAAATCTTGTTTCAAGCTGTCTTCCCAAGATAATGTTCACTTACTCCATTTTTTTTCATTCAGATTTTTTTTAATTAAGTAAAAAATACAATTAAATTGGTGATTATGTCTTATTTTAACTGTGATGACATATTTGGACTGGAGATGAGAAATACACACTTGGTAAGATTTAGATTTTTGTAGTGAACTATATCAATGTGAAAAAAGTCTAAAGTATTGATGCAGAACATTATGACTCAAACACTTGTGATGGATTCTAAAAGCACTGGTTTTAAATGGTACTGAATATGAGCTGGTATCATTTTCTTTTGTGAATCATCTTGAACAACATGTTCCTCAACTACAAATAAATAATCCCTAACCCTGACAAATACATGATTGCTGCCTAAAACATGGAGCTGACCTCAGGTTTAGGAGCAGGCAGCTTTTTCAGCTCCTCCTCATTGAACCTGTAGTCTGGAGGGAGTGTGTCGTCCCTCTCTCCAACACGAACACCCTTCTCCTTTTTCACTTTGTTCTCCTGTGAACAAGTGAAGACACGACCACAGCATCAGAAAACATGCTGGAATCACTAAACTACAGCATCAGCATCAGTCAGTGTTTGTCCTCCTACCGACACCATGTCCTCGGGCCTGAGTTTGGGAGATTCTGGTTTTGGTTCTGCAGCTGCCAGCGTGTCTCCAAGAGCAGAGAGAGCATCCAGAGACATGGAGTCAGTCTGAGGAGAGAGGAAGAGCTTTGTAAAGGTTTTAACTTACGAACTTTAAACACAGACTAAAAAAAACAACAACTTGTAAATGTGCTTAATGTCCCCTCATCAGTCTTGGGTTTGGTGTCATTGTCCCCACTCACAATTACACACAACTATAACTTTGCATAGTATGCATATATTCATAATATATTGTTTAGTTCATACTGTACAAATTGCTGTTTTAATTTTCAGATAATCACAGGGTTGCTTTGGATTAATTTTAATTAATCATGATCAAAACACTATGTCGATCGACTCTTCGCTCTCATTTTTTATACTCAAATTTCCTACACGATACACAAAAATACAATAACGCAAAAAATGCAGAGAAACAAATATACAAAACATCCTAAAATGCATTCAAATTCACAAAAAGATAAACACAAAAAACAATAAAATTTTTAAAACATAGAAAAAAAACTCTTAGAAAATACAGAAAAAATACTTTGATGAAATATCCAAAACGTATGTAAAAATATGAATATATATGCAATTAATGCATCTATTCAACATCTTGAACAGTTTCAACAAATCAACTTGAAACAAAACAACTGTTCTATTTCATTGCATTAAACATTTTAATAAAATTAATCCTGATGATGGATTAATCCACATTAGTGTGTTAATTTTGACAGCCCTAATACACACACACACAGACACACTTTTTTTTCTTAACTCAAGATATTTTTGTTCTATTCAAGCAAAAAATAATAATTATAATAATGGAATAAGTGAAAATGATCTTGGTGAGATTTCTGGAATATTTTAAAGATCTATTGCCTAAAAATCAGTTCTTATATCTTGCTGAAAAGTTACTCTTCTTGTGATTATGTTTTAATTTAAGTGTGATGAGATGAGAAAAATACACTTTGTAAGATTTTGATATTTTCCAGTGTGTTCACATGACAGTCACTACACCCTGAAGTTTCATAACATGTACGGTACTTAAACTTCATAAGATATGATTTTTTTTAATCATCATTATTATTATTATTTCTCCAGTGTTTTCCCTCTACACCTAAAATTCCAATCTATTGAACAACTGGAATCTGGAATCCAGGATGGTATGTCATTTACACATCTAACTGAGTAAGTAAAGACCCTGGACACAAACTGTTCCACCTTGTCCTGAACACCACACACTGTTATGTCAGAATTAACTGACATGAATAAAAGCCTTATTTCTATACATCACCACACAGCAGGACATGTCTGATGGGAGGACATGGTGGAGAAAGCAAGGACAGATTTCCACTTGTAAGCAGAAGGACAAAAACACCAGTGGGTTTACCTCTGGAGTCTTCTTGGTAGAAGGAGGGGCGCCTGCTTTGACTCCAGCAGCTTTAGTTGGAGCCACAAAATCTGCACCGAGTTGATCCAGAGCTGACAAATCCTCAACTTTGACCTGAAAAACAAAACCCAGAGTGTGATAAAAGTGATGCAATATGCAGTAACACCAACCCAACGTAATAAAAAGTCATGTATTTGAACAGTGTCAAGTAAAACTGATAAAGGTCAGTGAAAGAAAAACAACAGGAAGCAGATAAAAATGACAAATGCTCCCATCATTCCTGTATCTGTAGATATAGCATTATCTGTTAAGAGTTATTTATATGTATGCAAACCTGTGCTGGAGGAACTGAGGTTTTTGCAACAGGAGTTTGAACAGCAGGAGCTGCTGAAGGGGTTGAAAAGTCTCCAGACAAAATGTCCAAAGCTTCCAAGGTGTCCATCTTAGGCTGCAGAAGAAGCACAGAAGACACTAAATACACTTTGCCTTTAATAATAATATATGTTATTTGTGTAGGATATGAAATATAGGTGTCATTTTAGCACTGCACCAGTGGATTATTCCCCGTCTCACCTCAGGTTTAGGAGCTGGCAGCTTTTTCAGTTCCTCCTCATTAAACCTGTATTCTGGAGGAATGGTTTCGTCACTCTCTCCTTCACGCTCACCTTTCTCCTTCTTCAGTTTGTCCGCCTGTGAAAAGTCACACGTCTGTCACAACATTCTGAAATAAATGTCTTTGAGCAGTGTTAGAGAAAACCATATGAACAACATCATTTATGTCTGTATATATTATAATATGCCTCGAACGATAAATATTTTCCTGTAAACACAGTTAAGAATATGGAGACTGGACTGATGCAGATCCAGTGGGAATAGACCGAGGTTCATTTGTGACATTACACTTTTATATCCTAAAAGACAAGACTAGATATAAAAACAAAGCAGTACAAACTAAATTCTTTCAAAATAAAGACTTTAAGGCTCCAATCATGAACAATTATTTCAACCGTGTCACTGTTGTGATTACCTACATACTAATATTATTTGTATATCATTATGACTACAGCTACGATTATTACTTTATTCTAACTTAGTCTGTGATGTTGGTGGGAATATATATATATATATATATATATATATATATATATATATATATATATATATATATATATATATAGTTTTTAATCAGATTAATCACAATCATCAATTGTAATCAAAACACTTTATGTCGGTTGACTGTTCTGTCTGGGGGGTGGGGGTGATGTACTCAAATTTTCCACAAAATACACTAAGGAACATTAAAAATATGGAGAAATAATCCAAAACATGCTAAAATCCACAAAAAGCATGAAAAATCCAAAACATATTCAAAACCTCTTCTAAGATACAGAAAAAAAAAAACACCCAAAAATGTGATAAAATATTCAAATCATATGCAAAAATATCAATATATGTGCAATCAACATGTTTATTCAACAAAACAACTGTAAAGAACGGTTCCATTTGATTGCATTAAAATTTTTAATCAGATTAATGTTGAGGATGGATATAATAAGCCACTTATCATAAGTGTGTTTGTGGAACCTCAGTTTCCAAAGGGCTTGACCCAAACGATCAATAGTGAATCAAATCAAAGCTCATCAAATTGTTTGCATAAGAAAAATGACTTCATCAGTGAAATATAAGTTATATTCATAGATTTTTATTCTATAGTATACATCAGAATTTGAAGGAAGAAAAAAATCACTTTCCCTTTGTGGGTTTCCTCATCTTTTCATTTCACTGAGCTGAATAAACAGAGTTAAAAAAAAAACCTTCTATATCATCGCCACTGTTTCTCTCTTGTCATGTGTTAAAAACTGCTGCTGTTAAAGTCTCATGTCCATAAGAAGCAGCTGGAGTTACAAACACTGCAGTGGAAGCAGTTTCATAATCTCCATCTGTAGACATGTTTGTATCATTACACACTTTTAACTCTCGTTACCCAACCCTGAACCCTGGGTTTTCATACCGGGACCATGTCCTCTGGTCTGAGCTTGGGGGGTTCTGGTTTTGGTGCGTCTGTTGGCAATGAATCACTGAGAGCAGAGAGAGCATCCAGAGCCATGAAGTCACCCTGAGGACACAGATAAAAATAAATAGGTGTAACTACTCAGATAGACCACCTGTGTCTCCAACAGAAATGTGTAAATATCCTTTAACCCCCAGAGACCCAGGAGGAGACTCATTTTGGATTTCTGAAAATAGAATTACACCAATGCATTTCTACAGATACATTTTCTCTCTCTTTCTGAATTTCCTTTGCAATGGCTTTTTTTTTAAAGATAAATCTGTGGAACTCTTGTCCAGAATTATGGATAAAAAAAACATATCAAAAAACAAATCTTTGGAGGTTTATTCACTTTGTCAGCCTTGGGTTTTGCATCAGTGGCATGTGTCTTTCTGCTGCGTAGGAGGAGCAGGACATACAGCCACAGGGGGAACTGCAGAGGATTCAACTTTCTATCAAACACTTAATACCAAGGAAAATGAATGGATTCAGATTTACTTAATATGTTCATAGATACATACAATAAGTCTGTGCAGATCTCTTCTCTGCAAAGTTTAAACCCATGGAAGCTAAAACATTGTCTTTGAACAAATCATCGGCCTTATTTAACGTTACATCTGGTAATATTCATTATATTTCACTGTCAAAACTAACTTCTTGTGCATAACATACTATCAGAAGCATTTAAAGAGGCATCTTAAATGATTATTTTCTTCATTTGTATTACATCCTGTTGTTAGCAAACGGTTGCCCATAAACTTGGAATAAAATATCTTTACCTCTGCTCATGAAATAAAAATGACAATGTGTAACTGGGACTCAGTATGTAATCAATACAGCTGATTAAAGCTGAACACTTATGTGTATCAATAGAAATAAAAAGACAAAAGTTTCTGAAAACTAAATTATTCCAACTGTGTATTTAGAGCATAATTTAAATCCGTGTTTGTACCATTTGATTTCTATCTAATACTCTGGGCATTTTGCAAATAACAAATCTGATCCAATACTTCCACTGCACTGACAGATAAACTACAATATTAAATACAATTGGACTTCAATTTATTGCAAGTGTATTTTTGCAGTTACTTAATTAAACTTTAAAGGAGTAATGTACGCTGAAATACATTTCCCTGTATATGTACTGGGATATCTACTTATATTTAGGGACCGAGCACGCAGGGTCGAGGCCCTATACATTTGCACACTATGTGTGCAACGCATAAGGCTATTGTATTTCGTTCGTTTTTTATTATTATTATTATTTTCCCACCGTGTCAACGACGTGGATTTTGACCCCCTTAACATGCATGAAAACTCAGCTATCTCGGCACGCATCTCAAGTCTGGTGAAAAATTTGATAAAATGAAAAAAAAAATTATCCCGACATCCCATAATTTTCGAACTAGCAACCAAAAAAAGAGGAAAAAAATTGGAACGTTAACTCTCCAGAGGTTCGCCATAAAGACACAAAAAAAACAGCAAAAGTTGTAGCTGACACTGCTTGAGGCAAACGACATATCTAGTTGTATATGTACTTATATCTGTATCTGCAGCTATACCTGTACTTATATCTGTACTTATATTAAATTTTATTTGTACTGCCCCACATCACGATAAGGTCGCCTCACAGGGCTTTACAGAATTATATCTGTAGTTATATCTGTATCTGTACCTATATCTGTATTTGTACTCATATCTGTATTTGCACTTATATCTTTACTTGTATCTGTATTTGTACTTATATCTGTATCTGAACTTTTATCTGTGTTTGTACTTGTATCTGTATACAGCAGCTCAGACCTACTGTACCTTGGCAGTAGCAGAGGTGACCTCATCCACAGGAGGAGCTTTACAAACGGCCACAGGGGGGGCCACACAGGGCTCAACTTTCATCTATAACACACAGCATCCACAGCATGAAATCAGGCGGTAAATTGTGTGCAACCCCTTCAAGTCTGGTGATCCACTTAAGACTGTACCTGTGCAGGAGGAGCTGAGGGGGTTGTGAAGCCTCCAGACAGAAAGTCCAGGGCCTCAGTGGTATCCATCGTAGGCTGCAGAAAGACAGAGTATACACTCCGTTACTGTTATTGTGCAAAAATCACAGTTATAATAAAGACCATTAAGACCCACTGTAACATTTACATATTTCTAAGTTATTCTTTTTCTATATATAACTGTCCTTAAGTGGTTTATCACCATTTATTATGTAACCTTCTCTATTTAGTTTTTTTGTTTGTTTTTTGGTGAAAATCTGGCATTTTCCAGCATTTAATTTAGTAAATGTTCATAAAAGTCCAGAGTAAATGTGAGGATTATAATGGAAAATATACAGAAGACTGAAAAATCTGTCATTAGCTGAACACAAAAAGAAAGACATTTTGAATTAAGCAACAAAAAACTGCCAATGGAACAAGTGAAAATGATCTTGTTAATGTATTTGAACAAGAAAATAAGGAAATTACACTTGGTAAGATTAGGATTCTTGAATGCTTTGAATTTAATCAGAGTTTTATGAACATCTATATGACCAGTCAATTAAATATAGACAATAGATGAATTTGACTGGAAAAAAAAATACACAATTCAGAACATATTGTTGATAAATAACTTAGGACAGGTTAAATAGAGGGGGAAAAAAATATTTGTAACTGACACAAAAGTCAGACTTTTTGGTTTTAAACTTATATTTTATTGTGTGAATTAATGGTACATTTAATAACACATTTATGTATTTAATTCCAATTTGAATTAATAATTTTTTTTATTAATTATTTAATGATGTATTCATTTATCCTGAACATGTTCTTCTTGCTAGTTCGTATGTCAATCTTTGTTGATGTTATTCCAATATAGTTTTGTACACTGTCAAAAACATGTGCATGGGCCACATCCTGTTCACTACATAACCTCCAAAAGGACCGACATGATAGTAGTGAACCCTTTCTGATCTTTGGTGTTAAAACTTCCCCACAACTTTAAGACCTTTAATGTGAGTTCACCTCTGTCTCACCTCAGGTTTAGGAGCAGGCAGTTTTTTCAGTTCCTCCTCATTAAACCTGTATTCTGGAGGGAGTGCTTCGTCCCTTTCCCCAACACGTACGCCCTTTTCCTTCTTCAATTTATCCTCCTGAGACCACATAAAGAGGAGGAAATAAAAGAGGAGGGTTTATTCACTCAGTTTTCACCTCTGTTCAACTGGTTCTATGTCTCCTAAACACCAGGTCACTTATTTATTTTAGATTTTGTCCCTTTAGCGCTTTTTGCTCATTTAGTTTAGTTTAGTATAAACAGAATAAAGAAATAAAAATTATCATGGTTTTTAAGTTTAAACATGATCAACTGATTATTTCACAGATCTGGAGAAAATCCACTCGTATGATGCTTATTCATCATCAAAATACACAAGTGACTTTGATTAAAATGGTTGTAATTCTTAAACTATGAATGTAATATTTGTCTCAAACCTCTTGAATCAACCCTTTATTGGGCAAGTGACTATTTTTGATCATTTCCACACACGCTACAAGACAGTGACAGTAACCGCAACAGTTACAGTGCTGTGGTAATAAAACATTTCTATGACACTTGTTGACTTGGACAGTGCGACTGCTTCTCTTCCTACCGAAACAATGTCTTCAGGTCTCAGTTTGGGCGATTCTGGTACTGGTTCTGCTTCTCCCAACATGTCACCAAGAGCACCGAGAGCATCTGAGGGCATGGATACGTCACCCTGAGGGGGAAAAAAAAAGGGTGTTTTAATCTTTCATTTTCACTCCTGTGTGCAGAAATGAGTAGATATGGAAAAATAAGTAGATGTGGAAAAATCACCTCCATCTTGGGTTTTTTACCAACGGGAGAAGCTGGGGACACAGCCACGGGAGCAGCCGCTTTCTGAAAAACCCAACCCCAACACATTTCAGTTTTGTTACAGGTCAGATTAATGCAGTAAAGACTGTGAGCTCTATGGTGTACCTTGGAAGACACAGGGGGGATTCCAGCCTCCAGAGAGAAATCACCGGAAACTTTGTCCTTTTTGGGTTTTTTATCAGCAGGTGCTCCAGTTTTCTACAACAAATACAACACACAATGCAGTTTGGTGAGTTTCTTCTGTTAGATGGGACTATAATGACATAATAGAGACGTATAGAAAATGGACTTTACCTTTACAGAAGTGGGGGGAGGGGGTGCAAAGTTGGAGGGGGCAGTAGATGAGGCACTGACACCTTCGACATGATCCCTTCTCTGAATATGTGGAACAAAGGGAGGAAGATTAGAATAGAATAGAATAGGAAATTGACATTCTAAGCAGCACAACACTAAACTTACACCCAAGAAAACAGTGATCAAAAAGCAATACAATGCAATGCAATTTCTTCATTGCTTATACATATATATATATATATATATAAGTGACTAAATTGTGATTACACATTGGAAAGTGGCAGTTGAAAAGTAGTAGCAATAATAATAATAAGTAGCTGATTTGCTATAATATAATATTTTAGTATTCGCAATATGCATATATACAGTTGTGACCATAAGTTTACATGCCCTAGCAGAATTTGTTATTCTTTGGCCATTTATCAGAGAATATGAATGATAGTACAAAACATTGTCTTTCATTTGTGTTTAACAGTTTGGTGGTTTGGTGAAGCCATTTACCATCAAATACATTAGTTTGCTCTTTTTAAATCATACTGAGAAGAGAAATTATTCAAATGACACTGATCATAAGTTTACATACCCAAGTAGTTCATCATAATATTGGCCCCTTTAACATCAATGACAGATAAAAGCCTTTTGTGGTAGTTGTGCATCAGACACGTTATTTTCTCATACGGTAAAGCTGCCCATTCGTCTTGACAAAACACCTTCAGTTCTTTTCAGGTTTTGGGTTTTCTTATATGAACTGCATGTTTGACACATCCCCAAAGTGGATCAATGATATTGAAGTCAGGAAACTAACCCTTGACTTTCAGCCAATGACAGGTCAACATGGCTTTACGCTTTGGGTCATTCTCACGTTGGAACATTAAAAGCTGTCTCATATGCTTTCAGTCAGAGTATGTAAACTTATGAGCACAACTGTATGCAGTGTAATAATCGCAGAATAAAAGTATTAGTAGAGACAAGTACTATATTACTTATGAACAAAGGTGACCTAACAAATGATTGCTACATTGTTCACTGACACATTGTTCAGTACAGTCCAAGGTGTCATAAATCATCTGACCTCCTGTTTCTTGGGTGCAGATGGACCTGTAGAAGTAATGAAACCAGCCGAGAGAGAATCCAAGGCCTCATCTGTGCTCAGTGGTTTCTGAAGTGCAAAGAAGATGATGAATCAAGACCAGGTATCAACACTACCTGCACATTATCAAATTTCCTTCCTTTCTTAGTTAGAACAAGAGATTAATGCACATTTTAAACACAAAACTGACACATAATCCTCCACTAGAGGGCAGATCTGACCATACTAAAGCCAAACAAAAGGGCATAATAATACAAACCAGACTACATGTACCAGCAGCACAGGAAAAGTACAGACACACCCTTCACATTCCAACAACACAGAAAAATACAAATAAACTCCCTGAAAACACATAATGCACACAACAAAATCCAATGTTCCAGCAAAAGCATGATAAACACCATAATGAAAAGCCACAAAGTCACAATGAATTACATTATCTGGGAGAAAACTGCTTGTGAAATACACAACTAAAAACTGCTCTTGCAAGACAAGATGACAAAGTGGGAGTAGTCTATGATGTAAATGTGGGTGTGTTGAGTGTGAGCACACAGTAACCTACATGTGGGTGGATATCGAAGTGTGTAAGTCATGTTCCATTGTGTGTCCATGTATTTATTTACACTCAGGTTTGGTAAGACAGGAGCCAACCAGCTCCAACACAGAAGGTGGGTCCAGAGCTGGTTGTTGAGACAATAAGGACCAGTGCAGTGCAACATTCCCAACTCTAGAGGAACCAGGGACATGCCTCTTGTCCTGTGTAATGTGAGTGCATGCTCATTTGCTGACATTAGCTGGAAAAAGATTACAAAGTATGACCACCCCCCTCCTGCTGAGCAGTATCTGCCAAAAAAAATCTACCAAACAGGCAATGATGACTTAATTACATGTGAATTTAGAGTTTCACTTACAGGGACATCCTTTGGTTTGACATCTGCAGGAACTGGAGGCTAGAAAATACACACATTTTAGAGTAGAGGAAAATAATCCCTGAAACAACAACTTGAACAACAACTTTCAAAGGCCATCACAAATGTACCTTTGTTACATGACATTTGTCCAGATATACTTTTGATGCATACAACAGATTTATAAATCTTCCACTAGATCAGAGGTGGCCAAACTTATTTTAGAGAGGGCCAGATCTCATAATGTGCAGCTTACTGGGGGCCAGTGGTCCCTTCTGACATTTTTAAACGCTAAAAATTACATATAAATTCACTGTTCCATAAAAGTTGTATCTTCGTTGTTACAATGTAGTATTTTAAAATGGGAATGTAACCAAATCTAAGCCACTCAGATGTGAGGAAATCCATCAAGGACTCCTTACTCATACAGCCTACTACTCGTTAATGCAAAGTCTGTTCACGTTTAAGCTTAAAACATAGGACTCTTGCGTTTGTCTTTTAAAAGATCACTCAAAAAGTAATATTTTGTGTTACATGTACACGTTCATAACACCAGCAGTTATATAGGTAAAGCCCTAGAGAGAGACAGAATGGCGACAAGGTAAGTTAAAAAACGAGGACATGTTCCATGTAGGCGCAGAAAGTTCCCGGAAGTGGTTGTATATTTTTGGCAGCAATAAACGTATTTCCTCTCTTTCTTCTAAACTTTCAGACTTGAGTGAGACACATTAACAGGTGACAATCAATTATTTGTCAGGTAACTGTACAATATGCCTAGACTTTGAACAGCATAATGATAACTGTGTTCACCTTAAATACATTGAGCAGCAGTTAGCTATTGCTAACTTCCGGGAACTTTTGATGGGCTCCATATTCCGCCATTGCTGTGAAAAACTTAAACCATTAACCAGTAAATGGAGCTGTCGCCAAACTCCCTCCCCAGTACTGTAGTTATCGGCAACTATCACGAAAACTTCGTTGGTTGCATTGGTGATGGATTAATTTAATTCACGCGCTCGGAGTGCTAAGTGCTTTGTTTTTTGTATGTTAACATGTTTTGTGGAGTGTCTGTTGACTCACTATTAGCTTGTCGTATGTTAGCATTTTTTGTCTGGCAGTGTCTTTTTGTATTGAATTCATTACATGAATTGTTAGTCTCTAGACAAATTATTCAAACACAAGCGCCTTGATTTTCAGCAATAAAATATTGTAATTAATTACCTTCTGCCCTGGAAGCGGTTGCCCTCACTGTCAATGTTCCTCTTTTTATTTACAGGCGCGATTAGTGAGAAGGGTTCACGGTAAAGTCAGATAGAGTTAGAATGGTGCTGCCACCATGAGGTCAAAGGAGGAATTACATTTTGAAACTTTTATGATTTATTTATTGTGATGGACAGTCTGAGTGGCCCATAAATAATACATTATAAAACTGAAGGTGCGGACCGAACTAATTCTGACCACAGACCGTGATTGGCCCACGGGCCAGACTTTAGTCATGCCTGCTCTAGATAGAACCTGTAAAGGTAATGCATTGTACTATATACAGACAATGTTCTGAAGTAAGATCTGAGGCAAATATTACTTTTGAGTAAAATTATCCTTAATTAAAATCCTTAATTAATTCTCATTAATTCCTTAATTCTCAAATTTTCATATTTTAACCCAAAACTTAATCTTGTAAACTGTCGCCAACCAGCATTTTTTACTTAAATTCTCATTAGCAGTGACTGAGACTTGGTAAAGTTTCACTACTTTTATTCTGGATGTATTTTGCTTATAGACAAGTGTAATTAATCACCAAATTAAATAGCTAAGTCCAAGTAGAAAATACTTTAATAAACTAACAAATTTGAAACCCAATATCAAAGAAGCTAATTTTTATTTACACTATGGAAGACAATTATGTTCAATACTTTTACCCTAAACCTGATACTTGGACTGAAAAATACACATAAGACTATTCATCTGATTACACTGGTCTACAATCTTTTTTTTTTTTTTTTTTTTTTTTTTTAGAAAGTATCTGCTTCAGTTCAGACATTAACTGTACTAAATCTTTCATACTTTAATTAGATGAATCAGAAAAAAATGACGAAAGTTCTGGTTAGCTCATGTTCTTAATAAATTATCTATATTATACATATATATATATATATATATATATATATATATATATATATATATATATATATATATATATATATATATATATATATATATATATATATATATATGATGGTGGTACTCCACATATATTATGGTTTATGTACATGCATACAATTGATTTGTAAATATTCCATTAGAAAGAACCTGTAAAGTGAATGGATCATAATGTGTTTTGAAGTAGATCTGAGACCAATATTTTGGTCTTTTGGCCTTTGGACTAAAAACTATTCTCTCATTAATTTGAAGAATTTCACATTTTGACCTCAGACTTATCTTGGAAACTTGAGCCAACCAGCATTCAAGACTTGAATTTTCTTTATCAGTAACACGGGTGGTAAAATGTCATTAGCATTTTACTTGTACTGTACACTAGTGTTATTTTTAGCAGCTGACAGCTTTTAATACTTGATTCTGAAAGTACATATTGGCACATTTTCATGTCTCACAGTTTTCCTGAATACAACACATGCAAACCGTATGTATGAATATGAATTGAGAAGAAATACTGGCGATCAGAGACTGTGTAAAACTGACCATGTTTTCAAATCTGTAATCTGGTGGCAGTGTGTCTTCTCTTTCTCCACACTTGGGATAATCCTTAGCAGATACTCCATGCTGTGACACATGCAACACACATTACTCACAGCAGATCCATGCAGCAGCTCATTGCATCACATACCTACATAGTTTTCAGTGTACAGGGCTCACAGTGTTACCTCTTTGACCTCTGGGCCGGTGTACACAGGCTGTTTGACCGGGTCAGTTGACGGTAGTGAGCCTGCCAGGGCTTCAAAAGGATCCATAGCAGGTGCCTGTTCATGCAACACACCTCAGCAAACCAGAGCTAGCAACATGCTTCTCATAACTTTAACATTAGTGTATAGTCAGTCTTTACCTCTTTGGCTCCTTTAGTTACTGCTGGAGGAATTTCTGCCTGCACCTGAAACATAAACCAGAATCAGTCCACATACTGTTTTTGTACTGTATGACTTTTTAAATAATGCTGGGACGCATTTGTGGCATAATACATACAATATGAGTTGTTGGATAATCTCATGATGATGCAATTTAGTTGACATTTTACATATTTTTACACATACATAAGAAATAACAGTAGAGATTACAAGCTGAAAAAAACAGTACAATGAACCATCCTATTGACATTTTTTGGAGATTTAATATTACCTAGTAAAAAACAAACCTTATAGCAGTCCAATTACATTCATACTGTTTACTTGTTTTTAACTGAAAATAATTAACTTTATTTTCCAATCCGTCTGACAAATAAGAAGAATACATTTTTATAAACCTTTTAGTAGATTTAACTCAAGAAAAATGACATCCTCTCATTATATAAAACCTTAAAACAATTACATTTCCCACCAACAAGTAGCTAAGTAGAACATAATTATTTTGTAACCTATAAAACCCAAACATCCACTGTCAACCAAAACCATCTACTGATCTAAACTGTTTAATACCTGTTGATCCACTAATCCTATTATGTAAATAATTGGTTTAAAATACAGTTATTTATCTTTTCATAGTCACCAGATATTACCCATTTGGTCATTCAGAGGCTCTGTAGTTACCATGGAAACACCATCATCTTCGACAACATTGATTCATCAGTAAAAACCCATGTAGTTGGATCATTGACAGTGGATGGAGACACTGAGTTCATGCTCAGTTAATTATATATTCTGCTGAAAAAGTCAGTTTTTCTTCAGTTTTCTCTCTTTCTCATATAATAACTTTTGAATCTGTTAACTTTTATGAACATCTACTTGATCAGTAAATTAAATATAGAAAGAATAGCAGCTTTTCACTGAAGAAACACAAAATAAAGAGGGTAACATAACAACAAAAGGTGAAAAATGCTTAAGAAAGGTTAAATATAGAGAACATTTTCCAAAGTAGCACTGGATCTTTGTAGGTAAAAGAAATAACACATGAAATTAAGCGACAACCTATTGGATATCAAAACAACAGAGGATGAAAACACTGAACAAACTCTGCCTCAGTTGTTTGCAGCCTCATCTACCTTTGTTTGTGTGGGTTTAGCTTGTGTCTTGGTCTGCACAGCTCCAGCCGCAGCCGTGACAGCTGCTGCCGGCTTTGACGCTTTACCAGGATCAGCCTTAGGCACCTCAGCTTTGACTGTCGTGGCGGCAGTAGCAGTCTAAAATACAATACATTTAAATCTATTATATGTGAAATTAAAGATCTACTGTATAGGCATAGTTTCATGTCCAAACTAAGGACAGAGAAGCAGAAGAAGGCCTCCACCTTGATGAAAAGCACACGACTGCACGTCCCTTTGGTTAGTTTTCTCCTGGTGACTCAGGAATATGATGCATATGATATGATTGATGACCTTTCAGCAAACAGAACAAGCAAAGGCATGCTGGGTAGTGATCTGGAGAACAAAGATCCCTCACAAAAAAATGCAGTGGGTCATCACCAAAGTTGGAAAGTGAAGGAGTGATTTGTCCCAGCAAGAACAGAAGGTGAGCAATGGCCAAAGAAAATATCCGAGTCATCTCAGGTAAGGATGGTGTAACAAAAAACACCCCAAAAACAAACACAAGATGATGTTGAACAAAAGCCATATGACCAAAGCCTTGAACAATTCAGCCATGAGAGTCAAGGATGCAGTAGAGTGTAAGGAGGCGCTGCTGTCCGGTCTACCTTAGCTGTGTCTTTGAGTGACTCTTTGGGTTTAGTCGCAGCAGCAGAAACAGTAGCTGCAGGAGAAGGTGCTGGAGCTGGAGCTTTAACCTGGGAGGCAGGTGCAGTCTACAAACATGTAGTCACATCATTACTCAAAAATACTCCATAGAAGATTCACAAATAGTAGGAGACACTAAATAAAGTGACAAGAAACACCAAAAAAACATTTCAACGGTGTTTAGAAAAGCAGAGAAGTCGATGCAGACTGAACTACACTGAGATCTGACAGTGTAGTTTCACCTTTAACCCCTGACACGTCAACGGTGACGCCTTCTGATATTCTGATTGATTTTAAATATTAATATCATTTGTAATATTGATAATGTCTTGTGAGGGTTTTTGGAACTTTTCTCCCCTGCACCCCTCACCTTTTTTTTTCTCTCTCTCTCTCTCTTTTTCACCCCAGCATCAAAATAGGGTTTAATCAAAACTCATAATAAGGTCAGTGGAAAATCCAACTGAGCCTCATACATGGTATGAAGTACCCCTTAGCAAAGCTAATTAGCTTTAGCCCCAAAATGAGCAGACTAACATTCTACTTTTAAAGGACAAAGGACATGACAGGTTTACATAAAAAAACTAATAATAAATAATAATAATTATTATTATTATTATTATAAAAGGGAAGAAAAAAACATATTTCATGCCTCAATGATGAGCTGCAATAAAGTATTTTATAGTGAGACAATTCTGAGGCAAAAAAGAAGAAACAAAAATAAAAAAAAAAAGGCAAAAGAAATATTCATAAAAATTCAATCATTTACTCAACAGTTACACTTCCACCGATTCTCATAGTAAAGATCTTGTTCTTTCCATAGTCATTTAATTCCCAGTGTTTTTCTCAGAATTCTGACATTTTAATGTCTCAGAATTGAGTTTAATTTCGATTGTCAGGTAAAAAATGTGCTTGTTTTTTTTTTTTTTTCAAAATGCCCTTTTTTTCCTCAGAATACAGACTGTTTTCTCAGAATTCTGACATTTTTTTTTTTCATAGAATTGACTTTAATTTGGATTGTAAAGTCAAAAATGTCCTCTTTTTTTGTTGCTATTTGCAACAGTAACCAGCTTTGATGCTGATAACAGTGGTGATACGTATTAGAAGTAGTGAAAGGTCAACGTTTGACATAAATTGTGCTTGTATGTGAATTCTTCATGATTAGGGAAAGATGAAGGATGTCAATACAAAAGTGTTCAGCAGTCATTTAAGTGCACATTATTCACAGTATAATAACAGCCTGTATGTGTTACAGCAGGAAAAAGCACGGAGCAGAGCTGTGACTGTGATGAAACTGTTACCTTTGCCGTCTTTTTGGGACCACCTGACGTCATGTTTACAACAGTAGACCCAGTGGATGACATGTCAATAACAGTAGCACTTGGTGACGTAGTGTTAGTCTAGAAACCAAGGAGCACGTGTTTAAAGAAAGTCATGTGGAAGTTATTTATAAAGTCAGTGACACAGTTTGCCAAGAGTTTTGCATCCGAAGCAGGGGAACATGAAAGCCCACTAATGTGACACAGCCTCTGAAGCACCAGAAAAGTCAAGATGTGCAGAAGGTTGAAACAGTGAGAGCAGTGAAAAGTCTGTCACCAAGACGGAAGATGAAGCCAGTGAGGTGAAAACAGCTGCCTCGTGGTGAGCAGTGAGTGTCGACACCAAAAGTAGGATGAGCAGGTTCATGTTACATCGCACCCATCAGCACAAGCCGTTCAGATTTGACATTTCACCATCCACAATCACTTTCTACCTCTGGTTTGGTTTTAGGCGCCACTTTTCCCGCCGTCCCGACTGATGCACTTCCTCCTGTCATGACGCCACTTCCTGTGGCTCCGCCTGTTGCTGCGGCAACAGCACCAGGCTTTGATGCCATGGTGGATTCAGCTGATGCCTTCTGCAACGCACCATGTGTGAAGAGGTTGGTTAACCACCTTTATAAGCAGATCTGATGATACATGAACTGGATGATCTGCTTTATTCTGTGCTTGTCTTGTTTGATAATAATAACAACAACAACAACAACAATAATAATAATAATAATAATAATAATAATAATAATAATAATAATAATAATAATAATAATAATAATAACAATAATAATAATAATAATAATAATAATAATAATAATAATAATAAACGTTATTGTTTTTGCACATGGCGCAACAAAATTAAGTGCAAAACCAACAGTGCAGTTAAAATAAATAAATAAACAGAGGTCTGCTACACACACATACACACATACACACATACACACATACACACACACACACACACACACACACACACACACACACACACACACACACACACACACACACACACACACACACACACATACATACATACATACATACATACATACATACATACATACATACATACATACATACATACATACATACATAAACCATCTCAGGAACAACCTCTGCTTATCTGAAGGATATGTTAAAGCCGATCTACAGTACGCTCTGCCAACACAAACCAACATTACCCTCTGCTCGCTCTAAGCGATCCCAGGCAAAGCTGATCTCTGTAAAGTACTTTATTTGTCATAATACATTGTACAATGACATTTGTCCTCTGCATTTAACCCACCCTTCATGTCATTGGGGCACCTGTAAGGAGCAGTGGGCACCCATGTGCGGTGCCCGGGGACCCATCTCCAGCTGTAGAGCCAGACTAATGGTCAGAGTCACCTGGCTGGAGGATTTTACCTTAACAAACATATTGCAACTGCTAGTGCTACAGACTATATAGTATATTATGTCCTGTATTGTAAGTCACTTTGGACAAAAGTGACTGCCAAATGCAATGTAATATATGTGTGTGTATATATATATATATACATATATGCCTACATATACACACACACACACACACACTTAAGCATTTATATTGTGCCTAAACAATACACAGTCTATAAAATTACAATGAAATACTTAAAGTCTTATAAAGGTTCATACTGTTTTCCAAAAGTAACCATATAATTAGATTCTTTTTAACAGACAGGTGCAGTGTTTTTATTTAATGTGACCCATTTCTGTTTTAGAATATGTTAACTGTGAATGTGTTTGTACAGTATATGGATAAAAGTTTTAATATAAAAAGGTTTATGTTCATTAAAAAGTGCTCCCTGGGCTGCAGTTTCACTTCCAGCTGTGGCCCACTGTGCTGAAAGTTAACTAAGAGGAATGAAGAAGGTCACCAAGGTCAGCTGCTAACAAGAGCCACTTAAAGCTGGAGGTTAATAACTCAGTAACTCCATCTAAGTTTATAAATAACACAATGAAACATGCAACTTGAAATATACCTCACCAAGGTTTTTTCTATCAGTGAGGCACCAAAGTGAGTGGGAGCTGTTGTAACATTGTAGAATAATGTGAAGATAATCTCACTTTGACATTAAAGAGCTTTGCATGGCAATTTCTTGTCAAAAAAGTGATATTATATTGAACATAATCAACTTTTTTTAAACACAATAAAATTACAAAACATCTAAAAAGGGGGTGTATTTTTATTGGCTCTATCATTTCTTGAGACCCAAAGAAGTGCAAGTTTTAGGGGGGGGGGTTTGTTTTGATCTTGATTAAAAACTGCATTACACAACAGTTTTTTCAGATAGGTTTTTAAAAAATGTAATTGATTTGATTGATTTTTTTATGTCCTTTGTAATTAACAGCATTTTTTTTGGCTTTTTCACCCATTAAATATTTTACACTGATACAACAAGATAGAATTATAAGAAAACATAATATCACAGAAAAATTAGGATAGAACTGGATAAACATTGCTTCATCCCATTACATTTTGAACAGAATTTATTTTGTAAATGTTTTTTTGTATTTATTTATGGACAGTCAAACAGTGAGAACTATAATTGTTTTGTGGAATATTTTGGTTTATTTTTGACACAACTGCCAAATTAGTTTCTGCTTTATTGTTTATTTTAATTTAATTTAAATGTTTGAAATAAAAAATATATATATAAAAAAAAATATTAAAAAAAATATGACCATTAAATATACTGTACTGTACTGTAAATGTTGTTTAACAGGATATGCTATTATATTATAACTCTTACCAGGGTGAAAGAAGTCTAAGGTTAGGACAAGAAAACATTTATCATAATATATTGTGGTTTAAGAATACCAATCCCTAAAGCAGGGGTGTCAAACTCATTTCAGTTCAGGGGCCACATGAAGCCAAGTTTGATCTGCAGAGGGCCAGACCAGTGAAATAATAACATAATATAAAAATAAAATAATGTCAACTCCAAACTTTCCTCTGTGTTTTAGAGTGAAAAAAGTAAAGTTATGTGATGAAAATGTTCACATCCTGTAAAAAAAATGTGAATAACATGAACAAACTGAAATTTCCTAAGAAAACTATGTGCAGTTTTAACAATATTATGTCTGATTTTATCATTTACACATGTAAATTACAATTTACCGACAATTTACAGGACAGTAGATCAACAAAACATACCTAAAACTTTTAATAACAGGATATTGGTAAACATGCCCCTCAGACATTTCAAAAATGTTCATATAGTGTAAATACAATAAAATTACATGAACATTTTTACATTTACAAAGGGGAACATTTAGAGTTGTTAGTTTTTATATGTTATTATGAGAGTATTTTACTGATCTGACCCACTGGAGGTTAAATTGGTCTGTATCTGGAACCTGAAATAAAGTTATTTATATCTTCAGTGTCATTTTTATATTTCACAAATTCATCCCAGGGACCAGACTGGACCCTTTAGCGGGCTGGATTCGGCCTCCGGGCCTTATGTTTGACACCTGTGCCCTAAAGTTATCGGAGGAATCACCAAGATTGCAGTTGGGTTTGCTCATGAACACCATTATTTAAGTAAAACTGCCAAATGTTTGTCTTGTACAGTAGATGAAAATGCATTGTTGAGAGGAAATATTTTCCATGTGTTCCCACAGATATTATGTTAACACTTCCTAGAGTTCTATACAAACATTTTTGATCTATCCAGACGTCTAAAAGGGACTTCAATTAGCAAAAAAGGAACCTGCCCAGACGAGAACAGAGGTATCACTTTGATCAAAATGCATTGTCTGAATCCACCATCAAGGGGTTAAACAACTTCCCACAGACTGTTAAAACTGGGTGTTTCCTCTCCTGTAGTTGAATGGAAGGAAAAGGAAAGTTTTTTTGGGGGGGGGATTTGCTACTCCTAAGAGAATGTAGTTAAATTTATTCCTGTACTTCATTGAAAAAATAAAAGATAAAAAAAAACAAAAACAAACCACTGCAGCTTTGAAAGCATTCGGGTCATCTGGAATGTAGTGGGAAGGAAGTAACATTAAATAACAGGAGGGTCAGAGGTCACAGGGGTCCAAGAGCTGATCCACTGATTGAACAATGGAAGCTAGTGAAAGACTTTCTTCAGGGAGATAAGAGGTTAAAGGTCATTAAGGAGGAATGTTTGGTACCTCGAACTGTGCCGGCTTCACAGTGGAGACCTGAGCTGATGGTTTAGGTGTGGTCTGGCTCGGGTGCGACTAGAAAAAAAAAAAACCACAGAGAAAGAAACAACATGTAAATATTTGCATGTAAAGTAAATTTAATTAGTCCTTCATAAATCGCATCATTTCTGTTACCACAAAGCAACACAGCAGTTTGACAAGACATATTTCCAAAGCAAAATATGGAAATTAGGCTGAGAGTCTGATTTAAATGATGTTTTTTTTAACACTTTAAGAACGGTTAAAAAGAAAGAAAAAAATAATTATACAGCTGCGGTAAAAGTCATACTGGGTTATTGAGTTAAGTAATTTATCACAGTTTATTATTGTATTACCTTCTGCATGTTGTATTTTTCCACTGAAATGTAAGCATTTCCTTATATTTTATATAATTTACTGTTTATGTAGATGCCGATAAAAGCTCAGAGAAAGTTCATCGTAATGATACAAAGATATATTGAGCCAATATTTATTCTTTTTCTGGTATCGGCATCAGCCTGTTGCATTGACCAATATGTCTTTTCCCTGCCATGATTTACTGACAGGCAAATATCACAGCACCTTCATGTTCTTAGAGACACTGCTGTCCACATTGAAAAAAACATTTTTTGATGTTGTAATATTTATTAGGTTTAATGTCATAATTTAAGTATCAGTGAGAACTGGAATGATTCCAAGTAAAATCAATATTTCCTCAAAAAAAAAAAAAAAAGAAAATTTTCTGACATTTTGTACCATTTGACAGAGAAAAAATAATCAGTATTGACTCCTAATATTGGCTTAGAAATATTGACAAGCTGTTAGACATCGGCTAAGACTGATGTAACAACAACAAAAAAATAAATAAATAAAATAAAATAATGATGATAATAATAATAATATTAATAATAATAATAATAATAATAATAATAATCATGATCATAATAAAAAGTTATCAGAGAAAACTGAGTGAAAATTGACAAAACATATCATTAACTGAACATATAAAGAAGTGTCTACATTGGTTTTATTGGTGAATTAATGTTGCAGAGGATGGAACCTCGAAACATCCAAAAATATACATTAGATGCTGCTGAAAAATGGAGAAACTGCACTTTCACAACCTGAATTATTTAACTGTTTTGATCAGATTAATGGTTCAAAAGTGATTAAATATTTAAGATCAACATATACTTTTAACACAATGCGTCAGCGCTGATGCGTTCTGAATGGATAATTTAGTTTAAACATTCAGAATAATTAGTGTTTTTTAGTGTTTAATTTTGTTGATGGAACTAGTGTACAGGTGTCAAAAAGCAACTGATTTAGAAAAAGAAAAAAGCCCAAACTAAAACTACTGGAACCAAATGACAACGCTAGTCATTTATTCCTTTTTTTAAACATTTTTTTGTTGCATTTTTTCATGTTATTTGTTATTTTGTGAATATTTATTAGTTGTTGTTGATGTTTTATTATTTTTCTTCTATTGTGTTCTGTTAGTGTCTTACTTTGTTCATGTTCCATATTATTTTGTTAGTTTAATATTCATTTTTGTTCATTTTACTGATAACTTTGGCAGTTTTTGTTAATTTTGTTGCTTATTTTATCTTATTTTATTATTTTTTTCTACTGTGGAATTGCTTAAGTCTTAGGAGTTAAAGGGTTAATAACTCATAATCTTTTCAAGTGAATCCAGAAACTCTTGTCTATTACATCCACTACAGTGCAGCAATGTGCACAACAACTGACATTCCCTGTGATAAACACACATTCCTGAGGGGTGTGAGTGCGGTTCGACATCAGAGGGGGATAAACCAAACATTATTGTTTCTCTGGTTGCCTTGGCAACTGACGACAGCGAGACTGACTGGAGATTTCACAAGTTACCTCTTCAGGTGACGTAACAGCATGAAATTAACAATGAAGTAACTCACACCCACCTTTAAAATGACCCCAAAGCATAGACATAAAAGGTCGACAGTGTATTTCCTCACACAACAAACCAAACAGTGATACTGAAGCAGAAATAACAACAGTTTGTCCAATGTATGTAACTAACCAAGCGCTTCTTGTGCAAAATTGAATTAATTTTTTTCGACAGACATGTTATAGTATATAGTATAATTATGCTTAGACTAGGAAGAACATTATTGCTATTAATTATTTAAGGAGAAAGGGTGGGAGTTTATAAGTTATGCTTCTTCTCGCACTTTTTTGAATATCTATTATATGTCTCATGTCTTGTATTTAAGTGTTGTGTTAATTTTCTTCTGATGTGATATTCATATTTGAAATAAATTCTGGTGTCCCGAACAAACTTGAGCTTTGACTGATTTTGTACTCCCATTAAATTAAATTGGAATTGAATTGGATCAAGTATCATTAGATACAACTAATAATAATAATTTAAAAATGAAGTAAAAACACACAAATAAAAAAAAAAAGATTCAGAGAATGCCTAATCTTGTGCCAATAATGACTTTTCTGCTAAATGGAACCTTGACTTTTGACCTTTTACAATATTGATGATTTTATTATATGCGTCAGTATGTGTATTATTGTGATAATACATCCAGTATTGAGCTAAACAGCAGAGCTAAATAAATACAACACAAAAAAAAAAAAGACGTCAACTCTAAAGTGGATGGAATTAAAACTCCAAGATCTTATTTTCTTAGCAGCTTTGTTAAACCTTTTTTCTCAGGCTGCCATGTACGCAGCTGAAGAACCTAACCCTTCAGGTGGATCCTGACACGCTACATGGCCCCGCCCACTTCTTTCAGCTGGTGTCAATAAAAGAGCCTCCACCCGGCTGATGCTACGTCAGCTGCTGGAACATCCAGCCCAGGCGGTTATCTGTTGGTTTATCAGTGTAGTGTCAGGCCACTCACTGTCTTGGCTGTTTTTCCGGCTAGACAAAGAGGTTCATGAGTTCAATGGGAAACAAACACATCAGTTCTGAAGTTAATATAAAGTGTACTGTCACATGCTGTACATGCCCAATACATCCTCACAGTTTACAGATTTTACGATGTAACAGGTGCTTAGTATGAATTTAATCCTCATACCTGCAGACATATATTTTTGTAAATATCATTATGTCATGTGTAAATCCCCTCTAAGCCTCTCAGTGAGTTTATCTGTCATGTCGTCTAGTGTACAGGTCATGTTTTGAAGGTAAACTGTAAACTGGATGGATAAATTTTGGCTGAGACTCTACAGCAGATGTCTTCAACCCTGCTCCAACACACCTGCTTCAAATGATCAGCTCATCATCAAGTTCTGCTGAACCCTACAGGCGCATGTGACCAGTGTGGAGCATGTGTTAATTCACTGCAGTGAATACTTAATGGAAAGGAGGCAGGTCACCCAAGAACTGAGAAGGTAGAGGAAGAATTAATCAACCCATGTGCAATAGTGTAAAAGTGTATATAGTCTAAATAGTGTATATAGTGTGCATAGAATCTGATAGTTTTTTATATATTTTTTGTTGTTGTTGTGCTACTGTAAACCTGGAATTTCCCCTAGTGGGACTAATAAAGGAATATCATATCTTATCTTATGTTATGTTGACATGTATCAGACAGAAAACACTCGTGATCTTTCTGAGAGAACGTGTGCTTCATGGGCTCCACAGCAGAAAACCGAATTATAAAAAAAAAAAAAAAAAAAGTAACAATCATTGGCTGCCTTCTGCCCACATCCTGCTGCTTCAGAAAAAAAACTAAAGCCATCACCAGAGACCCCCCACCCATCCACTGTTTGACCTGGTACCTTCTGGAAGATGCTGCAGGTCAATCAGCTCCTGCACCAGTAGACTGACAAACATCTGATACCCATAAACCATCTGCACTGCAAACACAAACTAACATATACACACACTCCTCCTATATGTATGTATGTATGTATGTATGTATGTATGTATGTATGTATGTATGCATGTATGTATGTATGTATGTATGTATGTATGTATGTATGTATATATGTATGTATGTATGTATGTATGTATGTATGTATGTATGTATGCATGTATGCATGTATTTATGTATGTATATATGTATGTATGCATATATGTATGTATGTATGCATGTATCTATCTATCTATCTATCTATCTATCTATCTATCTATCTATCTATCTATCTATCTATCTATCTATCTATCTATCTATCTATCTATCATTTAAGATTATTTATGACCAGGTATACTGATTCCTCAGTATTGTATGGATTTGCACTGCAATTTTGGTGTAACTTTTGTGCTACTCTACTCTACTCTACTCTACTCTACTCTACCACCAGGCTTAGCAATATTTCTGGAAGGAACCCTGTTTATGTTTATTGATTCACTTGATAATCGACCTCACACTGGTTAGAGGGACCTTAAGGAGGAAGTGGCCAGAGGAGGAAGTGAGGTCAACAGCACCCAAAGCATCCCCAACCCACAAGGGAAGTTCTATTACACTGCTCCTGTTGCTACTGAAAATATTATTCAATGTTGCTTAGATACTAACAGTAAAAACTTTATAGCGACACAGCACCGGGCGGGTTCAGACACATTAACTTTTAATGTTGGACTATGAAGACATTTAACAGACATTAAAATATTTAAAACTGGGACTGGAAGTTTACTTATGTCAACCATTTCCTACAGTTTTTAACTTCCTCCCAGCCTCTTACTTCACTTTTTTTTTAAATTACTTAATATCAGAGGTGTCAAATAACATTGTACAGTGGTGAAAAAAAAAAAAAAAAGGTTTTGGATGCCCCGTGCATTTGTGATATATTGCATTGGATGGTTTAGTTGAAAAAAATCAGAAGAATGCAAGTTTTTTAGTGTTATTTTATTATTTTACTGATAATCGTGTTCATGGAACTGATATATGGAAATGAACAGGTGTCAAAAAGCAACTAATTTAGAAAAAAAAGCCCAAATTAAAACTACAGGAACCAAATTACAATATTATTTTTTTCTATATATTTTATTTTGTAAACTTTTATTAGTTTTTGTTAATTCTCTTTCTTATTTTGTTTTATATTTTTCTACATTTAATATTGTATTTTATTATTTTTCTTCACTTTTGTGCCATTTGTGTCTTATTTTGTTAATGCTACTTATTATTTTGTTGGTTTATTTTACATTTTTGGCTGTTATTGTCTGTTTTGTTACTTATTTTATACATTTTTGACTGGATCTGTTAATGTCTCAGGAGTTACAGGGTTAAGGGAGTAATTATTTTGCAGCCAAATTATCTGTACTTTGTACTCCTTATAAACACCATAAAAATAGCCTTGTTACTCCCATTTCATTTCCTGCACATATTTATGCTCAGCTGTACACATATATCATTCATTAACTATTCAGGATTACTATTATTTCTAATATCAAATTGTCATTTTTGACAAGTATTATTTTTTCCATTTATTTTTTTAACGTTCTTTTTTCCTTTTGGTTTTACTAATATTTTCTGTATCATGTTTTTAATGCATTAATCTGAACATATACATACACTGAGATAGCATTAGTCATTAATAAACCTTGAATCAAAGCAAAGCAGATTTTTATAGTAATTTTTTTTAGATCGTATGAGGTTTTAAAGATTAATAGATTATGTAATTTCTCTTGCTAAATGTTCGACAATTAAAATCTAACTTGTACTCAGTTACAAATCATGCTGACAAATGAGCTTATGTATTAAAGTTATATTAACATTACATTTAGTGTTTATTTAATTTCATGCTGCAAATACCATTCAACGTTAACATGAAATTTAGTAAATATGATGATTATGATGCCAAAGAGTAAAGGAATATTCATTAATATAAACCAACAAGTCAGCAAATATAGTCAGCAAATATATATCACATTATTATTTTTAGACAATTTAAAGCAGAAAAGCAACATATTTTAGGCATTAAATGAAGAATCTAAGCAAGTTACAGTAATAATGTATTTTATTTTTAGCACTTCTTAACCCTTTAAACTTCCAAGGGCCAGAATTAGTCACTCAAAAATGTTAATTAAACCACTCAAACCTGTACCAAATGTCACATGACCTAATGTAGTTTGACGACAGAGATTCTCACACATAGAAGATATACGTATAATAAACCACTTTCAGATACAATATCCACAGCAGGTACAATCACTCATTTGTTCAAAATACAAATGACAACCAGCAAATCTGAACCTTTATGTCTCATAATTATCCACAGAAGAAGCACATTCCAACAAACACAGTCATAGTCCAACAAAAACATCCAAAACAAACAACTAAAAATTATCTATATGTAGTCTAAAACATCAATAAATATCCACAAATGTTTTATCTACTGCATCATGTAACAGGACCCGTCTCCAATATCCCAGTTTTCATCTGTATATTTTCATTTATAATATAAGCAAACAGCAAAAACATCATTCAATTTACTTTATTAAGAAATTTAGGTGAAATTGAGTGGAAATTTAAAGGGTTAAACTCTGTTGTAAACAATATATAATTACAAACAAATTAAGATCACTATCATCAGGAAAAGCACAAGTAACTAACAGTATTAATCACCATTAAACCTAGACTGGAAACAAAATAAACCACTTCTCTTATTCAGTCTGCCACTGAAGAACTAAGACTTCTCACACTGACCACAGGAATGACATCAGATATTTATTCTAAACTTTCTAAAAGCTGCACATCATGGTAAACTGAGGACATAAATACTCTGCTGCATAATAACTAACACTTATAGTTTGTCAGTACAAATCAAAGGAAGAACCTTAGCTGGATTTTGTGACTCATCCGACTTCTTTCATCATGTGAGACTAGTTCACAAACAATGGGCCGAAACTAATACCATAGAAACACAAGTCCTGCAAAAATCTGCATTTTGTTTATGGCAGACATTCAGGATCCTGCTCCATCTAAAGCAGGGGTCTCAAACATGCAGCCCGGGGGCAAAATGCGGCCCGTTAATAGTTCCAATATGGCCCATAGGGTAAAGAGAATAATAACCTATTAAATAACTACATATTTTCTTCTCAGTTTTTTCTTATAAATGATGACAACTTTGAATTTTTGCCATTACATTTTGAAAATATTTGCATTTACAAACAATCCTGTAACAATAAAATATGATTAACCTGAACAAATAGGAACAACCTGAAATGTCTAAAGAAAATTAGACACAATTAGAACAATTTTCTGCTTCTGTTACTTAGAAGAACTAATCTATAATAAAACATATGGACCAATGATGAGTTGAAGTAGAATATTTTTAAAATTTCCTGATAAAATTTCACTTTTTTAGTATTTGGATAATTTATAAAAGTATTTTCATAATTTAATGTTTGGTTTTATTTTACACTAAAACAGTGATAACATTTGGCCCCTGAAGAAAATGAGTTTGAGACCCCTGATCTAAAGGATAAAGTCACTTATTATGGTAGAAATGCATGGATTAAACACTGCTACAAAGGGATTTGTGTGGCATATGATTCAATTTAAATATATGAAACTGAAAAATAAAGAAAAGCACATCAGGAGAGGGTTCTCAGCACCTCCCCTGAATGTTTTGTGACATTAAACCTGCTGTGCTACCATAAGACAGGTTAGGCAGCACAGGCTCTGAATCACCCAAATACTTTTCCTACAGTCAAACTAACAGGTTCCTTTTCCCATTTGTAGTCCAGGGAAAACTATGCACTGTACAGAACGCACAGGCTCTGTTGTCTATGTCACATTTATGGCAATTCTGTTCCATTTGGAGACTTTTTGATACACAGATATATTCACACACAAAGAGCGATAATACGGTCGAGAAAACAATAATGTGCAACACTATCTACAGCTGAGCACAGTGTTCACCTGGGAGCCGCCCAAACGCTTTGAACATTGGTGTCTGTTTGACTAAACAGAGTTACAACATTCCTCGTGTCTCCAGTTCAGCAGCTGTTGACTCAAAGTATTTAAAGTAGACGTTCACTCTACTTTTATCACACGCATGTATGAAGAACTGCAACAAAATTATTCATTTCATTCATTATTATACATTTGTCTGATTATTTTGACCTCCACCAAGCAGATTTTGTTACCCCACCCCCCCCCCAAAAAAGAGGAGAGAGGTATTGTGTTTGAGTCAATTTGTCTGTCTGTCTGTCTGTCTGTCTGTCTGTCTGTCTGTCTGTCTGTCTGTCTGTCTGTCTGTCTGTCTGTCTGTCTGTCTGTAAGCAGCTTCACACAAAAACTACTGGAACAATTTCCATGAAATTTTCCCAAAAGGTGCAATTGTTTCAGAATAGTTCCCCTTAAATTTTGGTGAATTTAATGGGAAGGTCAAGGTCACAGTCACCAACTAGAAAAGCAGACCATCGCCAAGGTACAGTAAGACCCCATTCAGGGTTAAGAACCATAAACAGGGTTTCTTCCATAAATCTTGCTCAGCCTGGTGGTAGCGCCACTAGTGAATGTTTTTAGAAAAAATTAAATAAGATTTTAAAAAGTAAAAAAATTGACAAGAACTATTAAATTATATCTATGATGTGTTATTGTATAAACATTTATTAACAATACTTAAACCAACTGTTAACAAAAATGCACACTCTGAATTACACTTTAATCAGATTTAATAATGAACTACAAATCTTGTCTTTGGCTGAGAGATTATTTTCTATAAAGAAAATAGTGAAGCCTGTAATAGTATTAAATGGAGTTACAGTAAAAAGTAAAATGTATTAAAAAAAAATTATGGGTAAAATTCTCCTTGTTTTCGTCATTGTCAATGTAACTAAAGTTGGGAAAAAGCAGCAGAAAAAGTTCTTTAACGGGTTTATTTGAATATGACAGTAAGGAAGTTAAAAGTTAATTTATTTAAATAAATAAATGTTTAAAAAAATAATAAAGTAAAACAAAAACACCAAAAAAATGTCAAGTAAAAATAAATAAATGATATATAGAAAAAAACGTATAATCATACGTAATACGTAAATTAAAACCAAGCATTTAGGGGGGAAACATGGAAAACTTACAAATCTACTGTAAAAACGAATTAAAATTAACTAAATTAGAGAAAATAAATAAATTAATTAAACTACGGTATAATAGCCAAGGCCGAAATTATCATAACCTCAGTACAGATATGATCTCAACTATGATAATTAATTAAAGAGATGAAAGGAGGAGTGATGAAGTAAAAAAAAAACATTTAATTAAATTAAATGAAGAAAAGAGTATCTATCACGTGGAATAACTGATAAGAAAAATGTACAAAGCAAAAACATATGAGTTTTGAGGGAAACCAGTGACACACTTCTGAAAGCCACTGTGTAAATGCTGAGGGAACAGGAGCACAGACCCACTGAGGAGAACACACACACACACACACACACACACACACACACACACAGCTGTAACAACATCAGAAATAGACACAAGGCTTCAGAGTCTGACTGTGATGAAACACTACTGAACATAAGCTGGTGTTACTTTAACCCATAAAGACCCAAAAACAACCACTGGTCGCCACGACATCTGATCTACTAAACACATGTAAATAATTGTGTAAAATGGATGTTTGGATGAAATTTTTTAAAATCCTGCAACATATATTGTGATATGAAAAAAATAGGAGTATATATATATATATATATATATATATATATATATATATATATATATATATATATATATATATATATACATATACATATATACGATGGTGCAACGCTGATGCAAGTGGTCAAATGTACGTTTCAGTGTCATCCTTTTGTAGCCAAAATATTTTAATAAAATTAATAATGAAATATAAACATATTGTTTGAAGGTTTGTATGGTGAAGAATTACAGGTGAAGAATTACAGATGAAGTATTTCATACGAAATGTCGAGGACATTTTTTCTGGTTCTTTTCCGAACTAATTACATGGTTTATGGTTTAAGTCTATTTATTTATAAATTAAAAATTAATAAATAAATAAAAAGAACATTAAAATAAATAAATAAATGAAAAAGACAAATAAAAAATTAATAAAAGTAAACAAAGAAATTGTAAAAATTTAAATAAATGAAAAAGACAAATAAAAAAGGAATAAAAATAAACAATAAATAAAAATAAATAAATACATAAATAAACTAAATACACAAACACACACGTTTGTATGTATGCATATACAAATAAGTACAAATAAAATAAACTATTGCACACACATACATTGTGATGTTGATGGTGAAACAATATATTGTGCAGCTCTACTCCGTGGTTACCATGGAAACACCATCATCTTCTACAACATTGATTCACCAATAAAACCCATGGATTTGGATCAATGACAGTGGATGGAGGCACTTGTTATAAACATTTACCAATATCTTTAGCCATTTTTTCTCTCACTTTTCTGTGTTTCTAATATAATAACCTCACATTTAATCTAAGTTTTAATGATCAGTGAATTAAATATTAAAAAAATACGTCATTTTCACTGAAAGAAACATAAAATACAGTCAATAATATGAGAGCAAATGGTGGTAAATCACTTAACCCATAAACATCTTAATAGTTATTGATCCACTAACAATACAGTTTGTCATATTATTAAGGTCATCAGATATGACCCATTTGAATGTTCAGAGACTCTATAGTTACCATGGAAACACTAACATCTTCTACAGCATTGATTCACCAGTAAAACCCATGGAGTTGGATCAATGACAGTGGATGGAGACATTGGATTTATGTTCAGTCAATGATAATTTTAAAAAAAAGTCACCTTTTCTTTGGTTTTCTCTCATTGTCATCTCATTGATCATCAATTTTAATCTGATCTGTCATGAACATTTACATGTTTAGTAAATTAAATATTAAAAAACACCTGATTTTAAATACATTAAACAAGATAATATTACAATAAATGCTAATATATATATATATATATATATATATATATATATATATATATATATATAGTTATCTGTTCTGTTTATATATTTTTTTTAATCCTGTATATTTTGTATAGTGTACATAGCATATAGTGTTTTTTCTTTTTCTCAACATATGTGTTTGTGTACATACTGTATATTATTATTTATCTACATGTTTCTTCTCTTTGCTGTCCCTCTATTGCTCTATATTTCTGGCTATTGCAACATGTGAATTTCCCCATTGTGGGGTCAATAATGTCTATCTTATCTTATCTTAAACCACTTAAGGACGGTTAAATATAGAGAAAAATTAATTTAGGAAGTGTGACAAATGTCATACTTGGTGCTTGTGGGTTAAGAAAGGTCAAATCAACATTTGTGAACTGTAACAATAGTAGCACTGGGTCTTTATGGGTTAATTTGACATGTCATCAATATGAAACTGATAGGTGGGTAGTTTGAGTTTCTGCTTTTACATTCATATCCATTAAACACCAGACTATCCTGCACTGTAGGTAGTGAATGAAATACATAAAAAGCAAACAGACAATACACTTTCAATAACAATGTGTCTGTTTTTGAATAGAATAATGCAGCACATCCCCTTAGTTAACAAACAATACAGATTAAAAGAGGAGTTTTTTTCAGTCAGTTTTAAAAACTGATGACTAATGCTGGGCTCCACCCAACAAACCACAGACACGCATATGCGAATACGGCTGGGAACAACTCTTTGGCTAACTGCTGCTGCTGCTGCTATGGTTTTAAAATAGCACTGGCTTCTTGTCTGAATGGTCAGCAGTGATGCAGTGATAGTGTGGATCACCTCAGACCAGGGGTGGAAACAGTGAAACTCTGCAGCCAGTGTTACGAGGAAGAATGTGGAGCAGATGTGTCATGGCAGCAATGAAGCAAAGCTGTAGTTTTGTGCAGAATGGCATGAGGATGAATATTACAGCTGTAGGGGATGTTTCTCAGACAGTCTAGAGTTATGTCATGTACTAAATCAGCTGTCTACATACTGTTCTGCATAGAGTTTCATCCATTTTATCACATTAGTCTAATTATTGGCCTTCAAAATCTCAGATCTGAGCTCAGCACTTAACACTCTACAGAGAATGAACGTGACATTTCTCACTTCAGCTACAAACTAAGTCACCAGGCTTCATGTACAAACCATAAACAACGACAAAAAAAGAAAAAGAAACAAGAGTTCAACTGACACAAAGTCTCAGTGTTGAATGATTAGTATGAAGCCGTGTTCAGAGAGCAAACATATTAATAGAACATCTTTGTTGGATCCCTCAGTACACATACTACATGCTGCACACTGGATTATTTACTGTTTATTTTGATCTCTTTTAGTTGTTACCTAGGCAACAACCGCCCTTAGTGCCCATGAAAGCCCCAAAAACTACACACACACACATTCATCTTTAGACTTAAATTGACTTTCCTAAATGTGACAAACAAATGGCAGCTTGGTTTAAACACCACAAGCTACTGCCTTCAACAGAACATACAAAGAAAAATCCTAAAAATGTCCTAAAATTCTGAACTGTGGACAACATCCTGCCAAACCTCTGATCTGTGAAACAACGTCACAGAGTTTCAAGAGGTTATCATTCAAAGAGGAAGCCTGTCCACACAGATACACCCACAGAGCGAGCACAGAGGTGCAAAATACATACCATAGGTTTGACTGCAAGTGTGTATCCTCTATATATGTTGTAGTATACACTGTGAAGATGCTCTCTTGAAGCTGCTTTACCTTAGATTCCCACTGTGGACACACTATAGCCTACACTGCACACATATACACACATGTAAACACAAATTCAGACACACACCCAGCCATGAAAGTTCTATTGCTCCGCCTCTTGGAAGTACACAGCAAAGCAAGAACTGCAGTTTAGGCCCCGCCTCCTTCCTCACTGACAGCTGAGCAGGCTCTGTTGGATTGGTCAGTGAGCCTCACAGACCCATCCACTCCACTTTGCCTGCCAGGAAAAACAAATAAGTCAGCTTGAAGGAAACTAGGGCTGGGCAGGGGTGGCGTTTTAAGAAGGGATGGTGCAGTTTGATAACAGACGTGAAGACCCATTTGTAGACGTTTGAAGGAGGACGTATAGAGGAGGTATGAAGCAGACGTCAGGAGTGTATGTGCAGTAGTTGTGTTGTTTGGCAGGCTCAGGGTGTGCCTGCTAGACTCACTGCTTAGGAATCTAGACTATAAAGCTGCATGAACAACAGACACAGAGTGAATCTGTGTGGTTGGAGAGAAAAGAAAAGAGGGAGGAGGACATACTGTAACACACAAGTCACATGAAAACCTTCAAAACCACACCCCACACCCGGCAGAGCTGAAGTGATTAAAAAAAAAACTATTTCTTTAAGAACGACCAAATGTCACTGAAAAAAAAGAAGAAGAAGAAGCTCTAAGCAAGTTCAGACATGGTTCTAACTGTTCTTCTCTCCTCCTTAAAGTCCAAAGAAAGAACAGAAAGAGAAACAGGAAACACAATGTCTGTAGTATAATCTATAGTCACACACAGCATCAAAGAGCTGTTAATGGTGAAACTTATTCCACAGATTTAGATCTATTTCTCACAACTGCAGAAAAAGTTTACACCACAAAATGTTTCAGGAAAAAAAAGAGGAGGGTTTCAGAGAGCAGCGCCCCCCTGTGATGAATAAGAGTCATAGCACGAATGAAAACAAATGGAGGTTTGTCATCTGTGTGTCTGTCAATGTGTGTATCAGTCTGTTGTTTGTGCTGAGTGCAAACATAACTGGTCTGTAAGTGTGGGTTTGTTTGGTCTATGCATAGATTAGAACAGTCAGCAGAGAGATGTTAAGCACAGTTGGATAGAATTTATGTTCATGTGAAATATTGTGACAAATAATTGAGGGAATTTCCCTTCGTATCAGTCAAAGAAAATGTAAAAATGCTATTTAATTTGTTAAAAAAAAAAGGATATTTATGTAGCACAATTTTGGCCACACAAAGCACTTTACATTAGTGACCCATTATTCATTCACTCTCACATGCTCCCTCTGGTGGTGGTAAACTACATATGTAGCCACAGTTGTCCTGGGGTGTGGCTGCCATTTTGTACCTACAGCCCCTGTAGGTACCACCACCCAACATCCATACACCAGTGGGAGTGACACTGGAGGCAAGTAGGGGGACATATCAGACAGACTAGGACAGACTGGGATTTGAACTACCAACTCTTTGGTTATTAGACAACCCACTCTACCAACTGAGCTTTATCATTAATGATTTTATTTTACTGTGTCCACTAAGTTTATAAGATGTGCTCATTAGTCAACCTGGGGTTAAAGGTTTAATATGTTGTATATGCAGAAGTGGAAGTAACTAATTAAAAGTACTTCATTACTGTACTTAAGTAGATTTTTTAGGTGTCTGTACTTTACTTGAGTATTTATTTTTTGGCCAACTTTGTATTTTTACTCCCTACATTTGTTCATAAATATCTATACTTTATACTCTTTACATTCTTAAAATAGACTCGTTACTTTGTCAAACTAAACAGATGTGACAGTATGAAAAATAAGTCACTTCAGAGGGAAAATAAGTAGAAGAGAGAAGTTTGGACTTTTTATCTCATACATTTGACTTTTTTTTCTTATAATTGTGCATTGCTTATCTTATAATTTTGGCTTTTTATCTCACATTTGCCATTTTATCTCATAATTCTGACACTTTTTCTCATAATTGTGTATTTGTTGTCCCATATTTTGGACATTTTATCTCATAATTAAGGATTTTTTAAATCTCATATTTCTACCTCTTTTTTTCCTTTTTATCCTATATACCATGACCAGATTAAACACATTATCTACAAAGTAACTCACTATTAAAAGTTTTATTTTTGGATATTTTTTTAAATATATTTTGTGATTCAGTAAGTATTGTTTCATTTACAGCAAAAAAAAATGCAGTTTTACTTTTACTTAAGTAAAGGAGTTGAATCAGTACTTCTACTTTTACCAGAGTATTTTTTTCACACAAATAGCTGTACTTCTACTTAAATACAGAATGTGAGTACAGTACCTTTGACACCTCTGCATATATGTGATTAAAAGTACATGTTTTAGCTTTTTTTTTCATGGAGCCTGATAATGTAATAGTAATGGAATGTTGAAAACAAAACAAAAAAGGGAGAAGCTTGTCATGGTCATCTGCATCCATGATAACAGTCTGTCAGTCAATGTTTCAAAGAAAGAGACTCTTTTGTTGCTTCACCACAAACATATTGATGTCAGTTTTAAGTTTTGTATCAGCAAATGTGTACAGAAATGCCAAAATAAGTGGAGAAAAGTTTCACAAAATAAAGTTTGTATCCTCACTAGAGATGTTTTTTTTTTACCAGTTAATGCTATTAATATGAAATATAAAATGAAAATAACTTTCTCCAATACATAATTCAATACAGAAAACTGATCAGCTGAGTGAACCCTAGATCATTCAAACAACAAGTAGATACGAAGCTGCTTGTGAACAGAAGTAGAGACCAAATTAATTCTCTGTCCCAGCCATGATTTAAAAAAATAAACAAATGGAAAAAAAATCACAGCCATTTTAGATGAAAAACCAATAACAGAACACTGTCCTTTTTCTTTTCTGCTTTTTAAACCTCGTGTAACGTAGATTACACCACCACAGACTAACATCATAATGTTCAGTTTATTCCCAGATCATGAGAATGCAGATAATGTGTGACTTTTTAAAGGTTTGCCAAAACAATTTAAAATAAATTGCTTGGCATTTCATGAGGCCATGGATAGTGCTTTTCTTTTGCACATAAAAACGATGCTACAATTACCTTGGAAATTAAATATAGACAGCAAACCATTAGTTCAACACAATAGATTCCTACAAAATCTCCATTAAAATGTCCAAGAAAATGTGGATGTTAGATATTGTACCTTTAAAATCTAAAATCATTACATTGAATAAAGAAAAACTCAGTAGCTGTGCATGTTGGAGCTGCTGTCACCATATCCTGTTTGACTAAAAATACCTTTAAAAGGACACGTAGAGCCGGCACAGATCACCTTGGTATGTTGCATAATCTCTGTCCTGGCATCTCCCTGTTACAAGTATTTGTGTCTCTGTTTTGCGACCTTTCAAAATAAATCTTTTTGAACAGCTTCATCCAGCCAGAGCCCACCCTGACTTTGTGTCTTTTGTGTGTGTGAGACAAAGTGGGAGTATTTTCCTGAGAGAAAACATGCATGTTGATGCTGGGTCCAAACGCCATACTTGGTAACTCTGGTAACACTTATCAGTGTCGGACCTGCAGACCCACCCCATGTGACACGCTGACCAATCACAGCCCAGGGGAAACAGATGGGAGGTTTGGTTCTGTTTCTAGGAGAAAAGTGGGGGACTGTGTTTTCTTTAACTCGGCCTGTGGGAAATCACTGGACTTGAAGTTACTACTTTCCAGGCAAATGATTGTGCTGTAAACATTTCCCTTTGGAAACACACAGGAGGGTGGACCTGGTACAGACAGAGGTTTCAGAAGATACAAAGGAGTTTGTGAATCAAACCTCATTATCAACAACAGCTACAAGTAGGAATGTGTGCACTGAGAAAAACACTGAACTTATTAAAGAGAAGAGTTGACTGGAAATGACTACAGTACTATCTGATTATCTGAGGCTGTTTTAGCACTTCAGCTCACTTTTACCCATTTTATATATGTGTGTGTGTGTGTGTGTGTGTGTGTATATATATATATATATATATATATATATATATATATATTTAATGTATGTATGCGCTGTTTCACTGTGCGTATATTTGTAGGTGGTGAACTACTGCATGTGACAATATCATTATCTATCTATCTATCTATCTATCTATCTATCTATCTATCTATCTATCTATCTATCTATCTATCTATCTATCTATCTATCTATCTATCTATCTATCTATCTATCTATCTATCTATCTATCTATCTATCTATCTATCTATCTATCTATCTATCTATCTATCTATCTATCTATCTATCTATCTATCTATCTATCTATCTATCCATCCATTTAATGAAAAACAAAGTGACTTGTTTAAGCGTGTGAATGTCTTTGTACTATAAATATTCAGTCAAATTCAGACCTCTCTTAGATAAAGGTTATCATTTGTGGAATATGTTGCATCAGAAATAAAAACATGAACTAAACTGAAGGTTATTAACACAAGGAAAAAAACAATGTCTCAGACAAACACAAATCTGGGAACATTGAATCCTCCCCTAGTGTTGATCTTGTCATTAAGCTCTTACATCTGTATTAACTGTAGTAATGTTTTTCTTTACTGCTGCTATGGTTTGATTTTTTCTTGATCTGTGTCAAACACTTTATTCATATTTTTATTAGGTTTTATTTTTTGCCTCAGTGGTGTTTCTTAATCGGAGACAAGGTCTGAAAATTAGCTCCAGCTACAAACCATATATATTGCATCAATTCCATGTGTAAAAGTATTAATATTTATTATCCTTGACAAATACAATTCAATTAAATACATAAATATGTTACATTTCAAAGTATCATAACAACCTGGTGTACTAATGCTGGTAACTGCATGACTGCTGCTACAGTCTCATGCTTACCAACCATGATGCTTTACTTATGACCAATAATATAAATAAGGAAATGAAGCTTTGCGTTGCCATTTCCTGAAAGTGAAGGCTTGGACAAAGACAGACTTGTTTTTGGGTTTATTTGTTTTTTGGCAAAACGAGTCAGCAGAATTTCAACAACCCAAAGCTGCTTTTGTGGTAGTTCCAAAAATATATTTGTACTCTATATTTAAGTTTTTTTTAAGTGATTTATCACCATTTATTTTGACATTTTCCTCTGTATTTCATGTTTATTCAGTGAACATCAGGTATATTCCAGTATTTAATTCACTGACCACATAGATGTTCATAAAAACTCAGATTAAAGTTGATGCTTATTATTTCAAAAGCAGACAAAACTGAAGAAAAAGTAACTTCTTCTACAAAATCTAGCATTAACTGAACATAAATCAATAGTGTCTGTTCCACTCTGATTGGTCCAAGTACATGGAATCAATGTTATAGAAGAAGACAGTGTTTCCATGGTAACTGCGGTGCTTCTAAACATCAAAATGGGTCATATTTAACTGTTAAAAGATGGCTAACTGTATTTTCACCAAGTATTTACATGTACTGATAGGATTAGACGATCAACAGATATTAAATTAGATTAGTAGATGCTCTTGGTTCTGTTTGAGTCTTTATGGGTTAACGTTCCAGTATCTTTCTCCTATGAATGTTGAATACAGTGTAAATAGGTGACGAAAAGGAGAAAATGTCTTTGTTTTTTAACCTGGACAGTTAAATATTGTACTTTTGCTTTTACCTCCATTAGTGAATCCAAAGGAGTGTGCACTTAAATCTGAAATTCATGTACACGTCTTATATAATTTTCCAAACAGTACTTACTGTAGATATATGTTTTTCTGTTGGTATTGTGAACCACAGGTTGAATCATTTAAGTAAAATAGGAAGTAAAACCTGCGATGATTTTATAAGAAGTTGAGATCCAATAATTATACAACAACTATATGATTCACTATTGGTTTTACTTTAATGCATTCTTTTCTAGATGCATAATTATTAATAATAATTCATGTATGTACTGACATATGTTGTATTAAGGTGATGAAAGGCTTAGAAATGTTACCACAAAATCAGACAGTGACTGTGTGAACTCAGCCTCCCTTTTTTTTATTCCTTCTTTTATTTCTATTTTCAATATCGATATCCTCTGGTATAATGTTTAACAGTAGGTGTGTCTCTCTTTACTACAGCTAACAGTGTGTCTGGCTGTGTACCATAACCTCCAGCAAATTAAATCTATGTTCTGTGCATTATACATGTTCAACAAGCCTCATTAAACTGGAATAATATTACTAAAAGTCATGTATCATTGACAAATTCATGATGAAAGTGTAGCCAATCATATACAATAACATACTTTAAACAGCTTATTATTAAAAATATACAGTAAAATCTGAATAATACCCTATCCAATAAGTGACAATGATGACAAATGTATACAGTGTGTGTAAATAATGTCGTACAGATATACTTGGAAGACATTAAGAATCATTTACATTCTTAATTTGATGTCCAGTTTATCTCTATTAACACAGAGAAACAGAGGCAAAAGCTGAAGATGTATTTCCTTATGAATTCTGATCAGTTATTGGTAGAAACCAGAGGTGGAAAGTAACTTTTTTAGGTATCTGTACTTTTAAATGTGAATCTTTTCTGATGTTTCTTGTTTAAATAAATATTATTGTGTTCATGGCACACACAAATAATGCAGTTTTACTTTTTACTTTGTACTTTACTACGATTGCGAAACTGTACTTTTTTTTTTTTTTTACTTTTACTTAAGTAAAGGAATTGAATTAACACTTCTATTTTTTTTTTGTACTTCTACTTAAGTACAGAATGTGAGTACTTTGACCACCTCTGATAGAAACCAACATAGAAGAATACTGACGTTATATTTGCCTTAATACAACACAAACATGTTGAAACACAACAGTAGAAAGAGCAAGGAGATGACAGTTAGAACTTGTTTTAAGCATTATTACCTAATAATCATGCGCCTGCTAAGCCACTATGTCACCTCAGCTTCATGTGTTTATGCGAAGCTACATAACACAACTTCAATCATCATATCAAGTTAAGATTCCCAGTAAATGTGCGACTGCTGTGGCATCTTCACCACTTACAACAAACATCATGTGGCTCTAAGGATCAGCTTTTCCTCAAACACAGCTGATGTAAACAGTCAGTAGAACAAACAAACAGTTCAAGTGCTTTTATGAAAATTGACAAGACAGATTCAGATCAACAGTAAATGTTAGACTGAAGTGACAGTGAAGGAATAAATCTGTGTCCTGACGAGTGCCGAGACAAAAACACACAGTCAGCCCATGAGATAAACAGTGACGTTAACAGGAAATGGAGGAGATGATATTTAAATACACTGGATATGTGTCAAAAAAAATGTACACAAGTATGCCCTGCATCTATTTTTGGTTTGTATTCACACAGAGCGTCAGGGTTCATCACTAAGGTAGGATGTAAAGACACACAACTACTTTTGCAGAAGTTCTCAAATTCTTTTTTTTTTTTTTTTTTTCTATTTTTAGACTTTCTTAAGTGATTTATCACCATCAGAGGTGGTCAAAGGACTGCCATTCTGTACTTAAGTAGAAGTACTGTACAGCTACTTGTGTGAAAAAAGTAGAAGTACTGATTCAATTTACTGAACTAAAAGTAAAAAGGTACAACTTCTCAATTGTAATTAAGTAAAAAGTAAAACTACATTTTTTTTATTTTTTTTTTGCTATGGATGAACTAATACTTATTTAACCAGGGAAAAAAACAGAAAAAATCCCCCAAAAAATAAAGCCTTTCAATGTGAGTTACTGTGTAGATGTGTTTTATTGGGTCATGGTGCTGAGTTTAGTAGGTATGGAAAGAAAATTTTGGAAAAATTCAAAAGTCATAAATGGGAGATTAAAAAAAGAGCATTAAAAAAAATCTCAATTGTGAGGTAAAAAGTCAAAATAATGAGAAAAAATGTCAGAATTATGAGATAAAAAGTCAGAATTATGAGAACATTTTCAGAATTATTAGATAAAAAGTCTGAGATAAGAAGTCAAAGTTATGAGAGAAGTCAGAATTATGATGGAAAAATCCAAATTATGAGATTAAAAATTTTAAATTATGAGATAAAAAGTTACAATTATGACATAAACTCAAAATTATGAGGACAAAAGTCAAAATTATGATAAGAAAGTCAAAGTAATGAGTCTATTCTGAGAACGTAAAGATTATAAAGTACAGATATTTATACAAAAATTAAGGTAGTAAAAGTAAAAAGTTGCCAGAATAATAAACACTCAAGTAAAGTACAGATACCTAAACACTGTACTTAAGTACAGTAAAGGAAGTACTTGTACTCAATTATTTCCACCTCTGATCACCATTGATTGTAAAATTATCTTCCTTGTTTTGTACTTGTTCAGTGTAAATTATATTTTTTCCTATATTTAATTCACTGATATGTTAATAAAAGCTCAGGGTAAAGTTGTGGGTTAGTTCATCAAGATAAGATATCAATAACCAAACATAAAACAAATGTCTCCGTTCACTGCCATTGATCAAGTTTGGATGAAAATCTGATATTTTCCCCGAATTGAATTCACTGATCATGTCGATGTTCATAAAAAAACAACAAAAACAAAAATTGGATTGTCATAATATTACAAACAGTAAAAAATGAAGACAAAACCAAATCTGTCATTAAATGAATATAAACCCTTCCACTGTCATTGGCATTAATGGATCTGAAGTTATTAAACGTTTTTGACCAGTTGATGGTTTTGGTTACCAGTGGACCCAAAGTCCACTCCCCATTATATAAATAAAAAAAGTCTTGCTTTCCTCTTTTTATAACACTTAATTGAAAGATAAAGATAAGATAAAGATAGTTTTATTTGCCGTCGGTACACATTCAGGTACATATAGGAGTTATTATGCAGAGATTTAGTATTAAAAAAAATAGAATATAAAATTAAAATAGAAGTTAGAAATATAAGCAGTACATATGTATAATAATAATAATAATAATAATAATAATAATAATAATAATAATAATAATAATAATAATAACAATAATAATAATAATAATAATAATAATAATAATAATAATAATAATAATAACAATAATAATAATAATAATAATAATAATAATAATAATAATAATAATAATAATAATAATAATAATAATAATAATAATAATAATAATAATAATAATAATAATAATAATAAAGGCAATTACAGTAATACATATCTAAAAAAATAAATTCTATCCACCAATTTCATTTAAGAATCATTGGAGTTTTTCAGTGACAGATTCATGTGTGTTACATGGACTTCAGTAGTCACACGTCATGTGACATAATCTCCACAGACACCAGGGTTAGTGATTTACTACGACAGCATAACAACACTAACATATTTGTCCCTATTTTCTTTACTCAATGGAATATTCTGGTCTGTTTTCTTTTATATCACATCAAACTGCACTTACTTTAAGATGTTGATTATGACAAATTGTGGAGTTTTGTGAAATAAATATAACAGAAATATACAGTAACTTTGGGCAAGAATGATTTTTATTGGAATTATTACAGTGTTTTCATGTCTTATGGCATATTTGACATTATTTTGTGTCATTTTTAGAAGGTTGTCTCCCACATCATTTATGTACATTTTCTTTATTTTACATCATTTTCTTGTTATTATGTATTTTATCTAAATTTTGTTGTAGGTTTTTACATAACTTGTTGTCTGTCATTATGTTGTTGCGCATTTTATATTTTCTTTCATTCTGTCTTTTTATATTTTGCATTCTTTGTCCAAACATTTTGCATCATATAATAATTATTATTATATATTTTACATCATTTTTAACATAATTCAGTTTGTTATTGTGTTGTTGCACCTTTGAAGTTTTCATTTTGTTGTATTATTTATGAAAATTGTATCTAAATGTATCATAAAATCTATGCCTTTGTTTATTTGTTTATTTATTTTACATAATTTGTTGCCTTTTTTGTGTATTTTGTCTTGTAGTATCTTGACACTTTCCTATCTCGTTATGTCATTTATACTTTCAATGTCAAATCAATACCTTCTGGACTTAATCAGCCTTTAAACTTTAAAGAAAAACAAACATTTGACTTGTCTTTAACACGTGGTAATCATCAATATCGACTAATTAACATTGATGGGTTTATATAAGTAGTTAAATAATTACTGTTATGGCAATTTTTGGTCTGCTGCTGGTAAATAATAAAATACAAACTTCTGCCAGTTGACAATATTTTATTTCTTTGTCAAGGAAGGTCAGTTCTGCAATCCTTAGAGGTGCTTATGATAGTGTGTGTGTGTGTGTGTGTGTGTGTGTGTGTGTGTGTGTGTGTGTGTGTGTGTGTGTGTGGTGTGTGTGTGTGTGGAGGGGGTTGTCATGGGGAGTGTTGGGGACAAGACACAGGAAGTAGACGATGTCATTCTAATCTCATCATCATTCAGATTAAGTGATTCTAAAATATGTAAACTGTGATTTAATAATAAAAAAAATCTGTTACATTACACCTCAACCAACTTCCAGAATAAAACACTACAAATAAACTGACAACATAGTCTAAATCCAGATAATTATGAGCAGAGGTGGAAGTATCTAAGTAGAAGTACTTCATTACTGTACTTCCAACTTGAGTATTTACTTTTCTGGTAACTGTTTACTTTCACTCCCTACATTTTTGTATAAATATCTGTACTTTATTATGGTAAATGTTCTGCACTTATATAGTTCTTTTCCATCTTCATGGTACCTAAAATGCTTTACATTAGCCTCACATTCACACACACAGTAGATTTCTAAGGTTCTGTCAGGGTTCAGACACTTCAACATGTGGACAGCCAAAGCGGGGATGTGAACCCCCAACCTCTCAGTCATTGGTCGACACACTCTACCAACTGAGCCACAGCCTTTACATAACCATTACATCCTCAGAACAGACTCATTACTTTTTTAAACTAAACATATGCGACAGTATGAAAAATAAGTCGTAAATCAGACATGACGACTTACTATATCATAATTTTGACTTTAATCTCATAATTCTGAGTTTTGTCTCCACATAATTTTGACTTTTTATTTTGGAATTTTTACATTTTTCTATCTTACACTTATGCTTTTTTAATCTCCTCTATATGACTTCAGAGTTTTTCCTAAATGTCCTGTCCATATCTACTAAACTGAGTACTGTGACCCAATAAAACACATAATCTACACAGTAACTCACTTTTAAAGGCTTTATTTTTGGATATTTTTGAAAATGTTCTGGTTTTTCCTGCTTAAATAAGTGAGATTTTATCCATAGCAAAAAAAAAAAAAGGCTGTTTTACTTTTTACTTTATTACAATTGAGAAGATTTTTTTACTTTTACTTAAGTAAAGGAATTTAATCAGTACTTCTACTTTTACCAGAGTATTTTTCCACATAAGTAGCTGTACTTCTACTTACAGTAAGTACAGAATGTGTGTATTTTGACCACCTCTGGTTATGAGTACTTTCTACACATTTGGACACAGCACTAGACATAAAACTCACTGCTGTGTTGAAACACCATCAACTCTTGTCACTGCAAGCACATGGACGTGTCAAATGTGAGGAATGATGTGTACATTCACTCAGCTTGTTATTGTGATGTGTGTTTGACAAGGAGGAAATGTAAACTGAGTGTTAGACTATTATCTTCTTATCATGTTCAGACTTCTTTACCAATGGTTACACTCGTGTGCAGTCAGGCTGTGTTTTCACACTGGCCATTTCCTGTCATTTTGAAAATAATGTCATGAGGGGAGGCTGTTGGGAATGTAGCCTACACTGTAAACCCCAACATTTAGAATAATTAAATATATTAAGTTGTGACAAAGTTTCAGAAATAGTACTACTAACTTAAATGTATTAAGTTACTGTAACATGTTCTTCTTTTTAAGTACTTCCAACTAATATTTTTTTAATAAGGGCAAATATTGTGGATATAATATAATGAGAGCTACAACTTAGGGGAATTAATTCATTAAATGTTGAGAATGATATTGTACTGTTATATCTATTGTTTCAAATAAGGATGATTAAAACACAATGTAGTAGATAATAAAATATAATTTCAGAGCACTCCAAATAACCACTAATATCTATTACACCAAAGACATTACAATCACAAAACAGTAATTTTATTCAGTGGCTGTGGTTCAGTTGGTAGAGCAGGTCGGCCAGTGACTGAAGGGTCAGAGGTTCGTGTCCTGTCTCTGTCTGTCCACATGTCCAAGTGTCCTTGGACAAAGACACTGAACCCTGACTTAGTCTCCCAGTAGGACTGACAGAACCTTAGAATAATAAGTATTTAGTATATAAGTCTAAATTTTAAGTTCTGGAAAATTTTATTTTTTAAGTTTCATCAACTTAAAATAATTGAGGCAATCGATTGCCTTAAAGTTTTTTGAGCTAACTGCTAACTTATTCAGCAGAACAAAACAGAAAAACCCACTCTGGGAATATTTGTTTTTAAACTTTAACTCATAGAGACTAGTGACACAAACCATCTACTGATCTAAACTGTTTAATACATGTTGATCCTCTAATCATATCAATAGGTTTTAATAATTGGTGTAAAATACAGTTATTCACTGTTTCATGGTCGTAGTGTAATGAGGCTCCATAGTTACCATGGAAACACCACCATCTTCTACAACATTGATTGACCAGTAAAGCTCATGGAGTTGGATGAATGACAGTGGATGAAGACACTTTGGTAAAAAGGTCATTTTTGTCTTCAGTGTTCTCTATTTTTGATGTAATAACCTTCAATTTTAATCAGAACATTTAGGAACATTTACATCACAGGTGTCAAACTCATTTTGGTTCTGGGGCTGCATTCAACCGTTAAAATAATAACCTAGTGTCAACTCTAAAGTATTCTCTATGATTAGAATGAAAAATATAAAATGACATCATGAAAATGTTTACATCTACAAACTATCTTTTAAAAAATGTGGGTAACATGAACAACAATGAAAAAACTGAAATTTCTTCTGAAAAAATGTGCAATTTTAACAATATTCTGTCTCAGTTTATCATTTAGACACCTTATACATCACAGTGGAGCTACAAATATCCAAAACATTTAGTAACAGACAGTATATTGCTTATATTTGTTCAGGTTATTCACAGTTTTTGTCAATAAAAAGTTTCCAATGTAAAACATTTTAATATAATTTTACCTTTTTACACACAAAAAACAACAAACTAAAAAAAATATGCATATGGAACCTGAACTAAAACAATTTGATTGTTAATGACTTCAATGTATTTTTTGGTATTTCACTAATGGATCAGATTGGACCTTTTGGCGGACCGGTTTTGGGTTCTGGGATGTATGTTTGACACCTGTCAGCTACATTATCAATCAATTAAGTCCAGGAAAATACATGATTATCATAAGGAAAGCACAAATACAGAGCATAATATTATAATAAATGGTGATAAATCACTTAAGAAAGGTTCAAATAAAGAGAAATTTAGCACAAAATTAACACTGGGTATTGATGAGTTAAGATAAAAAGTGAGTCAGAGTGAACTAACATGACTCTGATGACACAGATGACATAGTACAGACAACGGACTGACCTCTGCTGACCTGTCAGAACTCAACAAGTAGCTACTACCCCCACTGCCCAGCATGAACAAATATAACACAACTATAAAATACCCAAGAATACAGGATGTGATCTACATGCAAGTGCAAACAGAAAAAAAAAAAAAAAAAAGCCTTTGCTCCAGCTACACACACCCTGCTCACATTGCTCCACATTATCACAGCAGAATGCTATTTGGGCGAGACGTTACAGTAAAACTACCAATCCTGCTCTAAGAGTTACCAACCATAATGTTAAACGCTGCCCTTTAGCAAAATAAAACCTGTTCTTTCCCAGCATTAAAACACACAATTATCCTCGTGACTACTTCTGACAGGGTCGCCGTTTCTCCCTGCGGTTTTGTATTTGTAGCAACTGCTCGCAAACAGACAGGCCTTGGTTTAATATCTGACTGGTAGAGAACACACAGTGACTCTGAACTCACAGAGGCTCACACATTCCAGCAGTGAGATAGAAAGGGAGGGAGGGAGAGGGAGAGAGAGAGAGAGAGAGAGAGAGAGAGAGAGAGAGAGAGAGAGAGAGAGAGAGAGAGAGAGAGAGAGAGAGAGAGAGGAAGGTCAGACTTGGACAAAGGCCAGGACAGTTTTCCTCCGTATGGGTTTTCCCTATAAGTCCTTTGTTAAACATTCAGTACAAACTAGAACATGCAGTACAAACTAACAAACTAAAGTAGATAATAACACACACTTACAGGCTGATTTATACCAACAAAACAAAACAAAACAAAACACACGTGGACACATAAGGATTAGTTACTCAGCACATATGGTTCTACCTGTACACCCATTTGCACACACCTGTTCCTCCACTGCCACATCCTGAAGGGCCGGGGAGTCTCGTGGTGGGCCTCGGATCCAGCTCAGTATCTGGCCCATGTTGGCTGAAAGTGCCTCTGAGTATGTATGTATGTATGTGTGTGTGTGTGTGTGTGTGTGTCTGTCAGCCTCTGCCGTGTCTGTCGACTTGCAGCATGTTTCCAGAGGCAGAGAAGGGAGCTGGAGAGAGGGGAGGGGAAGGCGGAGGGAGCGCAGAGGGGGCGTGGTCACCGAGCAGAGGGGGCTAAGGGGGAAGGCTCGGATGTGAAAAGTCACAAGAGGCCGGGCCATAACTCTCTGGGCTATAAGGGGAAGTGAGCTGACCATGGAGTGATAAGCCACCTGATGAGCGTGTACATCTGAGACGCTCCTCCAGGAAAAACGTATGAGTTCCAACGCAAAAGGCATGAATTAAAATCAAGATGAATGACACGGTTCAGGGCATCTAAAACATCCTGAGCTTTATCTGAGGTAGTGTCTGAGCTACTTATCAACTAACCCACACCCTGATCTGTGATGATGATATACAGGCCTTGAGCATACACTGGCCTAGAATGCTCGTACACACACCACTTATGTACACGCAGCAATGACAGGCAGGTTATGCAACTTAATTACCACCAGGAATAAAGGGAGTGGCAAGGCTTTGGTTTGCTATTGCAGCTGAATTAATTTTTTTCCCTATGGTACAAGCTTAAAATGAAGTGTTTCAGTCTTTATCACATATTATATTACAATAACAATGTAATATTTTAACATCTGGTCACCAAGTCACTATGTTTTTTTTTGGGTTTTTTTTAAATAGGGAGTGAATAGGAATCTATAGCGACTCTGGACAGAGGATTTCACTATGATTCTGTTCATCAACACAACTTTATTAGAACAGCTCTAGTGTGTACTAGGGAGTGTTCCTACAGATATCATGAGAAACAGATTTGCTGAAGCGTAACACATGGGTGTTGGCTTTATGAACTTTCACCTACCACCATATAAAAGACAGAAGTTCTGAAGCTGTTAATTACATTTGGAAAACAGATTCAGCAAAGTACAAAAGAGGAACATGTGAATGTGATAGAGAATGAAAAGATAAAATAATAATAGTAATAATAATAATATATAAAGGTTTTTTTTAAATGAGGCGTCAGTGAATGAATATGAAAGTGGTGCAAATCAAAGTGCTGCACTCTCAGAAAAGAAGGTACTGAATTATACTTCAAGGGGCACAAAGGCCTGTCACACCAGCAGTACCCTCAAAGGTACATATTTGTACCTTTATTATTTGTACCCCAAATATGTGCATTGTATGGTACAAATAGTGAAGGTACAAATATGAACACTACTTAAAATATACAATTACACACCTTTGAGGGTAAATGGACTGCACTTATACTGTATAGGCTTTTATCCAAAGTGCTTCACATTAACCTTACATTCACCCATTCACACACACACACACACACACACACCAGTAGGCAGCTGCAGGAGCAATTATCGAGTTCAATTGTGTTCATTGTCTTGCTGAAAGTTGCATCAACATTTTATTTATTTATTTATTTCAGATTCCCATTAGTTTCTGCCTCAGCAGCAACTATTCTTCCTGGGGTCCTACTGTATAAAACTCATTCAACAACAACTAAAATACTACTACTACTACTACTACTACTACTACTACTACTACTACTACTACTACTACTACTACTAATAATAATAATAATAATAATAATAATAATAATAATAATAATAATAATAATAATAAAAGTTAATAACAAAATACATCAAAAAATAACATTTGACATGTGGACAGCCAGAGCCAGGATGTGAACCATCAACCCTTCAGTCACTAGATGACCACCTCTACCCAATCGTCAACACAGACACATGCAATGAAGGGGTTCACAACAGGGCCTCCAGCCCCAGGGCACAGGGGCTGGAGGCCCTGGTACCACTGAAAGGGTATAAATGTGTACCTTTCAGTGTTGGACACTAGTGTGTACCTCTTACAGGCCTGAAAAGGTACATATCAGTACATTAATATTAACCTTTGGGGTTATATTGGTGTTTATTGTACCTCAGGGTACAGATTTGTACCCTACTGACCTTTATTTATTGAGTGTGCATGGTCAGTGTTGTTCAACCTTGGGGTTACAAATATACCTGGAGATTCTAGTAATTGATTTTTAAAATTATAATAAAAATATATAGTGAGTTCAGAGAGATAATCCCAATACATACAAGACTAGGATCAATATCAGTAATTGAAATAAGGACATGATTTACTTGAATTCAAATTAAATATGTATTCTCTTCTATTGTATATTTAGCAAGGATTACATTCACATTTTTGTTTGTATTATATTAAATTTAAACAGGGTAAGATAAAATATGTTTTACTTTAGCCTAAATGTTTTCAGTTGCATTGTATATGGAACAATGGATATGTTGGGTTTTTTCATCTTTTTTGTTTGTTTAAAGAAATTAATGACTGAATAAACTGCTACTATATTACAATCTGACTCTGAAACTAAAGCACTGTGGCACTGTTTATCTGTCAAATATTTATTATAGTCCGTTTGAGATCCTGCAGCTTTTTCTAAATCATAGTTTGAGTTATTGTTTGTTCAGTATTAATTGTTAGCCTTGTAAATAAAATCTGGACTGACTGTACATATAAATAAATTAAAATGTAAGTAAAAATCTCATTTTGTGCAGTAATCTGCACCTGATTTTTCTACCTTCATCCATAATAATATATATTATATAGCCTAAATGCCATCTATAATCTGCATCATAGTATAGCAAAAATATTACATGATCAGAAATAAATAGATTTTAGCAACAAACAAAAAAAGAAAAAAGAAAAAGCCTAGAATCGCCAGAGATTTGTGATGTTAAAATGGCCAAAAATCCCCAAAAGTTTGGTCTTCTGTGTGTGTCACTTCTGAGTGATTTTGCACAGACATGTATAATAGTCATTATTAAAAGACCAAATCACACAATAAAGCTGTTCTTTTGTCACCTGGTGAAACAACACCTTTTTAAGTTTTCCTTTAATTTATCACTTGTCTGTTGACATTTTTAAAGCTGCTATGTTTCTCCTATTGTTTCCATAGCATTTAAAGCCCAAGTGGGTACAAAGTGCAGTTCCAGTCATATCTCAGAGGCTCTGCTTCACCTATTGTGTGTCCCTTTGGGTAGTTCTCGGGTGGAGTTTGCAGACAATACAGCTTTTGAGTGAGTCAGTGTGATGGAATCAGTGTGAGGACAGTCTGACACTTGGGGTTTGTTGCCTCTGGGCACTCCTTAAGAAAATATGAAAATAATGTACTGTACAATTAATATATTTAAACATGCATGACATGTTAAACAGCAAACATGCAGAAGGGAATCTGATGGATGAGATCTGAGCTGCTGCTTTGGGTCTGTTGAACAGAAAGCTGTAAAGACGCCAACGGGTTCTTCTATGAAACTGGGTTCATTTTAGAATTTGACACTTTACCAGCTTTTTACACTCAATAATAAAAGAACATTTAGACATATTTCCCCTCAAGATATAACTGATTATGAAGAGAAATGCAATATATACATATAGTATATACCCTTGCTCTGAGCCTTCCCAATATTGATGATTATTTTTTTTAAATAAAACATCGGGGCCAAGAGTAGGACCAAAATTGGAACAGGAAAACACTACTTATAGGTGTCAATTTATTTGATCTGGAAAACATGAAATGGTCTTATATACTGTTATAAAGAAAAGCACTGTGTTAAATGTGACAATCCTAGTGTTTTTTCTAATCCAAATATGTGGGTTTTTTTTTTATTAATCTGGTTTCATGTGTCACCGATTGTGTCTACTTGCATTATACCAGTAGAACCTGCACATTTAAATACAAATTGTGAGTGATTGTACAACAGTGGTCAATCATTTAGTGTTCAATTAGTTTGATTTCCATAATGTACCTGTGAGAGAATAAAGATATTCGGGGGGTAGCATACTTTTCATGTTCTTTTAACTATGTTACATGCAGGTTTTTAATTAAAAATGTGTTTTATATGAAAAATAGTTTATCTTTTATCTCTGTAAATATGCATGAAGAAGAATAGTTTCCAATAGTTTTCAAACCTGCACTATTAGTCTAAATCTGTTTGAAATCTTTAGCCCCTCTGTCCAGTTTTTAGGAATCAGTTTCAAATAATTCACCTGTATTATCTAGTGTCTGTCATATTCCACCACATCAAGCTAAACAGGTCTGAGTTTTACAGTTTTACAGTTAAAAAAAACAAAAAAAAAAACAAAGCATACTCTGTACATGCAGACATGTTTGACAGTTCAGACGTCTACAGCGACATTATGCAACGCACATGACATCATAACATTTCCAGTGTTCATGCTTAAACGTGTGCACAAACACACACACAGGCATTCCTACATCACCTGTAGCATACATGGCACACACCCTGACACACCTGTGGCAAAGTGGCTAAGCCGTCCAGCCTGTAAAACTAGCCGACACAACTACAGATGTCTTGATAACTAACCTCCGAAGGAACTGAACCAGTCACAAGGCTGTGTTTTTACCTGTAACTTGATATTATCAGGATTTCATAATGCAGATCTGATATTAGCAGGTGCAAGTTCATATAGTTTTGGCACTTGAAAACAGAAATTTTATATAATGTCTTGCATTTACATTTGTAGAAATGACTAAGGACATGTCAGATGTTGTCATCAATGTGTGTGCTGGTGTATGAACAGAAGCATGTGCATGTAACTGGACTCTCCTGCTCATCTTTATATTTAGACTCATGTCATACTACACACTACCCTACCTCCACTACAGTGATTTACTCGTCCACAATCTTCTCCGTTTAACCACACACAGGGTCATCAAAGTGTTTACAGAGAGAGAAACTCCTGCTGGTAAGAAAATGAAAGGAAGAAAAGCAACCACTACAACTGCACAGGTTATGTATTCAAAATTAAATGTGGAATTATATTGTCACTAAAGGCTAGTGAAAGTCTATAGTGGTATTTTACACTTACTACATGTCTGTCTGAAATAATATTAATACTAAAGCATCAAATCTTGCAGTTTGAAGTCTGTCTATGCTATCAAATGCAGAGTGAAGAATTATAAAGGTACATTTTTATAGATGAATAAAACAGTCTTTATGGCTGTGGCAAATAAATGTAGTACTGTGCAAAACTCCTTGGCTCGTATTAGGTTTGTTGCTTTACTAAAGTTAGTCACTGATAACACATATGTGTTTATCAGTTACATTATTGACCCATAAAGACCCAGTGGGAGTTTTGTAGCAGTTACCAAATGCATTTTTCCTCTATATGTAACCTATTTTACATTTTTTATCACCATTTTTTGCAATATTATCCACTTTATCTTGAGTTTTTTTTTTCAACACAAATTATGCATTTTCCTATAGTTCCTATAATTAATTAACTGACCATATAGATGTTCATAGTAAACTCAAAGGTTATTACATCAAAATGAAGAAAACAGAAGAAAAAGTCACTTTTTTAGTAAAATATATCATTAACTGAACATAAACTTAGTGTCTCCATTCACTGTTATTGATACAACTGATGAATTAATGCGGCAGAGGATGACGGTGTTTCCACGGTTACTACAGAGGTACTAAACATCCAAATGGGTCATATCTGATGACAAACTGTATTTTAAATGGTAAATGGACTACTCTTATATATAACACTCTTCATGGTGCTCAAAGTGCTTTACATTAGCCTCACATTCACTCACACACCAGTATGTTTCTAAGGTTCTGTCAGTCCTACTTGGAGACTAAGTCAGGGTTCAGTGTCTTGCCCAAGGACACATTGACATGTGGACAGCCAGAGCCGGGATGCGAACCACCAACCCTTCAGTCAATAGATGACCCGCTCTACCAAACGAGCCACAGCCGCCCTATTTTAAACCAATAATTTACATTTATTGATCGGATTTTCAAATCAGCAATTATTAAACTATTTATATCGGGACATGGTCTTGGTCAGCAGTGGTTGTTTGGGTCTTTATGGTTTAAGATCCAGTCTGGATATATGTGAAGTATGTACAGCAGTAAAAAAAAACATTTCAAAGAAAAAAAACCTTCTATGAACCACAGAGGTAGTATTTAATGTAACTTTGTTCTGACAATATGACATTTATTCCATTAATTTTCTGATGTTCTACACCGGATTTCATGTTTTTAATGATCGCGAGTCTTAAAATGGGTTCAGACTACAAATTGTATGTGTTTTTAACATTGTGCACATATGCCCTGTATTTTCCTTAGTGTATCAGAAGAAAAGACAATGAGAAATAAACATATGATCATGTCAGCCTTGCAAAAATAACAAAGCTTAAAGTGACCACAGACTTCTGCACAGTACTATAAGTCTTACAATAATCCTTGCTGAACTCTGTGGGGACATAAACATGGAGCTCTCTTGAGTACTTAACTCAAAAAAAGTAAAATAAATAAATAAAAATCGTCACAAGCATCTCAGAGGAGAGGACAAAAATCCAAGAGAAAAAATATTTGCCAAGCAATCAGTTAAAGTTAACTTAACTTGATCATATTAGAGTATAATGATAATAAAGCATTGTATTGTATTGTATTCTATTGTATTGTAATGTATTGTATTGTATTGTATTAAAAATCAGATAAAATAAATTACTATTGAAAAGCACATTCCCACAAACTGATTACATCTGAAAAACTCTCTTTCATTAAAAATTTACAGACCAACAGCTCTAAGGAATCAACATTTGCAACTGACAGATTCTCAGGAATGAGTGTCCTCAGTAGAGGGAGACAAACACAAACATACAAACACTTCTTCCCTTCTACACATAATCATCTGAAGGAATTCATGCATGTGAAACAAGTACACCAGATGATAAATTCTCATGACCCGAATGCATAAAAATACATAGAAAACATACACAAAAATGTGTGTTTGATGGGTAAAAATAATGTGAATAAACTTTTGGTATTTGTTTAATTGTTATTATACTATAATTGAAATCTAAAATAATTGTCTCCATCCTACGCATATTAAAAATAGTTTTAAAGTAATGTCAGTTTTTAGGTTTTAAAGTTCAAACACACACACATAACAAAAAGCTTCTTCTTCCGTCTCAGTCATGTCTGTGAGATAAGATGAGGATGTTGCAGTCAGTACCTTGCCGTACCAGGACTCTGAAGGGACACAGAAGGTAGAAAACCTGCTACTATGATGGACTTGAACTGGGGTAGTGGTCGCTCCTCCATGCTACACACACATACAGACACACACATACACAAATCAGCTTGTAAGTCCATAAGCTTTGACAGTTGAATGAGAGAGAAAAAAAAAACAGGATGCAAAGATTTCAACCTATTGTCTAGGTGTTATAATGAATTTAACATCTGCTGTGGTGACAGAATAAGTCACTGCTGTGAACTATGATTCTACATCTGATCAAATCTAATTTAATAAATAGGACTAACTCAAATAGGAGTGTGTGTATTGAAGCCTATCTCAGATTAAACAAACACACACCCTTATATATAAATACAAAGTCTGCCAGGATGAAGACAAAACCTTGCAATTAATTTTCCTCAGATCCAAAGGTTAATTTGTGCAGCTAATGCCAAGTCTTCAGGCAAATGAATGGGATGCACTTTCAGAGTATAGTTGTGCTATAAAGACAGTGTCTATCAAATGCAAAAAAAATTTAAAAAAATCCCCTTAAGGTGGGACTAAAGTGCTTTGGCAGTGAGTTAAATAGCAAAAAATGAAAAGAAATAAATAGGAAAAAAGGGGGTAAAAGTAGAATCCGTACTCACAGTGCTGTACCAGAATGCTGCATACGCCATAAGGAATCAGGGACTAAAACCACTGGCTTGAAATAAAGTTCAGCCTGGACTGATACTTTATCCTGTCCTCAGCACAAACACTTTCTCATGCCTTCACCAAACACTGTGCCACTCCCCACAGTCTGAGCATAAGTGACACACAAAGAAGTATTTCACAGATTTCTAGTTGGATTTCACTCAAGCTCTTCCGCAACAATGTCTGAGGATCATCAAGTGTTGACCTGTATATACCCACCCACCCCCATTCCACCCGCACCCGCACACGCACGCGCACACATTTCCAGAGAATATTTTGATAGATGACTATTGTAATCATTTCCAGACACTCTGCTGGAGGTTGGCTATCGTCATATCCTCATATCCTGTGATGTGAACTTCTTCATTCACAATAAAAAAAAAAAAAAAGACGTCAGTAAAGTTTTACAAACTGCTGCACGCGGCATATTTTTTCTTAATCCACTGCCATTCAATGACACACACACACACACACACACACACACACACACACAGAGAGAGAGATACTGTACATGACTATAATGAAATGGGGTTAATCGATGCAGCACCCCGCAGCAATGCATTTAGTATATGATCTGCAACATCCCCATCCTGCAAAAACACAAAGACATCCACACAATAGAAAAACTGACCCAGAATGGATGCGCAGTTAAACGCAGATTTACATGAATTTACCAAACAGCAGAAAACATAGTATTTTAAAAGCACAAAAGAAAACACATGTACAAACTCTGTTTCAAAAAATACTACTAATAAAAACCCACCTCCTTAGTGTTTTTACCGTGACCATGGCTTCTCTTCTTATGTGGCATCTTTAAAACAAAACACGGTGGGTGAACTTTTGTAGGTTCCCTGTGAGCTTTCAGTCCTCTGGTGGAAAGACAGAGTCAACAACTTGATCAGATCTGCCCCTTTGGAATGAAATAATTTGCCCCTCCCGCTCCTGCTCAGAAAAAAAAAAGTTCGGGTTTGATGCCTGATCAAAGTGGTATGGAAAGTTGTGTGCGTGGTGCATTGATGTGTTTGTCCTCAGGAAAGGGTGGGGTTCGTGGGGTTAGTGTGTCACTGTTACATACATAACATAACTTTCAAAGATATGAGGTACACTACTTTCAGTTTTAGACTCTGGTATGATGAGTAAAAATACAAATATTGGATCATTTATTGGATGGACACGTGGTGAAATAAGACAGACCAACAGATACAGCTGTATTTTTTTTTTATTCTTCAAATCTTACTTTCTGCAGTTAGGGAACACAAACTGGATGTTTGGCAGGACCAGACACGCCCCACAGTTTGGGGAAGAGTTGACTCACTGCTGATGTTACCCACGTTACCCTCTTCCTTCCATAAGCACGAGCTTTATGTGACGCAACGCTGCCCACTAGTGGGTACAAAGGGGAGGCATTTACTGGAGAGGTATTTACGCATGCGCAGTAGCAGTGGAAAAAACAGAACACACAAAAAGAATCTACTGATCTAACATGCAGATAGATAGATAGATAGATAGATAGATAGATAGATAGATAGATAGATAGATAGATAGATAGATAGATAGATAGATAGATAGATAGATAGATAGATAGATAGATAGATAGATAGATAGATAGATAGATAGATAGATAGATAGATAGATAGATAGATAGATAGATAGATAGATAGATAGATAGTGATATTGTCACATACAGTAATACATACTATTGCATTTACACTTTACCAATATAAGTAAATGCAATGTCATTGTAACCAAAGTGTTCTTAATTTATATTGGTTCCCATTTTCAATGCATTGTTTATTCAGTTATTATCCACTACCTGAAAGAGTCCTGAGTGCATGCAATAAAATAAAAGGTAGAATATAAAACAAAATAGCAGATGTCTGTGCTTTATTTTCATGAAAAGATTATTAGAAAAATATTTTTCCATCTATAATACATGACAATCATATGCTCCATACACCCTGATTTGGTTTAATTCAAAATTATATATAATGTCATATCATTTAATATCATTTAAATATTTTTTTTTTGTAAAATTGCTGAGAGACAGACAGATGGACAGACGGACAGACAGGCAAAAAAAAATACCCCTCTTACCTTTTGGTGAAAATTATAGAAGACATAAGTAGGAATTTTTTTGGGAAGTTAAACACCAGTCTTTTAATACCCCCCCCCCCCCCTGTTTTTACTGACACCTTTACTGAGGTGGTACTACGGTGTGAGGTGGTTCAGAAAGGAAAAAAAGAAAGAGAAAAAAAAAAAAAGAATAAAAATTTAGGTCAAAAATCAAAGATCACAGTTGTCATTGGGTTTTCACAATGATAAGAGATAGGACAAATAAAGTAAAATGTGTGTGTGTGTGTGTGTGTGTGTGTGTTTGGGTGGGTGAGTGGGGGGGTTTAGTCTCTGTCTGTTTGTCCATTTGTCTGTTTGTCCGCACGTTTATACAAACACTACTGGACCAATTTCCATGAAATCTTCGTGGAAAGATGATTCAGGGTAGATCCCATTAACTTTTGGTGACTGTAGGTCAAAGGTCAAGGTCACCAAAAAATGTGTTTTGGGGCAAATCAATTATCAATAGGGCAAATTAGGTAAAACATTTGCGAGGGGCCGGGTTAGTTATGCCTGTCACCACTTGTTATTATTATTTTTTTTTATTTGAATATATAAAGATCATTATGTGTTGAGTGTCATTTCAAGGGATTCATGACAACCTCAGATGCTGTTGACATTGTTTGCTGATAGAAATAGTGGCTCAGGGTACTCCAACTATTTCCAGTGTGTACAATGGACCTGAGATAAAGAGCCATAAACAATTGAACCTGTGAAAGTGCAGTTTATTTCATGCATGGTAAACACTGTATAAACTGGGAACAAACAAATATGACCATAAGTGTCGTGTTTTCCAGAAAGCCTCTTCATTTTCAATTCAGATGTTCAGAAATGGAGTGAGCTTGTTGTTCATGTTGAAAGTGGTAATGACCGACGGCTTTGATCATGTGGACATACACCAGATCTGTCGTATAATCCACATCTACCTAGCAACAACTGTTTGCTTTAGAGTCAGGCATGAGGCAAATGGAAACAACTCAATGGTGACACAGATATTAGCAAGGATGGCAGTTTCTACCAGGACATTACAGGTTAATACAGATGACTGAATACCAGTGTCACAGTGCTATGGTGTGTTGGTCAGATCACTCATGCAGCCTTCCTTTAATGCACCCACACATATGTCAACACACACAACCAGTACGTTCATCTACGTATCGAACGAGGTCAAAGATCTGCCGTCAGCTAATTATGTTTCCAGCTCTATGGAGGATGGCCACAGCTTTTAGCCACAGAATGACGCAGATGAGGCTGCCTGAAGAGACACTTTGACAGCAACAGAAAGTCATTTAACCAAAGTCAATTAGGCAGAACCAATAGATATGACAACTGCACTTTTTACTTGTCTTGGTGTCTGGTTACACTTCAATTATGTGTCAAACACTTGAGGAGACTCTGCTGTCGATGAAATGCATGTGTGCACATATGTATGTATGTGTCTCTCTCTCTGTGTCTCTATCTATCTATCTATCTATCTATCTATCTATCTATCTATCTATCTATCTATCTATCTATCTATCTATCTATCTATCTATCTATCTATCTATCTATCTATCTATCTATCTATCTATCTATCTATCTATCTATCTATCTATCTATCTATCTATCTATCTATCTATCTATCTATCTATCTATCTATCTATCTATCTATCTATCTATCTATCTATCTATCTATCTATCTATCTATCTATCTGTCTGTCTATCTGTCTGTCTATCTATCTATCTATCTATCTATCTATCTATCTATCTATCTATCTATCTATCTATCTATCTATCTATCTATCTATCTATCTATCTATCTATCTATCTATCTATCTATCTATCTATCTATCTATCTATCTATCTATCTATCTATCTATCTATCTATCTATCTATCTATCTACAGTCTACTGGGATCATCAAACACACACACACATATAAATGCACTCATCCTGAGAGTGATCAGAGCTTGTGTTACTCCTGTCACCCATCAACCTTGTGAAATATATCGCCTATAACATTCAACAAGGACACATTGTTGCCATGGCAACCTTTTCCTTTTACCATCATCAACATCAAATGTGCCCAGAGAATGATTGGTCACAAGATGCAACATTTATCACAGAAAATGAGATATATCCTTCATAATAATAAACTATTCATGTTAATGGTGCAGTTTTTTGTTTTTATTTCTGTGCTTCAGTATCTCAGACATTTATTGATCTATTGATTTATCTTCCATGTTTTATGTGATTGGTCTCTATCCAAATCAAAGTATAAGATGAGATTTATTCATGGGAAGAATTTAATTTGGTCAAGTTTAACATCAATAATGTAAAATATTTAATTATTTGTAATTAATACACTGTTAGCCATAGCATAAAATATAGGGAAAATCAGGTAGAATATTTCTGAGGGGCGGGGTTTGTGCAGTACAGTACTGTGTTTCTGCTTTGGTTGCTAAAATGATCTATGATGAAAGTTGACTACAGCTGAGTTTGTCAGACTCTGATTAGGGGAAAATTCACAGGATAAAATACCGTAAATTTCACAGACCATTATGACATGTTGTAATATGTAGCAAGAGGTAAATAAATATAAAATATTATTTTGATAGTGCTGGAGATTGACATGTTTATTTTGTATTATTGGGCTTAATTTATACATTTTTCTTTTTTTTTTTCCTCTTCCCTCACTGCCTTTTATTCACGTTTTATTTAAGATGTATTTAGGTTGTTGAGGAAGTGAAGAAGGGGTAGGATTAAATAAGCTTATGCTTCATCCTACTCCTTTTCGGACATGTCATTGTAATTATTATTATTGCTGTATTGATTATTGTTGCAATTTGCACATGTTCGAAATAAATCATTCAAATCAAATCAAATCAAATATGGGCTGCACTACTATTGTAGATTTAGATGTATCTGTTTTATATATATATATATATATATATATATATATTGGGTTTTTCTAATTCTATTGTTCTATTCTTATTTAATGTTTCTCTCTACAGATATAACATCCACTGATGAAGAATTCCTTAAATGTTTGGTAAATAAAGTGGATTGTGATATTTGTTTTGGTGACTCACTGTTGTGTGCATTTGTATTCTTGTGCCATTTGTTCAAATATCATACATCTGTGTTCAATACTTAATGGAAAAAAAAATATTTTAAAAGTCTATGACCTTACTACAGCATAAACCAAACATTACTGTAAAGTACAACAGAAACTAACATAATTGTTAGGAAAAAACATTGTTCAAGTTGTTCAAATGCATAATCACTGCAATTAAATGTTTAAAACAAGACATTTTCCACATAAAATATTAACTATTAGATTAATATTGATTGAAGAGCATTTCATATTTTAATTATGGTGGTGTAAATGTACAGTATGCAATGCATTGTTAGTGTTTATAAGTATAGGTATAGGTGTGACAGTGAATTCCAGTCATTCAAGAGTCACATTTTATCTATTACACAGCACTATCAGGGACTCATTCTTTAAATCGTCATCACTGGTCGGTAAAAAATGTCATCTATTATCACAAGACTCAGTAAAAATGTCAGTGCACTGTCTGTGAGATTGGTATCACTTTGCAGATGATAGACTGAGGGAAACACAGATGAGACGTTGCACACTGTTATCAGAAAATGTGAAGGTCAGATGGATGAGAGTCGAAGTGACGGACACTGTGGCATGAACGTCACCACTTTGTCCACCTGTATCACCCAACCATGACCTTCTGTACTGAAAGCGGATAAATGATACTCAAAAGGCTCACGTGTTGGACTGGATTAGCTGAATGTGTGTTGTATTGATGACTTCTTGTTTATCATGTCACATGACATTATGATGGCATTCAGTAGAAGTCACAAAATGAGATTCTGTTACTCTGCTCCTCAACTGTGGAACAAACTACCTGGATACCTGAGGTCTGCTCAAACTGTCAGTTCATTTAAATCAGGCCTGAAAACATTATTGTTCACTGGAGCTTTTACTTAGATTATTATTTGCTTTAAAATGTTTTTATGTCTTGATTTTAATTGTCTTTTAATGCATCTTTTATCATTTTAATTTTCTTCTGTTTCTGTTTTTGTGTAAAGCACCTTGAGTTGTCCTGTACATGAAATGTGCTATACAAATAAATTTGCCTTGCCTTGCCTTGCCTAAAAACATCATACAAGTCATTCATGTTTATTTTAAGAACAATATATCCTCATCTTGTAGATAAAACGCCCTGTAAATATTAATGTGAACTAAGAGTTACATCTTTACCCCTTAGCACCTACTGCTGCAAATATGCAACAAACAAAAAATATATCTATTGTATATGCTGTAGTCAAATTAATTATCTTCACTTAATTTAATATTACTGTTTTAGGGCTGTCAAATGATAACAATTTTTTATTGGATTAATTAAGGTTTGTTACAGGTTCGTTACAGCACAGGTGGTAATGATAGCTCGGATGATGACACTTTAGTGTGTTATACTTTAGACCCTGAGTGTCTTGTTTTGTTAGTTTTTTTGTGTGTCTTCCTGTTCTTTCTGTCATTGTTAGTGTCCAGGCTTTTATTTTGTCATGTTGGTTCATGTTCACTTTGTTCTAGTTTTACTTCCTGTCACCAGGTGTTTTCCTCCCTGCCCCTCTAATCTGTATGAGTGAGTCCACCTGTTCCTTCCCCTATTTAAGTGTTGTGTGAATGTTTGTTAGACACAAGTTTGTTGTTGCTTCTGATGCACCAAACAAGTGGTTGTCTATTGTCTTGAGTACCCTCGTGTATGACCTGTTTCTGGCCGTCTGGTTTCTTTGTCTTTGTCTTTGTCTGTATCTGCTGGTACTGGACCCTGTTTCTGACCCTAACTTTGAGTTTGTCATTTGGATTTTCCTGGCTTCCTGGACCCTGGCTCTGACCCTCATCTGGTATCTGGTAATTACCTCCACCAAGGAGGTTATGTTTTTGCCGGCGTTTATCTGTTTGTCTGTTTGTCTGTGTTCAAGATAACTCAAACTTATGGATGGATTTTGATGAAATTTTCAGGATATGTTAGAAATGTGAACAGGAAGAACTGATTTCATTTTGGGGTTGATCGGGGTCGGGGGTCTTCTCTCTCAGAGTGCTTTTCTAGTTGTTCGTTTTTTTTGTTTTTTTTTTGGGTTGCTCTTTTTATGCTTTGCTGGCTCTCTGGTTTTTGACCCTATTCTGGACTCTGATATTTCAATCTATCCTGCTTCTTAGTTGCTGTTTGTGATGCTAACAGTCTCTCTGACAGTGACAATTGACATCACACCATTTAATGTACATTCTTATAATAAATTCATCCACCTCTGTATCAGAGTTCTGCATTTGGATCCCTCTATGTTCTGAAAGACTGTGCCATAGCGTTGTGGATTTAGTCTCCAAAAAAAAAAATTGTAGTGATAAAGCGTGAAATATTTAGTGAAAAATACAAAAAGGGAAACAAATATTTACGTGAGATCCCAGCAAATCCATAATAAAGTTGGGACGTCCCTGTAATTGAAGAGGAAAAGCAGAGTAGCGGCAGCGACAGAGCAACAGCTCATAGACAGTAGAATGTTCGACAGTTAAACTCAACTATTTCCAAATATCACTCCCAGACCCTGATCATCTGTGTTCCATCCTTCACCTGGTCATTGTTTATCAACTCACCATCCTGTGAGCGTGTCATATCCTGACCACAATTCCAGCAGATTCCTTTCTGATGTAGATTCCTGACTGACTGACCTACTGTACAAAAGAATTAAGTGAGAACATTTATTTATTTTTTTTACCCTAGATGAACAATCTTTTTCTTTTTTGAACCTTGTTTTTTTTTTTCTCAATGCTGAACTGATTATTTATTTTTTTTGGCTGTGAACTATAAAAAATAATGAACTGGATATTGGTATGGCAGCCATATGCTAGATGTCGTTTGCTATAGGTTAGGGTTAAGACCTGCCTCTATTGCCCAGTTTTGGAGTACAGCTACCTATACCTAGTTTGTTGGGAACAAACTGAACTGTGTTTGTATGAGTATATTTAACAAACAAAACCCAAGGTGGACATTTTAAGTCAAGTTTTTTTTTTTTTTTTTTTTTATGGCTTTGTGGTAGTTTGAACTGAAGGGGAATTTGGACATTTTGAATGTGTTTTCTGAGTATGATTGGAATACATACGTTTGTATCTGAAAACAGTGACAGTGTGATAATTTTTTTTTTTTTTTTTTTTTACTTAATTTAATGTGTAGGGTGCGTTTAAGGTTAAAGATCAACACATCCTTTGTGTACATTATAGAGTGACCAGGAAAATGTTACATGTCCTGGCTGGTGCCCTTAGAACTCATCGAATAGAATAAGTCTGAGCCAATAAATAAATCACTCAAACTGTCACATTGCTGCCGTGATTCACGAGTCACATGTTCAGTGTACCCTTTGAAAGTGCATGTGTAGATATTTTTAAGCACATGGCAAACTGAAAACTGCTGCTTTGAAGACCAATATGCAGCATCAAGAGGGACATCTCACACGGACACATACACACGTTATTTAAATTTAGTTTGGAATAAAGTTCACTTGTTTGAAAATGTAGTTTCATGTGCCCTTTTTTTTAAAAAAAATAAATAAATAAAAAATTTGAGCACCTGTCCCAGCAAAGTTCTCTGCACGGCCCTGTTGTTGACTGACAACTCATAGATACATAGTTGATCTCTGCACAGATTGAAATTTTCACGGGACATGAGATTTTTTTTTTTCCTTGAATGCCAATGGATTGATTTACATTAATCACTAATTTCATTGGTTGCCCAACTCAATAGACTCGTGCGGCATCACTGACTGATCACCTAACATCAGATTAGCAAACTAGTTTAAGTAATATGGAGGATTTAGCTATTTCATTTATCAATGTTTTTTATTAATCATGCTTTCGTGCCAACACTGCCAGCAGTCAGGGAAGTGAGAAATAGAAGCAGGGACAGGAGAATGTTCACTTTTGTGTGTGTGTGATTAAAGTAAGAATAAATTAATAAAGTTAATGTGAATTTAACAATACATGCCATCCATTGAAAAATAAAATGATAGTCTATTTCTGGATAAATACAGTCTTGAAGTATTTAATCATGCACTGTAAACATACCACTTTACCATCATTCATCATCGTTAAAAACAACATTTTCTTGCTTGTGTTTCCTGAAAATGCAACACCCATCACTGCCACAAAAATCTCCCTGCTTCTGCTACTCAAATGTTGGCAAGTATATTAACAGGTGAGCCGGAAATGCCTCGGTTTGGCCCAGTTCTGCAACAGCAAGAGGTGGTAAGTCTTGTATGTGTTGCATGTGTGTGTGTGCACCCCTGGACACCCACAACATGACGAAATGAACTGGGCTGTGAGGTCTATATGATAGAGTCACAGTTTAACCACTGTGTCAGAGAGAGAGAGAGAGAGAGACACTGAGCAGGAGATGACGGAACACTTAATGCCACCTCGTCACATGGTTACTTTGGATTGATTTTTATTAAATCATATGTCGACAAAACAATATGACTGTTTTGTCTCTGGGTTTGTTTTTTCTTTGTACACAAGTTTCCCACAAAATACACAAAAATAGATGGAAAAAACACAACAAATGTGGAGAAACAAATATACAAAACAAATCTGATGACCATGAAAAGATGAATAACTGTATTTTACACCAATTACTTGCATGTATTAATAGGATTAGTGGATCGACAGGTGTTAAACTGTGAAAATAAGTAGATGATATGTGTCATTGTTGGTTGTTTGGGTCTTTATGCGTTAAACTTTGCAAAGAAGGTAAATTAAACAGAAATTATGTTGGACATATTAAAATACTATTTATAACAGTTACTTGTATGCAAGACTGAGTGGCTTAAAAATGTAAAAAAAATAAAAAAATAACTGGTGAATTCTATATTTGGGTAGAATCAAAGTTTAAAAACGAGTAAAATTTCAGACAATTTAAATATCTCAAAAATAGTTTTCATTCAATTTGATTTACTAAATATTTTACAAAATTAGATGTCTATGTTCAAGTTCTTAATATTTCTTTCTAAATAAATACTATTTAAACATGTAATCCTCACAACCTGACCTGCTTCCTTTGGCTGCAAGACTGAAATTTAGATCATACTTATGTAACAACCTAATAGCATAAAAACAAACATGTGACATAAGATGCTTAAGAAATGTTTTTCCTAGGTGATGATACTTTCTTTATTTAATGTTTTGAATACACACAATATGGTTTAGATTCATATTCAATGTATTACATCGATCTACAAGTAAAATGCTTCCAGAATAAAACTAATGAAATATTCCCATATGTGTATTATTAATAGTCAAGTCTTAAATGCTGGTTGGCTCATCTTTCCAACATAACACTTGTGTCAAAATGTGAAATTCTAAGAATTTCACATTATGATCCATTCACTTTACAGGTTCTTTCTAGTAGAATATTTATAAATCCATTGTACACATGTACATAAACCACCATATATGTGGAATAACAAACAATCATATATATTAAAACATGAACTAACCAGCCCTTTTGTCATTTGTTTTGTGATTCATCATATTAAAGTATGGAAGATTTAGCACATTTAATGTCTGAAGCTTCTAAAAAAAATTGTAGAGCAGTGTTATCTGTGTAAATGTTTGAATTACAGTATCTATATATCCATATAAAAATATTTACACAATGTTCACTATATACGTTGTGTGTGATATATGCAGACTTTAGTGCTTTGGACAAATATACAAAATGAATGCTAAGGATTGTCATAAAGTGCATAACAGTTGACAGCTCAGTGTCAGCTGGTGCAAAATAATATATTTTTATGAATATTGTCTTCACTTATGCTTGACGTGGATGTATGGATAGGTATTGATGGACTTAATTGTCACCATACAACAATGTGTAATGATGTAAGCATCTCCTTTCAGTCAGTACAACATCAAAACAATAGATTACCATAATAAGTAATGTAATGTGTGAATATATATATATATATATATATATATATATATATATATGTGTGTGTGTGTGTGTGTATAAAATATAAAAAAGATACAGTGGTGCCTCTATTTATGAAATTAATTCCAGAAGTGTTTTCATACCGTGAATTTTTCATAAATACTCGCATGTTACATGTAAGAGGCCTGATTTGTTCCAAGGCCCCAAATACTACCCTTCAAACTCTTTAAAAATTATAAAACTTGACCAATTTTGTATGAAATATGTGTTAAAAGTCAAATAAACTCTCATCCCCACCCTCCGTCATCAGATCACTGAATATGATGGATGGGTTTTCTGAAACAATGGCCTCAGTCACTGTATCTCCTACAATTTCTTTCTCCTTTATCCAAATGAGGAACAGTCTCTCCATCTGGTCATTCAGTGATGTACTCTCTTTTTCGAAATCACAGACATGCCTTTCGAGAGGTTCGCTGCTTTTAAGGCATCCTTCTGCTTCAATATTGTGCTGATGGTAAACAGGTTTCAGCCATATTCCTTTGGAACCCCGTGACACTTTCATATTTTTTCATTATCTCCTGTTTCACTTCTATTGATAACACAGCACGCTTCTTCTTTTCATTCGCACCAGGAATCCCTTTCTTTGGGTTCATGATGAATAACGAATATGTACTGTAATAATAAAGTGTCAATGAGCACAGTGGGAAAAACTCACGAAACAACAGTAACTATGTGATAAATGAGGGTCAAAGGGTCACAAAATGCTAAGATGGGATGCTATGTACAGTATGTACAGTAGTAAACTAATGTCCATATTTATGACTCGGGGTTTTATTTCGTAAATTGAATTATCTTTCGTATTCAGAGACGAAAAATTGAGGTAAAGGTTTTTCATTACTTGGATTATTCATTAGCTGGGTCTTTCGTAAGTAGAAGTACCACTGTGTATATACATACAGACAGACAGACAGACGAGTGTGTGTGTGTGTGTGTGTGTGTGTGTGTGTGTGTGTGTCAGATGCTGTAATGTCCTGTTTACATTCACGTGGTTGAAGTGGGAGCTGTCCGTGGTGCTGAAATCACTTTTGTTTTATTTTCCCGATCTGCTCTCCGTTCGCGTGAGGAAAGAGACACACAGACAAGAGGACAGAAAGAGCTTATCGATTCACTATTTTAGCAAAGCGGGACAGATGTCTCCTACATCGATAGGACAAACAGACAGCAGCACACAATCATCTCTTGATCCTGGAGCAGATCCTTCTTCACCTTCTTCACCTCCACGTTCCTCATAAGTATAATCGCTCTTTGGGATCATGTAACATCTGTTCCATTCGTCTTCCTCGTGTCTCCTCCCTCTCCTCCCTCTCCTCCCTCTCCTCCCTCTCCTCCCTCTCCTCCCTCTCCTCCCTCTCCTCCCTCTCCTCCCTCTCCTCCCTCTCCTCCGAACAGTGGGATATTTTTAGAAAACACCCTCCTCCCGCCTAGAGCACCCCTCCCCCCCTCCCCTCCCCTCCTTTCGGGACTTGAACTCACATCTTTACTGAAGGTAGACGCCAAATTGACGTCAGAGCCCCCGTAATTTGACGTGAAAGCACCCCTCCTCCCCCTTCCTCCCTCCACACACGCACACACACGTATATGCGCACACGCGTTATCTCCACAGAGCGTACAACCTGCCCTCCCCATCACCAGTATTTCCTTCCCTTCGTGGACCAATAACACGCAGTTTCCCGTCCTCATCATCTCAGACAGCTGTTTGCCAAGGAACACGATCAAAAAAAAAAAAAAAAAAAATCAAAAATAAAGACAAGAATTCAAGGAGATATCTTCACACTCAGCTGATTTTGGAGTTTTACCTGCTTTCTTGGGAGCGTCTTAGGTGTTTGTTTGGTTTTTTTTTTCTTTGCGCCGGCTGTGTGTGTATTTTTTTTTCTCATCTGGTTGAATTTCCTCTGAGATGGAAGTGAGATGTCGTCCAGCGGTGATGTGTTGTATTCTTGCCATCCTCTGCTCCGTGGTTCCCTGGTCGACGGAGTCTTCTTTGACGGACAGACAGTACCTGAACCAGTGGGCTGTGGAGATCCCAGACGGAGTGGCAGCTGCAGAGATGATTGCCAAAGAGCTGGACTACGAGCTGGTCCGACAGGTACCTATGTCCTGGACACTTGCAAAAAAGATAAAGAAAAAACATTAGAAAAAAAATATAAGATTTCAATATGCTATGTGTTATGTTTCTTTGCCTCCCGGTGTCATTTTACATTTAATTTCCCATTGCATTAACCCTTTGATGCATACTGGTCACTACATTGGACAGTTCTCTTGTATATTCATCATAGGTTTTATTGTTTAAGTTCCATATCAGTCAGTTCATATCATTACTGCAGGGGTTTCTAACTAATTTTCTTTCAAGGGCCACATTCAACCTAATTTGATTTCCGCTGGGCTGGACCAGTAAAATAATAGAATAGCATGTAAATAATAATAACTCCTAACTTTTGTCTTTGATTTGAATGGAAAACACCTCCATTACATGTTGAAAAAAAAGTACAAACTATGCAAACAAAAAAGATGGGAATAACCATGAAAAAAACTAAAAATTTCCAAGGAAAAATAAATGCAATTCTAATAATGTTTTGCTTGAACATATCATTTTTTATGCAAAGAAGCAAAAAAATTTTGAAAATTGTACTGAATTTTTCTTTAGACATCTCATGGTGTTCATACTTGTTCAGGATTTTCACATTTTATTGTTACATTATAGTTTGTAAATGTAAATATTTCCATATTTAATTTATTTTTTTTAAAACTAAAGCAAAGATAAAAATTGGAAGTTGTCATTATCAGCATAATGCAAAATGTTTTTCACATCAAACCTAGAAGAAAATATAGATGTAATATTTTTGTAAGTTTTTATGTTATTTGACTCTGGATGATGTTGGTCTGTATGTGGAACCTGAACTAAAATTAGTTTGACAGCTTTGACTTTGGAACTATTAACTTTTTCAAATTCATCCCCAGGGCCATATTGGAAGCTTTGGTGGGCCGCATTTGGCCCCCGGGCCACATGTTTGACACTCCTGTATTACTGTAACTTGGCTGTTCTTAATACCTGATCTGCACTAACATGTTTACATGCATTAATTTCTTTTTGTTATTAGACTCTTCTTAAACAAAAACTGCATTAAAATGTTTTATTTCATAGTGTTCTGATAATGTGTAGTCTTTGGTTCAAAGCTTAAAAACATGTTGTCCAGCTTTTTGTAACTCCATAAAAAATAGGTTCATTAAAAATATTTCAATCACATTGCTTTTTTTCATGCCTAAAAAGGAATAAAAAAAACCTTGACTAAGGTTCTGATGATTCATGCATCAAAGGGTTAAATCAAAGTTTGGCATGAATATAAATATCAAATCATATAAGGGCCAATTTATAGTCACCAACGTTAAAACATGAAAGCATAATGTGAACCACTGTAACAGGAGACCAGGCAATAGCTGTATCAATTATTCTGCTTTCCTTGATAGGGCCATTAAACTGGAAACTCATTGCTTTTATGATTGCCGGAAAGCACACATTGCATTCAGCACCACGTTAAATTAAAGGCCCTCCTTTAACTTCAAACTATGACTCACTGTTTACTCACAGCTGATAATAACTAGGATTAATTTCCCGCTCTGTACATCCCCCTGCTTTCTTTAGCTTTCCTGCCTTATGCTGTTTTGTTCTAAACAAATATACTTCCTTCTGTATTAATTTGTATGAAACCTGTGGGTCTGAATAACATCTGTTAATGATTTACCCCAATGGATACAGACACACACTGTCTTCAGTGATTATCCACAGAGCCTTGTCACTGTGCATTTTTAATATTGAGTTATGATCATTTAATGCTGTAGATTAGTTTGAAATGGCAGCATATTTGACAGATATATGAAAAATGTTTGATTGTATTTGTTTCAACGGGGAATTGGCACATTGTGTCTATGCTCAAGGTATGTTGTTACTTGTCACTGACAATATACGTGTTTGTTTTCCTAAAAACTAATTAAAGTTTATCTTAAAAAGAATAACCTGTGCATTATAAACTATGTACATTTAAGATCTTGAAATAAAAACAGGTGTAAATATTTAATCCATAAAGACCCAGCACTACTTCTGTACCAGTTCATAAATTACATTTTCTCTCTATTTAACCTAAGTGATTCATCATCATTTATAGCAATATTATCTTCTTCATTTATTTTTTTATTTTTTTCAGTGTAAATCAGGTATTTTCCTACATGTATTTCCATGATCATGTAGATGTTGATTAAAATTCTGCATAAAAGTGAGGGTTATTTTATTAGAAAGAGAAGAAACTGATGCAAAAGTGAATTGTTTTTTTTAGTGAAATCTATCATTAACAGAACATAAACCAAGTGTGTCCATTCACTGCCATTGATCCAGCTCCAAGGGTTTTACTAGTGAATCAATGATGTAGAAGGTGACAGTGTTTCCACAGTAACTACAGAACCTCTGTATGTCCAAATGGGTCATGAAACGATGACAAATTGTATTTTATATCAATTATTGACACCTTGTGGTATTAAACATTTACATCAGTGTATATTTGAGTTTTTATGGGTTAATGTCTGCAGCTATAAAAATATTCTGATAGAAAATACATTTTTAATTCATTATCCACTTAGATATAATTTCATAAACACCAATATGATGGGTCATCTGTAATGAAGACTGTTGTGAAAATGGCTTTAACTTCACATATATCGTAAATTAACACAACACCTGGTTAAATGTTTTGTGTTTATCTTATTTTGTAAGGGATAATAATGTTCTGGATGTGCATTACAGCCCACAGTAGACAGATGGTTGGTATTATGTCATTTCCTATAAAATATTCATCCGTGTACCATCTCCTGCACTTTGCAGATCGGGGCCCTGGAAGACCATTTCTTGTTCAAACACCGTCGTCATCCTAGCAGAATGAAACGAAGTGCCAACCACATCACCAAGCAACTGTCAGAGGATGATCGGGTCAGTGTCATCTGGTCCTGATCAGGTCTAATTCCAAAGTTTTTGAAACTGAACTTTTGTAAAAAAAAAAAACTGTATTTCTACTTGTTTGCTTGTAGGTGTTGTGGGCAGAACAGCAGTATGAGAAACGCCGGAGCAAGCGAGCATCCCTGGGAGAGTGCAGAAACTGTCCGGTGGATAAATTATTTGATGACCCCATGTGGAACCAGCAGTGGTACTTGGTAGGTTTTTGTTTTTGTTGTTTTAAAAAGCACCATACAAAACATATTCTGTAAACAAGCAGTACCACTCACAACAAACCCCCACCACTTGTACATATTGTAGCTCATTTGCAGCATTGATCCAGCTAGTGTCATCACGTCTATGCATGTGTTGATGTCAGCATATCAATTACCTCTATATATGTGGGAAGATTGAAGTACATTGAAACAAAATGTATGTTTTTGACAGACATTTGAAATGTTACCTATTATAAGTAAATGGGTTGGAAAAAAAGATTTAAAAAATGCCTAATAAATTTTAACTCTGACCTACTTTTTCAATCCAATCCATTTTTATTTATGGAGCACAGCAAAGGTTTCCAATGTGTTGTACAATAATAATAAACACAATGAAACATAAGTACATACATACATACGTACACACAGTACATGCAATACATGCAATACATGCAGTACATGTAGTACATGTAGTACATGCAGTACATAGATAACATGTGAAGTAAAAAAGCCAAGGAGAAGAGGTGGGTTTCCCAAAATGTAATCGCATTTATTCTAGACCAATGACGATCTATAAACCCATTTTGGTCCGAATTCAACCAAACTTTTTGCTTCTACACACATTTGAAATTTCGCTCATTAGAAGTGAATGGGATTCTTTTTTTTACTTGTTAAAAAAATTAACTTCAACCCACTTTTTCCAAACATAATCAGATTTATTCTGGATCATTGGCAATCTATAAACCCAATTTGGTATGAATCCAACCAGTAGTTTGGCTGCTAGAGTATTAACAAACTAACTAACTAAATCAAAAATACTACCCCTTGCCTCCCGTTTGCGGAAGTGGTAATTATTTATATCCACCACTGCTATAGTTGAGCCTACAGATTTGTCATTCGACAAACAGATCCGTACAGATTATGGAAAATATTTGGACTGTGTGTTATCAGTGCTCCACAAACCACACATGTAGGTTGATCTGTAGTCTTCTGGTCATCCTTCTGTCTGATCAGGCCTTCTGTTGCCATCCACACCGCCTGTTTTCCCTTGAGATGAAACCTCTTGTGGGTTGGATGGATCTGCTCATATCTGTCCCTGAAAGGCCCTTCCAGCACAACTGATTTGGCAAATAGATCATTCTGTCACACTTTCAAATGCATGTCAAAAACAAATTCAAAAGCATGAAATGATCTGTTGTCAAGGACGTTTAATAAGAGCCTTGTATTATCTTTCAAAACAGAAGGCATATATTAGATATCAGCATTAAAATAATGATGTATTGGATACTAAACCCACAGTTCAACTTGAAATAATGCTAAAATTTTACTTTTATATGATATACACATCACACCAAACTGCTAAAGCAAATGCTAATCCTTAATTAATTATTATCTTTATTAAACATGTTCAAAAGTCTGCAAATCAGTCTGAAACTTCACTTTTAACCAGATGTTGTTTGTGATTATTACATTCTTGAAGAGGTGTTCATGGTGATTGAAAGCCCACAGCATGGAGCTAGAGAAGAGAGGAATATTGCAGTGAAATGAAAACACTGTAATGGTTTTAATAATGGCTTACTATACTACAAACTACACGTGTCAGTAGAATGTCCTGAGGATGCTATAAGTGCACGTGCAACACTCACTGCTTCCTCATTCCAACCCTTTAAAAAGGAAAAACAAAACAAACAATGAAAGAGTAGTATGCTTTCAAACAGTTTTAGCCAAAAGAGCCATTTGCTTAATTGGTAACACAGTGTGTGTGGAGAGGAGAGGAGTGGAGAGACTATAATCCAGCAGGATGAAGTAGAGTACAGCACTATGTATTAAGTCCCAATTTACTCTGGATGGGGATGTTTTTGCCCACTGAGGCCAAGTAGCAGCAGAGAACAGTAGATTGTCACAGCTGTGCATCCTTTCCAGATCCATTACTAACACATTTACTTTATCCTGACCCTAGGCTGACCCTACTGTTAATGGTATTTTACTAATTTTGATCCATAAGCTTCCAAATGAACTCTTCACATTGCTGACCCATCTGTATCACATATAGATATGTCTCCTATTTTCTTCAGTGTGATAGATCTGTAATTAATTGTGACACTATGTTGTGATGATGATTAACAAAGCTTTCTTTCAGTTTAGAGAATATCACAGCACTTTTGACCCATTAAGCTCCGGAAAACAAACATGATCCCTTCGACTATACATCACTCCTCATCATCAGGATTAATAGGTTAATCAGTTCAGCCATATCTGATATTAAATCGATCACATCCAGTAAAGTAAAGTCATCGAATTGTTATGGACTCAACCATCCCTGGTTTGGATGACAAAGTGAATATAAGAGGTGGGGGATTCATATTACAGCCTCTCAGCTTCCTGGTCTGTATACCTGCACTAACCAAACATGAGTCACACACTGTGGAAAAAATAAGAAAGCAAATTGAGATGAATCATTTCTGCCAATGAGGGATGATGACACTAATGGAATTGACATTAAAGTGCCGCTTAGTGTGTTTCCACATCAGCCCATGTCTGTGTCACTCCGAAGGCCATGTTATGCTTCATCAAAAGCATTGTGATTCATTGATCTTACCATATCACCAAGAGCAAAGCCATACCTAAATGGGTATTAAAAAAGGAAAGGTTAAAGGCCTCAGATATGTTTTGCATCTGTCATTTTATTGATGTGATAACATTTCTTAAGTTTGTAAATGAAATCCAACATTTAATGGGAAAATCCTGTTTCTGAAAAAAAAAACACTAGACCATAAAAATTCTTCAAAAGCAATGGTTATGAAATCAAGTACTAACTCCTTTGTGGATCATGTGACTAAAAACAAGGAATGATTAAACACGAACAAGAAGGAATGAATTTAAAGCACTGTTTTTGTCATATATACTGATGTAAGAACTGGAGTTATTTTGGTTATTAACAAGAAAAGCATGGAAAATGAATAGACATCAGCTCTGAAATTAAGCTATTTTTGTTAGTATCATTGTATTTGTCCAAACAAACGTACCTTTTGTTGCGCCGGATATTAAAATAAACAAGAAATTGAAGAAAACGAAGGTGGTCTGATAACGTTTTGACAGAAGGTAACAATAGCTGAGGTCTGTGCAGGTTCCTACACAGTGACATCAGCCAAGTTGATGAGGCTGAAAGTGTGTGATGGAGGCTGATGGATGATCGATGTAGTAGAGACTGAGCTGCTCCTGAAAACGGGGGGAGTGTCTTTATCTATCACAAGTGCGTGACTACTCGATAATTTAATCAGGGAGTGACTCATACTTGTAGGTTGAAATTCCTTTTGCCTGCGTGGTTATGTGAGAGTGTATCCATGGCTGTGCAAGTGTGTGTCTGCGCTAATTGTGCATCCAGGGAACTCTTTGTGCTTATGGCCCTATCATTATTACACTTAAGAGACTATGAATTTTGCCAAGTCTTTTTGCTGAAAATCAGTAGAATCTCTGCATGAATGACAGACTGCTGCTGTTATATACCTGCACCAACAAGTGAGTCATCTAGTGTCACACGACAAAAAGCCAGTTGTACATGCGAGCTGGTCCAGTTGAGTCAAAGCCTCTCAAATTGATGCTGAAAAATATTCTGTGTGTATGTATGCATGTATGTGACATCTGCTATATATTTACATGAATATTTATGTCATATTTTCAGTTGCTCAGAAACAAAAGCTCAACATAAAAAGATTCTTGCAAAATATAATTCTATATATAAATATATAGAAAATCTTATTTATTGGGAGCCAAGGGGAAGAAAAAAGGCGGTACATCAGAGGGATGACTCACATCTTGGGGTGGCGTTCTGCAGTGTCTGTGCATAATGCGCAAAGAGCCAAAGAGCAAAGCAAGTTCTTTTTTTAGTCTTAGCCGTCTCCAGCTCTGAATCATACTGTTCCTGAGGCAGGCAAGCAGGCATGATGTTCTTCCATTTAAACAAACCCGGTCCCCTTTATTTAAGTGTGATATTAGATAGCTTAAGCAGAGATGGACTTCTATTAATCCAACAAGAGGATTAGATACAAGTCTCACAGCACATCATTCTAGAAGGCATCTAGCGGGTTAAATTAATCAGAAGAGATGCAGTGTTGCACAACACAAAAGCCTGTATCATTATGATCCTGTGGCAGCCGTCTGCCTATAAGTGGCCATAGTAGTGATCCAAGCTCTAACAAAAGAAAGCCAGCAGTCCACTAATTAATTTCTGTAAAGGTCAGAAGAAGAACTGAGAGGGAGTTTGAGCTGGAAGACCCTCTTTAACTGACCTTTTTACCACATGTGATAATGCCAAGAGAGAATAAAAATGAAGTGTTCATCATCAATAGCACCTCTCTGTAGATCAGAGTATTATATGTGTATAGTCACACTATTCCTCAGTGAAATAACCAAACCGTGGTGCAGTGGTGCTACTGTTCTGTTACATGATATCAGTTTCTCATAGTAATAAACTCCTTTTATTTGTATTTTCCAGCAAGACACACGGACGTCTTCTTCCCTGCCAAAGCTCGACCTGCATGTGATCCCTGTGTGGCAGAAAGGCATCACAGGGAAAGGAGTGGTCATCACAGTTTTAGATGACGGGCTAGAGTGGAACCACACAGACATCTACTCCAACTACGTAAGACACCGTTGCCATGGAGACAGCCCTATCGTCTGGGTCTACTGTTGTCTTAGCAACGCCGCTAGTGACACCTTACAAGGCGATTCATAAAGACAGTAATACATCTTCTGTATCATAGCTAAGCAGCAGTATTTTAGTGTTTAGAAATTAGCAAAATTACAGAAAAAAGTATCTGTGCTAGAGCTGGGTCACAGGATTTACAAATATTGCTTGCTTCTTTCAAATGTTTCTCAGTCTGCAGATTTAAACAAAGGTAAATGCATGTTTCCAAAAGTAGGGATGAATGAATGAAGCTCAGCGAGGCTTTATTGTGTTGAAGTTTCTACTGTTGACAGGATCTCTAAAAGCTTCAAAGACCCATCTGTGGTTTGGTTTCAAACACTGCCTCCAAGAGCAGAAAGGAAACGTAACGATGTTGTGAGGGAGAGACAGAGATAATGTATGACTACAGAGCTGATGGAAACAGCTCCCACTGTAATTAAGTTAACACTGATTAATCAGAGAGGATCAACCAACCGAAGTGCTCATCCTAAACAATCAAAGGATACGAGCACTCTCCATTAGCATAACTTAATCAAACGTGATTCTGAAGTGACAGTCACAGCATCTAATTTAAATGTGATATTAAAGCTATTACTATGAACCCCAACTGCAACAATGCTTTGATAACTTTGATTACATCTCATTGAAAAATAAATAAATTCATTCATTCATTTTTATAATGTAGAGCAGGTATCTCAAATATGCAGGCCCAGGGACCAAATGTGGCCCACCAATGGTTCAAAAGTGGCCCGTGGGATGAAGAGTATAGTAACCTATTAAACGACTCCATATTTTCATTTCATTTTTTTCTTTGCCTATAAATGACTTGTTTTATTTGCCTATAAAAATACATTTTGTCATTGTTTGACTGCAAAAAATATTAATTATGAAAATATGTACATTTACAAACTGTCTTGTAACAATAAAACCTGAAATGTCTAAAGAAAATGACACAAAATTGAAACCATAGACTTTAACATTTATGAGACTTGTTCTTGTGACGATGTGCATATCCGGATGTGACGGTTGAAAAATTATTTGAGTTTGAACAGTTTACCGGTACTTCCGCACACATGAACATGACGCGATAATAAGGAGTCTCTGATTGGCTCAGATTGCGTGAAGGAACACGCCCCCTCCCCTCTTGCTCTTCCCAGAATAGCATTCAGCTCGGTTTCATGTCGTAGCTTGTTTTGAAAATGTGTAAGAAAAACAACGCTTTATTTCCACATAGAGCACATGAACGAGTTAACGTGGCCATTTTTTCAAGTTTGCGCAGCTGCTACTGTGGTGCCGTCTTCTCTTGTAGATGCTAATGCTAATGCTACTTCAGATTCGCCGCAATGGGGGACGGGCTTAACCCCACGTGAGTGACGCTACTGTCCTCGTGACATGTAGTGGACAGCCTTTTTCTGAGTGGCTCCTTTCTTGGTTGTTTTCTATGAATTGTAATATTACAGCCAAGAAAACAAAGAAAAATATAGCCAGTGGAGATGACACACCATTTTCAAACGTAGCATGTGTTTGTAACTCTCGGGGTGACCCATCAGATTCCAAAAGGAGCGTGGAAAAGTGGTTTTCAGATGATGTTGGGAAAAAATTTTTACTGTATAAAAGTAATTCTTTTTTTTTTTCAACATTTGGGTAATCGTGTAAGAATATATCATTTAATTTACTGGTACCAAGAGGCACTTTAAATTTATTTACTGTTTCCATGTGTATATTGACTTTTTTTGGCTTACCGTGCTGAGGAAGAAAATAGTTTTGCATTTTGTTTCCATACTGTACTGAAAATTAACCGAACCCTGACTGATCCACAATAAAACACATGGACAAATTATAAATTGAGGCAGAATATTGTTGAAATTGCCCTTATTTTCCTAATGAAATTGATTTTTTTTTGCATTTGGATAATTTCTATAAGTATTTTCACAATTTAATGAGCGGGGGTTTTTTTTCACTAAAACAATAACAATTTGGAGTTGTCATTATTTATAGGTTATTATGTTTTCATTTTCCTGGTTTACATTGGAGATCAAATCAGGCTGAATGTGACCCCTGAAGAAAATGAGGTTGAGACCCCTGATGTAGAGGAATAGGCACATAACATGACATGCAGACCAATTTCTTGTGACTCACTCAGGCTGAAATAACTGTTTACATCAACATTCAATAGATTACTGTAGACAACACTGGCTTCTACCACTGTTTGGACATATTTTTCCTCTGGTCACCAATTATATATGACTGTGACGGCAGATCAGCACTAAAAGAGCACACCTGATCTACACTGACATCAGCCGAGTATTTGACAAACAGCATTCCTTCTCACTGTATTTCTATTGTTTATTTTCATAGGATGCTGCAGCCAGTTATGACTTCAATGACAATGATGCAGATCCTTTTCCCAGATATGACTCCACCAATGAAAACAAGTAAGTTAATTCCTAAGGGTTTTTTGGGGGTTTTTTTCATTTAGTGCAACAAAAACAAATCAAACTCTTGTAAAATTAGATTGTTTTAACACGCAGGTGCAATGTTTCATTATGTGCTTTACTACTTTCAGCTATTTCCTATTATGTTTGGAAGACAGTATGAGCCTTTACAAGACTTTAAGTGAAGTGAATCTCTTCTTTGAGTTGTTATGGTTGTATTGCTATGTATTTATTTTAAATATCCACCTTGATATGAATTTTTAAAAAGATCTGTGGGTTGGAGAAGATTAAGTCCCTTTTTTTTAATGCACACATGTTGTTATACATACACACACACACACACACACACATATTACTGTTTTTTTTTTTAAATAGCTGTAGAAAAGATGCAGCTCTCCATCAAACAATCCTGAGCCCCTGTCTTATTAAAGTATAGACTTCTGAATGAACAATTGAGAGACCTCTGCTTTCAGATGACGCACATGAACTGTCCTCATGATCAATATTGTGCTCTAAACATTTTATTTTATAAGGGGTGTTATATAATTTAACAATACGGTGGCCTGTTCAAGTGTGTTTTTCCCACTGAGTAATGGCTGGTAGCAGCTATCTGGGAAATAGAATGCAGTTAAATTCCCTGTCATGAAAAAGCACAGCTCTCACATCTGAGAATGCACCTAATTTAGAGTAAATTAGATCTATAATATGTTTGCAGGCATGGGACCAGGTGCGCAGGGGAGATCGCTATGCAGGCAGACAACAATAAATGTGGAGTAGGAGTGGCATACAACTCCAGGGTTGGAGGTAAGGTGTTTTTTTTCTCCATTTTGTTTTTGTGATATGGTTTGTGACTCACATACACAAAACTGTACAGTCGTGAAAAAATTAGACCATCAAAAGTAATCAGAAACAATGGTTTTGCAATCAAGTACGAACTCCTGTGTGGATCATGTGAGTAAAACTGACAGAAAAGAAAACACGAAATGACTGTTTTTGTTCCTACAATGCCATGAGCTGAAGTGATGTTGACTATTATCAAAAAAAAAACCATGGAAACGGATAGATATCAGATCTGAAATTAAACTCTTTTTTTTTTAGCTGTTTTTGTTGTTATCATTATATTTGTTCAAACAAATGTGCCTTTAGTTGTACCAGGCATTAAAGTGAAAAAAAGAAGAAGAAAACAAGGGTGGTCATGCAATTTTTCCACGACTGTAGTAAAGAAATGTCTGTTGGTCAGAGGTGTAATGTAACAAATTAAAAATACTTCATTACTTTACTCAAGTAGATTTTTTTTTCTGTACTTGACTGGAGTAATTATTTTTCAGCCATTTTTTTTTACTTCTAACTCCTTACATTTTCTCACAATTATCTGTACTTTCTATGTCTTACATTTTAAAAGTAGCCTTGTCCTATTTCATTTAAGCATGTCAATGTCCAAAAAACCCCCCAAAAAACCAAAACTTTCCAGACAAATTGTGCCATTGTGAGTGAATTTGATTGTGGTTGGATGAAAAGTATAAACATATACCATTCCAACATGCTATTGGTTTATACACTATGCATCACACCTGACTTTTTGCACCATTCTAATACTTATATTCAACTAGGTACTGTATCTTCTGCTCCATGAAACCCATGTTAATGTTCAGTAGTACATATATGTTTCTTTAATGCATTTGCATTGGACTAAAATGTGTTAATTTTCAATAGGCATACATGTGACTGAAACAGGTAATCTAGTGCATCCCAAATGTTTCAACATGAACTTTTTAATATAACATTATAATCGTTATGGCCTTTACAAAAATGTTTCAAAAATCTTTCTAGAGCAGTGCACTATAGGCCACTGTGGTTCCGCAAAAAGCTTTTGTCCTAATGACATTTTTCTCCCGCCTCCCTGATTCTGAACCCATCTACTGATCTAAAATGTTTAAAAGCTTCTGATGCACATGTAAATAATTGGTGTAAAATGCACTTTGTCGTCTTTTCATGGTCATCAGATATGGCCCATTTGGATGTTCAGAGGCTCTGTAGTGAATGTGGAAACACTGTCACCTTCTACACTGATTCACCACTAAAACTGTAGAGTTGGATCAATATCAGTGGATGGAGACACTTGTGTTATCAATATATTTGCATTACATTTACATTACATTTATTTGCAGTACATTTTTCTTCACATTTCTACATTTCTGATATAAAAACCCTCACGCTTTATGAACATATACATGATCAGTTAATGAAATAAAGAAAAAATATTTGAATTTCACTGCAAAAAATACAAGATACAGAGGATAATATTACAATAAATGGTGATAAATCATTCCAGAAAGCTTAAATAGACAGAACAAAATATTTGGGAATTAATATAAAAGTAAGTAATTTTTAAACCAGTACTCTTAGTTTTTACTTGAGTAAAAAGCTTGAGCTTCTACAGAAGTATTTTTAAACTCTAGTATCTATACTGCTACCTGAAGAATGAATGTGAGTATTTTAACACCTCCGCTGTTGATACAAAACAGTAGGAAACTATTAATGAGTTTCTAAAATACTAAGATATTTTATCTTCACATTCCATAGTTTTATTTATTTAATTTGTAGCTAGCTTGGAATGAAGATTTCCTGATGGAGACCTGATTTACACTAAATGCTTACATAATGTCACTCTCTAAAATTACTCATTTCCAATCCACCTAAACAATGGTTTGCATATTAGGGACAAAACATGGGAAGTGCTCAAGGTTGCCAGCTGTTTTTACATATATATATATACCCCAGAAATATTATTTAAATAAAATATATCACTGATCTTAAAGAGTGACGTTGATTTCATTTGTGATTTTTTTTTTCTTCATAAACTTGTATCTGCATCAATATATTAATCAATCAAATGTTTATTTGATGTGGACATGACAATTACATTGGACAAACCAGATGCATTGATTAGGTGTTTTAGCACAAATGCTAATTTGCAACACTAGTCCACAGGAGGCTTTTGTAATATAAAATTATTAAAATATGAAAATAGTCAATATTATAGTCAACAGTACCTTCCTTTTGGATTGTTCTGCTCAGGTATCCGAATGCTGGATGGTATTGTGACCGATGCCATCGAGGCCAGCTCCATTGGATTTAATCCGGACCATGTGGACATCTATAGTGCCAGCTGGGGGCCCAACGATGATGGCAAAACCGTGGAGGGGCCAGGGCGTCTGGCTCAGAAGGCCTTTGAGTATGGAATCCAGAAGGTACATTATGAGACTGGCTGCTTTTACTTACATTCAGCCGGTGTGATCTCAGACTGCACTTCCCACAGGGGGGCTATTGTCTGAAGCAATGATGGGAATCAGATAGAAGTGAGTCATAATGGATAATAGAGTCTGCTGCTGGATAGCTGTTTGCAAATATTTACACAAGACAGTTTTTATTTAATGGATAAGATTAATAATGACAGGATATCAGACTGAATGTGGAGGTTACAATTTGAAAGAATGTTAAAGGCAAAAATATTTTAATTGCTCATGAATAAGCCATCTCAACATCAAATACAATGATGTCTGGTCAAAAACACAGAGGTGCTACCATCGACATGATGTTGATTCTGTCATAGAAACTACAAATAATTAGTCAGCATTAAAAAGACACTTGTACAGAAGGACAAAAACAATATAAATCATGACATGAATTAGAAATTGCACTTTACCTGAGGCCTTTAAGCATAAAAGAAAACCTCCTGATAGGTCAGTCTTCTCTCTTATATTCTGTGAACACACAACAGATACGCTCTAATTAAAGAAATGTTTTCTCTCTTTTGTCTTTTGCAGGGTCGTGGAGGAAAAGGCTCTATATTTGTTTGGGCATCGGGTAATGGGGGCCGCCAGGGTGACAACTGTGACTGTGATGGCTACACAGACAGCATCTACACTATCTCAATCAGTAGTGCCTCCCAACAGGGCCTGTCCCCCTGGTACGCTGAGAAATGCTCCTCCACCCTGGCTACAGCGTACAGTAGTGGAGACTACACCGACCAGAGGATTGTAAGTAGGCTGTACCCCATCAATTCAAGCTATCTTTATTATTAACTGTATATACGTTACGTCATGTCATCTTCTTGTCTTATTTCATCTTGTATTGTCTTATTTCATCTTGTCGTATCTTATCTTACTTCAGACCAGTGCTGATCTCCACAACGAATGCACCCAGACTCATACTGGGACATCAGCCTCTGCCCCTCTGGCTGCTGGAATATTTGCTCTTGCCCTGGAACAAAAGTATGCATCTACTGCTGTATGAAACACCCCTGATTCACATATGCAATACAAAATATTACACAAGACTAATATGTGTGCTCTGTGGTTTCTCTTCTCCCCCTCAGTCCAGATCTCACCTGGAGGGACCTGCAGCACATTGTTGTTTGGACCTCAGAATTTGATCCTTTGGCTAATAATCCAGGCTGGAAGAGAAACGGAGCAGGGCTGATGGTCAACAGTCGCTTTGGGTTTGGGCTTCTTAATGCCAAGGCGCTGGTAGACCTCGCTGACCCTGTCACTTGGAAACATGTGCCAGAAAAGAAGCAATGCATCGTCAGGGATGACTCATTCCAACCCAGGTAAAGAACATAATTACAATGATAGAATTGAGTCATTACTTTTTTTCGTTTTGCTCCAATGATGTCAAAGGTGCTGATTTGTGTACAATTTGTGAAATAGTACACCTTGACATGCTAGACTTAATTGTCTTCTTGATGAATAATCCACAGTGGGTATAGTTCATAATTCAGGGCCCATTTTCAATTGTTTAGAAAATGAGTACAATCATTGGAAATAGACCTATTTCAAAATAAATATGAGGAAAATGGCTGTAAATACCATGTGTTATGCAACCATCAGCTGTTAAGACGAACAACTTTTTCTCCCCCTCACCTTTCTTTGTAAATCCACATTTATATAATAGACCTTTCTCACAGTAACTGGAAATGCGTAACGAGAGAGTATCCAAACTTCCTGTTAAACATCAAAACAGTAGAAAGGCGGTAAGATGGAGAGTCTTCTCAACTCCTTTAAGGGATTTGCCACTTATTACATTTGTGGATATCAGAAGAATATTGGAGGAAAACTCCATCACAAAAAAAATGTAAGGCTACAAATTTTTCCTTGAGGAATTTGTCCATAAGTATCAAGGTAAGGAGAGAGAACTGCGGCTAACTGCTACTGAACTGATAACTAGGACGACATATCATTATGTCCACTTATGCCTAGGACCAGGGTTATAGGGTTATGTATGGATAGTATAGAGCAGGGGTCCCCAACCCCTGAGCCACGGACCGGTTCCGGTCCATGAACCAATTGATACCGGGCCGCGGGCTGCCTAATAAAGAATACATTATTTATCTTGGATTCATTATCTGAGTCTGAACAATCTTTTATTTTGAAAAATGACCAGATTCTCTCAGTTACATATCTGTCACTTGAACGCCAAAAATGTAACCACAAAATAAGTAACAAAAAAAAAAAAAAAGTATCTCCTTCGAAGAGGAAAAGACCGACTGAAGAGACATAAGAGCCAACAACCCCAAATAAAATAAAACATTTAAACAGACAATCCCAGGAGTTGTACTTTAAATATGGACTTATTGGGACAGGTGATTCCCACAGACTAAGCCCACTCTGTATAATTTGCGGCGATCGATATAAACAATCTACGTAACCCCCCCACCCCCACCCCCACCACCACCGGGCGGGATACATTGAGAGTGCTTATAGTGTTCACTAAAGACACCCCTACAAAATGGCGTGGTCCCTATATAGGGGTTAGAAAGTGATTTCTTTGTTGTACTGTCCATAAAAAAAATTGCTGGTGCGGAAGTAGGGTTACACTACAATTGCATATTTCTGATACCAAATATGGAAGTTGTGAGAAAGGTCTATTATGTTATGTTTTCTCATTTCACCAAGCAGTAAAGATTGTCTCATTGCATCTAAGGTCATATTAACAAATAAGGTAAAGAAGCTGAAGCAAGTCCCCATCCAAATTGTTCATCTTCATTTAACATTTTTTTATTTAGTTGAAACATCAATTTACATTAATAAATATATATCAAGCTTCAGTTAAGTTGGCATTTGACAGCCTCTGTTGCCCACTGCTGCTCTGAAGTGTCCACTAGTTGATGTGTCGGGTCCACAGAACATTTGACAAAGTATCTGAATCAACAAAGAGAGGTTCTTAATCGTATTCACAATTGTCTTGGCATTCAGACTCAGACAAAATAAAAAAGATAAAAATCAAGTGTGTCACAGACGCATCTGTTGCTTTTCAGATCCAGTCATGACAGTAACCAGCCTTAAACCATAGGATTTTCTGAGCCTGAAATTAAATTAAATTAAATAAGGTTTCAAATGATGAGAGTTTCAATTATTCCAATATGATGTCAATCACCAGCATGTTGTGATAAATGATAATGATTTAACAAAGGGATTAATGAAATCCTAAAGCTGCCACATACTCACTGAAGCTGTTCTCACCAGATGTTAGATTTGTTTGTTTTTGGATAGATTAGTGACCAAAACATTGTCGACAAAAGCTTATTTTCGACATTTTGCTTTTGGAGCAACTGTTGGAGCATTGTCATGGCAACCACCAACTACGGTGGGCTGTCCTCTGCTTCCTTTAAGTGTCCATTAAGCAATTTAGCACTGGATTATGAGACTCAATTGCACCTACACCCAGTTTCCCCATTACATTGCTACATCTCTGTTTAATCCAGAGGATTTGGCTCTCCATTTCTGTCTATGCTTAGTGGTCTCCAACCCCCTCCAGATTTACGCCCCAGTTTGAACACAGAAATCCTCTCATTCATGTCTGGGAGAGACAGGGATTAACTGTTTTTACAAATGAATGACCAAAGGCATTCAAATCTGCCCGTGCATCTTGTGATCTCAGCCCATTTCCAAAGCGTGTCTATCATATTGAGTGTTATATTTGTTTGCAGATCTCCAGGTCTACAGAGAAGGTGTCAGGGAAATGCATGGAAGAGGTGTTAGATTCTGTTGTCAGAGAGAGTTGTTTATGTGTCTCATTTCTGGCTATTTTAATGCATCCTACAGGGAGCTGAAAGCAGCAGGGGAGATCACTATAGAGATTCCAACCAAAGCCTGTGCAGGGCAGGAGAATGCAGTCCGTTCATTGGAGCATGTGCAAGTGGAGGCCAGCATTGAATACACCAGACGAGGGGACCTGCACATCACACTCACCTCCCCAGCTGGTTAGAGAAGCTCTATAATACACAAACACAAACATGTGAATAAAAGAAGCTATATATTGATTCATCCCTTTGATTTCAGGCACTAATACAGTGCTTCTGGCTGAACGAGAGAGGGACACTTCCTCTAATGGTTTTAGAAACTGGGACTTCATGTCTGTGCATACATGGGGGGAAGACCCTGCTGGTACATGGACACTAAAGATCACAGACACAGTGAGTTACACACATGCAAGGTGACAGATTACCAAATTTGACATGATTTACTCTAATGGAACATAGATTCTGGCTGGTTAAATGTTGGTGTGTTCTTCATATATTTCTGTAATATCCATTATTCCGTCTCACAGTCGGGCCGCATGGAGAATGAGGGTCGGATTTTGAACTGGAAGCTAATTCTCCACGGGACATCAGAAAAGCCAGAGCACATGAAGAAACCTCGAGTATACATTCCATACAACGCTGTGCAGAATGACAGGCGTGGTGTTGAACATATGGATGACATGATGGAGGTGAGTAAAATGGAGCAGAATGTAAAAGTACGGATGAATACTAACAGAAATCACCAATTTACATTTAAAGATATTATAATAATTAGATTATTTTCTCCATGGTAGCCTCTTTAGGTATAGTGTATAATATAAGATTGGTATATTAATTATTTGGTAATATTTTTTACAGTGTTGGTAAGGTTTATATACTACTAAACTAATAACTTTTAACCAATTAATCAATGGTGAATATGTGCATCTTAATGTAAGGTGTTACCAGTGTTGAATTTCATTTAGAATTAGGCCCATATCATCGTTAACTCTAGAACAGTAATTAAAATGACTAGTAGTACCGCCAAATCGCGGTACTACTCTAGGGTTAACCTCCTGAGACCTAGGAGAGCGAAAGTTGTAGCTTTTTTACATTAAATAATTGTCTTAATTGAAATATGAATAATGCAACGGTTTGTCAAATATATTTTTGCAATTTCTTTTCAGAATCTGAATCAACCTTATTGTCATTCGCACAAAACCAAAATTAAACACATCACTGACAAAAAGATGAAGAACACTGCTCTACAATTTATTTTAGAAAGTATCTGCTTCAGACATTAAATGTGATAAATATTATATATTTTAAGATGATGAATCAGAAAACAAATGACAAAAGTGCTGGTTAGCTCATGTTTTTAATATGATGGTGTGTTATTCCACATATATGGTGGATTACGTACATGTATACAATGGATTAGTAAATATTCCACTAGAAAGAACCTGTAAAGTGAATGGATCATAATGTGCAGAAAGTGTTTTAAAATAGATCTGAGACTAATATTCCTTTGGACTAAAACCTATTCTCTTGTTATTTTGAAGAATTTCACATTTTGACTCAAGACTTATCTTGGAAACTTGAGCCAAGTAGTATTTAAGACTTGAGTTTTCTTTATCATTAACACACAAATGGGAATATTTCATTAGTTTAATTCTGGAAGCATTTTACTTGTAGACCAGTGTAATATATTGAATATGAATCTAAAACCATAGTGTGTGTATTCAAAACATTAAATAAAGGCGAAGAAGTAGTAAAAAAGTGTTTTATGTATGTCACATGTTTATTTTTATGCTATTAGGTGGTTACATAAGTATGATCAAAATTTCATTGTTGCAGCCAAAGAACAGGTTTTGAGGATTACATTTTTATATTTGATTTATGTATAAAGAAATATTAAGTACTTAGAAGTCTACATCTAATTTTGTAAAAAACAAACAAACAAAAAACAATTTGAATAAAAACAATATTTGGGATAATATTTAAATTACTTCTGAAATGTTTTTTTTAAACTTTGATTCCACCCAACAATAGAATTCATCAGTTGTTGTTTTTTGTTGTTGTTTTTTTTTTTTTTACATTTTTAAGCGACTCAGTCTTGTATACAAGTAACTGTTATAAATAGTATTTAATACATCCATCATTATTATTTATATTTTATTTACCTTCTTTGTAAAGTTTTATTCCAGAAGCATTTTACTTGTAGACCAGTGGAATGTGAGTTAAAAGTTGCTTGTGTTTGTCTGTGTGTTGAATAAAGGAGCCAACACAGGCCCATTCACCTCCAAAGACCCAGACTGCACCAGCCTCCCCTCCTTCCACCCCTGAAAAGGAACCAAAAAAGCCATCAAATTCACCTTTCTCCCCCTCCCTGGCCCTACTGCGCCTCCTGCAGACAGCTTTCAACAGGCAGACCCCGTCCATGCAGAAGCCCCAGTCTGTAGCCTCCTCTGTTTGGAGGAAGGAGCAACCGAGCAGGAGCCTCTCTGCTCCTGCAACAAGAATACCACCTCAGAAGCTTTATCAGGCTCTGGACATGATCAACAAGTTACGCGACGCAGGACAGGACAGTGTCTACAGTGACTACACCGACGGTTTCTACAGCACCAAACCATACAGGCACAGAGACGACCGACTGCTGCAGGCACTGTTCGAAATGATAGATGATGATCGCATATGAGGAGAGGGGAGGAGAGGGGAGGAGAGGAGAGGAGAGGAGAGGAGAGGAGAGGAGAGGAGAGGAGAGGAGAGGAGAGGAGAGGAGAGGAGAGGAGAGGAGAGGAGAGGAGAGGAGAGGAGAGGAGAGGAGAGGAGAGGAGAGGAGAGGAGAGGAGAGGAGAGGAGAGGAGAGGAGAGGAGAGGAGAGGAGAGGAGAGGAGAGGAGAGTGATCAGGCTTTGGAGGAGTGGAAGAGAAAGAAGGAAATACAGAACAGAGAACTCTTCCTCAGAGTTGTTTGGGTTTTTTCCCAAAATGCTGCATATCTGATCTCCTTTTGTTGATTTGCCAACAATCATTCATTAATTCAGTCTTGGATTCATTCGTTTAGTAATGAAATGTTGCAGATATGTTGTCCCATGAGTTCATTTGTCCAAACATGGACTTGTTTAGAGCCTATACAAACTACAATCTGTATTTCTATGTAGTCGAGTGAAAGCATTTAAATTATGAGACAGGGAGGGGGTTTGGACTTCTCTTTGTCTCTCTCTTCACTGCCTGCTCAAGCATGCCACCTTTAGAGTATATGTTTTGTTATAGTATCTATATATTATACATATATTATTCAAAGACAATGATTGTAATATGGTTTTAAAAAATATATAATAATGAATTACATCTCAAATCTCACCCTTCTAAATCAACATTTGGCAGTTTCTAAATAAAATTCTAATATTATAGGAAAATTTGAAATAGCCTATACAGACTTTTTTTCAGTATGTTGCACACTAAGAGGACACTTATTCACTTTATTGACTTTAGAGGTCAATTTGATGGTTTAAAAAACTAACTTAAAGTCGGCAAATTAGAGTCGACACATTCAGAATAAGTATAAAACTGAAGATATAAACTTACCAGCGACTTTCAAATTGAACTGTGTTGACAAATGATTTATTCTCAGGGTGTCAATGAAGCTCATGTGGGAAACAGAATTTCTTCTAGAGTGTGGAGATGACAAACTATGTTATTAAAATTGTAGAGTTGTAAACACTATTAAATAAGACAGAGCATAACAGACCTCTATTATGATAATAATGGATGACAGGCAGAGAACCGTAAAGGCTTTAATTTATATATTTAAAGAGAAAACACCAACAGATGACTCTACTTATTCTGTGATTTCTTTAATTTTCTATGAGTACGATGCTGCATTAAATACAATATTTTTCTAAGAATCCTCATATAGTTTATGGAGATAATATATACAGTATCCAACCAATAATTTTCTTTTGGCACAGTTCACTCAATAACTGCAAAGTTAGCATAGTTGTTATGACAACAGATGAAATGAACACTGCCAAATTCTTTATCAAAAAGCTTCTGTGTGTTTTAATGATTGTGCAAATGGTTAATATGTTATTCGGTCATGAATTATAAAATGGAGTTCAAAGAGTTCATTGAATCTTGGAAAGATCTTTGCATTAAAATTATGATTAAACTTGGTATTATTTATTTGGTATTAATAAAGATATGACACCTCAGACACTGACCAGAAATATAATACAATAGAGGCTCTGCACCTGAACCTTCAAGCACATTCATCTTGAACGCCTTAATATATACTGTAATAAATGTGTGTGGTGTAGATCAATATACAGATACTAGTGTATGTGTTTTTGACATGAATAGTATTGAAGCCTCGATGCAGAGTCTCTATCCTCCAGCTTGGAACTGCCTGTCCCACCTCTCTGCTGATAAGGTGACAGGAAAAACGATGTTTGGGGGGAAAAGGTATTCACCCTGTAATTTATCCATTCTTCATTGTAGCCCGTGCTGATTTCTTTATGTTTTAGTTGCTGACTGATGCTTCAGTCTACAGTTGTTTACACAAACCAACATTATGTTGCAATTTCTGTATGGATGTACAAAAAAATGGAGATTTATCGTAATAAACTGCAAAGTGATTTCTCGGGTCTGCTTGAGTTTCTCTGCTTGCAAAAAAAAGAAAAAACTAACTTCAAAAATAAAAGTTAAAGATTTAATGAAACTTAAAGTAATCAACTAATTAAATGTATTTTTAGTTCATTTGCAAAAATGGATAACTCAATTATTTTTCTTTTTCACAAAATGGCATTTTTTACTCTACATTCCAGTTAATACTCATTGATTTGATCTATTATTTATGCAATTTAGGGGACCTTACCAAATTTAATAAATAATATATTAAATCAATGAGTATTACCTGGAATGTACAGTAAAAAATGCCATTTTGTGGAAAAACAAAAAATGGAGTTATCTGTTTTTGCAAATGAACTCTTCATTTACTTTAATGCATAGTGTTACGAGACCAAAAGTGAACACATAAAAACCCAAACATCCACCAACTGAAAACATCTATTGACTTAAAATGTTTACTACATTTTGATTCTCTAACCCTATCAATGCATGTGAACAATTGGTGTAAAAGATGGTCATCAGATATAGCCCATTGGGACATTCAGAGGCTAGTTACTGTGAAAACACTGTCATCTTCTACAACATTGACTCACCACTAAACCCATGGAGTTTGACAATGGATAGAAATACTTTGTTTATGTTTAGTTAATGATAGATTTAACAAAAACAGCCACTTTTTTGAAGTGTTCTCTGCTTTTGATATAATAACCCTTAACTTTAATCTAAACCTTAATGATCATCTACATGATCAGTAAGTTAAATACAGGAAAATATCTGACTTATACTGTACTGATGAAAGGGAAAATATCAAAGATAATATTATACTACAGTAAGTGGTTATAAACCACCTAAGAAAGGTTAAATATGGAAAAAATACCATTTGGGAACTGACACAAAAGTAGCAGTGAGCCTTTATGAGTTAATTTACTTATTGGATGATTAATTTTCATATGTGCAAGAAACACAATAAAAAAAGAAAGAAAGAAAGAAAGAAAGAAAGAAAGAAAGAAAGAAAGAAAGAAAGAAAGAAAGAAAGAAAGACCTATGTTTCAGGCCTCAGAGAAAGAATCTTAACCAGAAAAAAATCTTTAAAAAAAGAATGATCAATCAATTCTTCATTGGAAAGTCTACAGTTGTTTACAGAAATCAATTTACAAATGTGTAAAAGTAAAACAACATATAATATAGTTCTTGTTGAGTGATGCCATCTTGTGGATAAAGAGGAAGCTGCATCCTGTTAGTGTGTGTGTGTGTGTGTGTGTGTGTGTGTGTGTGTGTGTGTGTGTGTGTGTGTGTGTGTGTGTGAGACGTGTGTGCAGTAGAAGTAAAACTAAAGTAAATCCAGTTTCCATACAAAGCAGAATTCAACCTCTATTTTAACCCTCCTTGCTGTTATGATCACACTGTATAAACTGACAGTTAGAGAAAGAAGTGAGCAATAAAAATAAGATTATTTGTTGAGAATCTCCTGGGTTTGTGGGTTACTTCCTGTTTTTTAAAGTTGTCAGGTCAACCTTCCACCAAGTGATGTGGAAAATAGTCCATATTCAAAACAATGCTGCCTTCCGTTTGACCTACTGTGAATGTAACTTCAACTTTTAATCCCTTTTCTTCCTTGACTGTCTTATCCTGCTTATTCAACTCCTCCCATTTTGTTCTGATTCTCCACACATCTGGTTGCTTTGGTTTTCTTCCAAAAGTGAATACTGCAAAAGCTGTAGGGGTGGGGGCAAGAAACACACACACACACACAAAAAAAAAAAAAAAAAGATGATGTGAAGAAAGGCGAGTGCAATGTGGAAAATATTTGAAAAAGCACAGAAGGAAGAGTGAAAGAGGGAGCAATGTGAGAAAAAATAATCACTGGTGGAAAACGGTGAGTGAAACATAACATTTACAGGAAGAGACACAGTGACCGTTAAAGAAATATGGAGACAGAGGCATAAGCTGAGAAGTTTTTGGGCAAAAATAGTGGCCTCAGACAAAGGTTTGTTTCTTTACCCAGCAGCGAGTCACAGTATGGCGCTGCTTCTGTTCTGCAAGTCTCCCACAGGTCAGTATAGTCTCATACACTGATCCAACTCTTGTCTGTTTATTTCCATTTGTCATTCACTTATTACTATTACATTTAAGACAATTAGATCTGGATTCTGTCTGGTAGAAGCAGCATTTCAAACCATTTCTCTGTTTCTTGGACAGCTCATTAAACTGCCTGTAAATGTTTATTTCTATGTCTTCCAAACAGGAATGCTCAGACTGACCAGAATTCAGCTGCTCCTGTACTGCATTATCCTGTCTCTTATCATATGTAAGTGGACTGAAGACTTTGCTCTACATCTACAATCTGTACCATGACACTGACTGCATATTAAAAAAAAAAAAAACCATTCTTATTGCACAGCAGAATAGGAAACACAACCTTGCTGTTTACTTTTGCAGTCAGCTGATCTGTAATAAAAATAATGTTTTGTACTTTCAGTTCATGCTCATAAAGATTTACAGCCTCTTGACTGTGACAGATTATCACAAATGTGCAATTGGGTGAGATGTAGTAGAAGAATTCAATAAGGATTTAAAAAAAAAAAAAGTAATACAATGATATTTAAATCTGATCTTTTCACACATGAAAGATAATATTGAAGGAAAAGTATAGGTATATTAAAATATACTGAATTAGCCGCTGATCAAAAGCATCGACTGTAACTTCACTTTTGAACCATTACTCTTATCAATACATCTAAATAATTCAGGTAAAAGGCAGTTTCTCAGCTGTTTATTGGCATCAAATAGGATCCATTTGGATGTTCAGGAGGTCCATATCAAAATTGGAAACTCATATTCTGCACACCATAGCTTAACAAATGACAGTGGTTGTAGAACATTATCTTTATTTTCAGTTAATGATCTATTTTAGTGAAATTGTTTCTCTTCAGATGTATCTGTCTTGATAAAATAACCTGTGAATTTGCATATTACACAGAGCTTTTATGAGCATCCATGGTCAGAAAATTACCATGCAACATGCAGAGAATAACATCATTATAAAAAGTTAAAAAAAATAAAAATAAAAAATCACTTTACAGAGGTTAAATGTAGAGGACAATTCTTTGAAACCTCAGAAATATTTAACTGTATTTGTGGAACATAATACTGAATTACAAATACTGGTTTGGTTCCAGCTACTGATACATTATTACATGTATGAGCATGTTTGTGTTGTAGCTGCCAGTGCTGGAACTCATTTATACTCATTTATGTTGAGTTTTATGTGCACTAAAATAAAAACAAAGACAGACAAATGCATTTTTTCAATGAGTGATAATGTTTTTATTTAGCTTTTACTAAGGTTATGTTTGAAGAGAAAAATTAACATGTGGTCGAGCTGTTAACAGTTCATATCCATCATATACATTTTGAGCAAACAAAAGCCACAACTTAACAAATGACAGTGGTTTGTTTGACATTATCTCTATATTCAGTTAATGATAAATATTATTGGAAATGTTTCTGTTCAGATTTATCTGTTTTGATAAAAAATAACCTGTGAATGTGCGCTGAGCTGTTATGAGCATCCATGGTCAGTAAATTACTAAGCAACATACAGAGAATAATATCATCATAAAAAGTGAAATATGTAACTGTATTTGTGGAACATAATACTGAATTACAAATACTGGTTTGGTTCCATCTACTGATACATTATAACATGTATGAGCATGTTAGTGTTGTAGCTGCCAGCGCTGGAACTCATTTATACTCATTTATGTTGAGTTTTAGGTGCACTAAACAAAGACAGACAAGTACATTTTGTTATTGAATGATCATGTTTTATTAAGCTTTTACTAAGATTATGTTTGAAGGGGAAAATCATCATGTGGTAGAGCTATTAACAGTACAGACATCATATACATTTTGAGCCAATTGCACTTTGGTTTTTATGAGACATCATAAGATCAAACATAGTTGTATTTTCAACAATATAATATATATTTAAAGTGTGTTATACCAACTATTGTTCAAACTAAACCTAACTAGAAACTAAAGTTATCAGACATGGCTAATGGGGTAAAAAAAAAACCTAATACAGTATTTCCCTTTAACTCATAAACATCCAAAATAATTTATTGATATAAAATGTTAAATAACTTCTAATCCACTAATCCTATCAACCCATGTAGCCTAAGTGTCTGATGTAAAATACAGGTTGTCATCTTTTCATGTTCATCGGATACGACCCATTTGGATGTTCCATAATTACCGTGGAAACACTGTCACCTTCTATTACTTTGATTTACCAGTAAAACCCATGGAGTTGGATCAAAAATAGACACTTGTTTTTATGTTCAGTTAATGATACATTTTATTGGAAAAAGTCCCTCTTTCCTCCATTTTCTCAATTTTTTATCTAATAATCCTCAACTTTAATTTGAGTTTTTTTGGACATCAATCATGATCAGTGACATGAATGTAGGTAGTAAATACCTGGTTTTCACTTAAGAATGCAGCATACTGAGTATAATATTAGAATAAATGGTAATACATCACTTGAGAAAAAAAAAAGGGAAAAATTATTCGGGAACTGGAACAAATGTTGTACTGGGACTTTATGTGTTAATATGGAAACACTTCATTGAGAATTTCCATCTTTAATTTTTAAGTGAAAGTATTACTCTTAGTTCAGAAAGGTTTGACCTCTGCGCTTCAACATATGTTTTGTCTCCTCAGATTTCCTCCAAGGGCGTAAACCCACTGTCACCGTGCAGTCTCCTCATCCCATCTTTCAGTCCCTGGGTATGGCGAGTGGACGGGAAATGACAGACATGGTGGTCGGCAAGGCAGCACCACCTCAAAGCTCTGTAGAGACCCCCTGGGGTGCTCCTTTAGTGTGGGGTGACACTCAAAACTCAGTTTGGCGTAGGGCAAAATTTGCACAGCGAGATATCCACACAGGCTTGTTAGCTCTGGTGGTGGGAAGGTACGCACAGTTTGTCCGACGATTCCTCTCCTCAGCTGAAACCTACTTCCTCCCTGGTTGCGCCGTGACCTACTACATTCTCACAGACAATCCCCGTACTTTAGAACCACCTATTGAGTTAGGACCTGATCGACAGTTGAAGGTGGTTCCTGTCGCAGAGTTCCCTGGCTGGGAAAGGTTGTACTACCGTCGCATGGCCCTTCTAGCTGACGCCATCAGGGACCCCATTGGGAGTGAGGTTGAATACATCTTCTGTGCTGACATAGACCAGGAGTTTGTTGCTCCAGTGGGAGAGGAAATCCTCGGAGACCTGGTGGCTACCTTACACCCCGAGCTCTATGGGATGCCACGAAATGCATTTCCCTATGAAATTGAAGAGACCTCATCGGCATATGTGGACGATGATGAAGGAGACTACTACTACACCTCTGAACTGTATGGAGGACTCATTTCTGAAATGTACAGACTGGCTCGAGCCTGTTCTTTGCTTATTCTGCAGGACCAAGCCAATGGGGTATCAGCCAGGGGCTATGAGGAGAGCTACCTGAACCGCTATCTGATCAACCACAGGCCAACCTGTGTGCTTTCACCAGAGTACAGCTGGTGGGACTCTGCTCTGGCTACTAATGTGCCGGTACAGAGGCTACTATCCTTAGGGAGGCAATGTGAGGCCTTTGATATGCAAAAAAGGGAGGAACACAAATGCTGAAGCAAAAACAGTAGGATTGTCATGACTTAACCAATTGATACATGTAGATCCCATCAAAAAAAAAGAACAAATCTGTTTTGTCTTCAAGCTCTTTTAAGGGAAAATTAACCTCCAGGCCTTCTCTTACAGGGAACTAATTAAGACAGGAAATATATTAAAACTGGAAGCATTTCTAATAACAAATGGTGAAAACACAAACAAGATGAGATTGGACTGATCTGCAGTATCCTGTTTCACCACAGCTCAAAAGATTTGTTCATAACATTGTATAAATGAACATTTTCCATCCGTTTCATATGCTGTTTTATTAGCCAATAATTACTCCTTGCAGTCACGCAGGAGCAAACTGCACAATCTGCTGTCAATTAAAGGCCCATTTATGTGAATAGCACCTCTGCATGCTCACTATCTCTTCCACAGCAGACAAAAAAGAAATTGACCTGTCTCTTTAAACGGAGCTCGACGCTCTCCATTAATGTCAGCCTCGGAGATACCGCTCCAGTGGCTTTGTGGTCAGCAGTGATAAGAGTCAACAATGTAAGTGCACACTCTCCCCATAGTGGCCAATCATTAACTGGAAGAGCTGCTGTTTCAAGGACTTTAAATACCAGGTGGGTGAAATGGATATAGTAGGATGCTGTTTCTCCTGGTTTTCATGTTTATATTGTGGACGTTTTCTTGAGCTCCAGAAAAAAAATTTAAAAAATGTAAATTGCTGATTCCAGATGCAATAAAGAAAATTGTTCCATCAACTGCTACTTTCTGCCCATAGGACTTGGGGTAAAGGGTAAACTTCAGTGACCTGATGTGGCTTGTTTTCTGCTTGTCTGCCACCTTTTACGTCCCCCACACACAGACACGCTCTCACATTCATGCTCTGCATTTTCTTCCTCTGTTTTAATGGGAGGGTTAAACAGCAGCAGATGGCTTTTTCTCACTGCCAACAGAATCTGTGCATGTGCCAAATCGCCACGTGGAGTACAGTTGGAGGTGAGCTTCAGATATCACTGTGAAATTTCTTTTTCACGAAACTTAAAACTGCAGTGCATACAAACACCTGCTTTCACTGTATAGTTCTGAAGTATCAGAACTCATAAGGCAAAAATGCATTTCATCTGTATTTTATTCGAATGTAGCTACAACTTCCTGTTTCATACCACAATATGATTGCCATCTGCAGGTGTTTCTAAATATACTGTTTGCTATGAATGAGCTGTGTCACCTATATATAAAGGCTATCTGATCCATGCTGAGTAGCCCTTTTCATACCTCAATGCAAAGCAGTTTAAAGAATTATTGATTTAATCCCCATCATGTGGTTTAGTGGTGGTAAAGGAGTCTGGTAGTATAGGCTAAGGCAGACGAAGAGACAGTATAGACAGGATGAAGATCTTGTCTCATGTTTCTGCGTCAACACTTGAATGATCCTTTTTGTGCGAATGTGCAGAACCAGTCAAAGTGAGTGTATTTTTCATAAAAACATGTCTTACAACAATAAACACAAATAGGTTAATGTAGTTAATCAACTGGCAATGCAAGTGCCTTTTATCCATACACAAACAGAACCAAAATTATGCAAACACCAGTGTTTTAATGACATATACACATGTACAAGAGGAGGGCATTTCCTTCTAGTGTCTATTCGCACTGAATAAGGAAGTTGAAGCATCTGGATAAAATCCAAACCAGAGTGTTGCTGTGAAGCAGCACTGTGACTAATGACCCACTGCTACACTGCCATGACCATTTAGTTGTGTCAGTTATAGGTCACAAAAGCTATGTGGCTGAAAAATTCTTTGTACTCGATGGTACTATTAAATCAATAGCAAGGAGATCTTGATCATTTGAGTCTTCTTTACTTGTGTGGTGAACCCTTTCAAATATATATCCATATACAATCTGGGTTTTTCCCCCATATGCGACATCCAGTATTTTCAGGCAAAGGCTTCATTTTTTAACAATAACACTTTTAACATAGGAAACAGGTTACTCTTGAAGAAGGAAACCTAATATTTAAATCTAAAATTAAAGAATCTGTTTTTTTTTGTCAAGCTATAGGTAAAGGCATCTCTATAACATAATAGCATTTTAGGTTCCAGTTGCTATAGTATGTGGCTGGAATTAAGTCTAAGTCCAGGCATCAACAAATAATACACTTAACCCTTAACCTAGAAATATTTTTATGGTGGCTTTCAATGACTTTTTTTTCTCTCCATCTAAACTTTACAAATGTATGTATCATTATTTATCATTTTATCTTCTACATTTTACAGTGAAAGCAGGTATTTTCCTACATGTAATGTACTAAGCATGTAGTTGTTCATAAAAGTTTAAAGTGAAAGGTTAAAACTGAATGCAAATTGGAATTGTTTAACAACATATGTAATTAACCGAACATGAAAACAATTGTCTTTAACCACTGCCATTTGTCAAACTCCATTGGTTTTACTGGTGAGTCAATGTTGCAGAAAATGACTGTTTCCTTATTCACTATATTCACATTGAGTGTCCACATGGGTCAGATCTGATGCTCCTGAAATGGTGAGTCTGAGAAAGTGCATCTTACATGAATTATTTCAATGCATTGATAGGATTAGTTGTTCAAAAGTTATTAAACATTTTAGATATCTCTTTTGGTCTTATGTGTTTAGGCTAATGCAAATAATGACCGTTAACATTTAGAACATTTATAAACCATCTAAATTTTAGCAGCATAAGGTGACACCTTATAAGGCTGAACTTTCGTTGAACAACATTCTCTTATGTGAATTCTACTATATAATACATTTACTAAATGATAAAATTACTGGTTGAATAAATAGCTTCTGTCCCATTGCCTCTTTGTTGAAAAAAAAAAACAAGTTCAATTGTAATTTAGTCACATGTTGTCATTGTGGCAGACAGACAGACACACACATAACCATTTAAGGACCTAACCTTTAAGCTATCAATGTCTGTGTTTAATGTTTATCCTTAAACAAAGGTGTGTAATTTTATCTTATTCTTTACACTACATGTGTAGGCCCTTGTCAGGTAACACCTTCTGGGCCACTGTAAACACATAGGTCCACCCTTAGGGATTTATTTTTAATTGTTTACACAGCAGGTAACTTCTTGGACAAAAAAAAAACACCTTTAGAAGTAAATCCATCAGGGTTTTATTGTTTAGTTAATTAGCACCACATGACCATAGAGTAAAATCTTGTTTGTTGTTAGCACTCCTATTAATCTTTAAATCATCTGTGCTCACAGAAAATAAAGATGGGTCAAAGTACAAAGCACCTTCAATTGAATGAAGTTTAAATGTAAGGTTTTGTGGATGCATTTTAGGGTAAAATCTAATACATTAAAGAAAATAGAATGTGAATGGATGTTAGTGTGTGTGCGTGCATGCGTGTGTGTGTATGTGTGTGTGTGTGTGTGTGTATGTGAACGAGACAGACAGAGGAGATGGGTGGAGTTAAATGCAATGGTAATCTGCTGGATTCACACAGGCCTTTCCCCACCCTGCCCAAGGCTACGCCACACCAAAACGTGATGCCCTAATCATCACATACATACACACATACTGACACAGGGAGATAGCAGCACCTGACCAGGGGACACTCTGATGCCCTTTCTGCTTATGTCACATTTATCACCTATCATTACTGCAACGACGCATGAAAGATAATTATAGAGCAATAAATAAATAAATAAATATATATATATATATATATATATATATATATATATATATATATATATATATATATATATATATATATATATATATATATATATATATAATTCTGATATTTATTTAGAACATGTACTATTTGTGACAAAAATGAGTTTGCACTGCAGCATAGTCTACAAAGGCTACCTTTAACAGTTTCACTGGTCTAGAATTAGTTTTACCATGTCAGCAAAACAGAACAGGCAGAGGCAGTTTTTCTTTCTTTTTTTGCCAGGAGCTAACTATGTGTGAGGGAGGCTGTAGAAAGGGAAACTAGTTACTAGAAATGATCCTCCAATAAGGCTTCAAAAGACTAAATATGACCCCAGGCTTTCCCATTAAAAAGACTATAAAAGGTGTGGATAAAAGTTAATCAAATCATAAAACCTGCATTTTAAGCACTTAGATAATAGTATATAGGTAATATAAGGTGTTGTTTTGCGGTAAAGACATTATACAGTAAACTCAAGTTAAGACAAATCCATTATAGGCTGTGTTTGCCTGTAGGCAGCAGCTCTAGTCCCTCCCCAGCCCGGAGAGAGCGCAGGGAGCTGGGGCTGCTAAAGGCTCCAGCCTCAGAGGGACGATGGTGGAGGGCTGGTAAAGATGGCGGCGCTCTCAGAGGATGGGAGGTATGGATTAAATTGTGGCCAACAGAGCGCAGGCAGAGTCACCGTATTGCACGTCAAATTGACTGAGACAGCTCTGAGAGCGATAGAAAGCTACCAACATTGTATGGTGAGTGAAACGGTATTTTTTTCCAGGTTAAAAAAAAATAAAAAATCAACCGGGACTAACGGCTGACACGGCTGGTTTCAGCTGGGAAGCCCTACTGCCACGCACAGCTAACGGCTACAAAGTTAGCTAAGCAGTCGGTAGAGCCACTTTCAGGTTGTTTTTGAATTTTAATAGTCTTGTGCTGTGAAAATAACCAACTGGAGACGTCGATTAATTAATTGGCTCGTCACTTGGCTTGGTCATACGGGATGACAAGTGTTATTTAATCTATAAAACCTGTTGGAAAACTTGGTCACTGATTAGCCACGTTAGCTTAAGTCTACCTCGGTATAGGACTGTATTGTGTCAAGCAGACAAGTCTATTTTCTTTCGAACTAACCTTACTTTGACCAAATTAGGAATTTTATGTCGACGAATGTGCCCGTCAGTAAAATATACATTTCACCTATTAAAAAATGCCTAGACAAGTTTTTTAAGAGCTTGACACAAAGGTGGATAAACATGGATTTATTTCGATGCAGAGGCTGGGTGGACGAATATAACATTACTGATCAATAGGGGCTTTTGTAATTTTCTTCTTCTTCTACTCTGACGCATTTAAAACGTGCTTCTCAGTTTACCATATGCTCAAAAGTCTCAGCTAATCAGAAACCTGCTACTCGACAGTCATACAAAAGCCATAGCTTCACTCTTTTACTAAAATGTAGCAGGTACAATCTGATCTAGCTCGACGTTATATGATTAAAGCAAACACGAGCCTCAAGTGGTACAAGGGGATTTTTTTACATTTTATTTTTGGCAAATGCCTGAAGAAATGTGGCATATTGTCAGAAACTTCTGGCTTTACAGACTAGGTCAACTGCTACAAATATGTGGAATTTGATACTCGTACACCTCTACTTCTTTCTAATCTATTTTGGATGATTGCTTTTGCTAAGGATGTAAATTTGTCCAAAATGACATGGATTTATTCTACAAACCATTAACATGTTTCTTCGGCTCATGCACAGTGTTTCACCCATTAGCTTAAATGAGCAATAGGTAATATCTCTATATTTAAATATCCAGAAATGACCTCAATGTAGTACTAGTGTGTTTAGAATAATTACGTCTGACATAATGTCGAAGATGTCAATTTGTTGTATTGATTATACATGTACTGTTTATTCACAGTGAAGAGCTGGCGTTTCACTGTGAATGTAAATGACCACAAGAGGGAGTACTTAATGATTTACACTGCATGTCTCTTGTGAAGTTTAAAACCAACACCAGTACTGAATTAACTCTCAAATTAAGTGACAGTTTGATCAAAAAAATGCAACTGTTTTCTCGATAGTTTGAAATGACAAAAAAAACAAAGTTGAAATGTCTGGTTTTTATTTGTGATATTGATTGGGAAGTTCATGAATATATAAAGTTACATTTCATATACAATTGTGAATAATTTGTGACTGCACCGACGAATCAAAACGGAAGTAGCTAAGGTGTAGCTAACCATAAATCATATGGGAAACGAAGGTGATTGGTGGATTATTCTGTGGCTGCCATCTGTGTAAAAACACAGCTACAATGCAAACGTTTTGGTGGACACGGTACATGAAGATCTTGAAAAACTTTAGTTGTTTTCCCTGACTGAAATTTTGCTTTAAGGATAAAACTCAACAGAATAATACAGTTAAACACCACACTTAACTCAGTTAGTAATGCACTTGTATTTATCGGTAGTTTTGGTAACCATGAGTCCATTCTGAATGACAATGTTCCCCTTCCATTGGATAGATGGCACCTCAAAACAACATGTAACCCCTTAAATACCATAAGTTTAGAAGCTTTGGAAACGGCTTGTACAACTTAAGCACTGCATAGCTTGTAAAGATTAAATATAACATGTTAATCCCAAATTGTATGGCGTAATCTTGTTGAGGTGGCACACAGGTGTAATAATCTTGGGAGACCTGAGTTACGGAGGCCTGAAGCAAAGTTACCTGACCTTAAATCTGCCAACAACACCAACATTACATAACGCACTGAGTAGGCTTAGGTCTTCACTCAGAGCTCATGTACTGTGACCTAACATTGGCCTTGTATCTGCTGGCTTTTTATGGCAACAGGTGTGTCTGCATGTATGTCACACACTCATCCTATGTTACGCATCTCTGATACAACCAGAACGTCAAATTAAAATGAATGTTTTATTGCGTATTTGAACACTAATAAACTGAGTCATCAACAAGTTAAGGGAATTCTTTTGTGACAGCCTGTGCTACAACCTTATTGGATGTGGTAATGTTGGTCTGTATGCTGCATTGAACGGCAGCCTGTCATCTCTTGCTGACTGAGCAGCCAAAACTGCCTGCTTTTTGTTTCTCTCTCTCCCTCTCAGTAATGTGTGTTGTAGCTGAACCAGTCATCGAACTATGGAAGCTGGCTATCTTTGTCTTTCTGTGGTGATGTGAAATGTGATCAGGAGAACTCTGTGTGTGTGGACCGGTTGGTGTGTGAGTGACTAAATGGATAGTGGGGAGAGGGAGTCAGTCAGTAGCTTAGGCTTATAAAAACATGCTATGGCTCTTTCAACCAAAATGAGAAAGGTTTATCCTTAATTATACACATCAGATTTTCTGAAGGAATTGGCAAGTGTCCTACATCTTGCAAAACAAGAGGGGATGACTAATAAACACATTTTGCAATATTGGTGATGCAGTATTTCAGAGAGGTATGATCCATCAACTAGTTCATCTCTTGGTCAGCCGGGACAAGAAGCAATGAATCCTGTGCTTTTGTGACCTTTACTGCTGCAGAGAAGCCACTGCATATTTGTGGCAGTCGGCTCAGTTTCAAGGAGCCACCAACACAAACCTGCTAACCTACACAAAACAAAGACATTCCAGAAATATCCTCTTCAAAATAACCACTGTATTTGACTGTTGTCCAAGTTACACCACTCATCTTTAGAAGTCTAAAAGCATGCAGTTTTACGTTACACATACTGACTAAGAAAATGAAATGGGTACTGTTAGCTCACCTGATTTCTTTATAGATCAAAAATGTCTGAGACACCCAGTAGCATTTTGGGTTTGTGATTATGTATTTTTAACCAATGCCACTGGCAGGGTTGGGTAAGTATCGGTGCTTGATCTGAATATGCAGAATAAACTGATCTCTTGTTTTAATCATCAACAAACCCAGAACCATAGGATCCACTGCAAAGCGAAGAATCACAAAAGCACAGAAGGAATGTACTGGTTCTCAGCTCTAGTCACTTTACAGTGTGTAAGAAAAAAAAAAAATTATAGACGATGTGGGAGAAATGTTCGAACAGTCAGTTTCGGTACTGAATGTGATCTGTTTGAAGCTCCAGTTTCTGAAACCAAACATTTTGTGCATTAGTCTGTTAATAAAATAATGCAATGTGTCCTGCTGGTACAAGGACTTCTTTGGTTATTTTGATCATGAATTAAATCATGAAGCTCTCAAAATATTCCTTCACTTTTCCGTAGGAGTTAATCTGTTTTTCTTGTCTTTCAGAATGTACCTTCACCGCAGCCAACAATACATTTCAAGGGACTCCAAGGCGTAAGTATTTTTTCATTAAACAAGGAGAAGTTGAGTGATTTCAGCCCCTATTTAAATCCCAATGGGACATTTCTTTGCATCTGTCAGATAATGTAAGCATTCAGATTGACATATAGTGTACAATATATTTATAATATGCGATTGGTATGTTTAACCTGATTACAACAAGAATTCTTGTAGACTATCATGTTATAGGTATTTATGTTTAATTTTGTTAAGATTTTATATTTTAAAACTTGTAAATTGTAAAATTACAGATCCTGTGGTCACAATGCTGTAGTTCAGGAATTTAGGTTAGCCTTCTTTTAAAACTCTGATTCAACACTTCTAAAGTCTATAAACACTGCTTTGCACTGCTCCTTGTCCATGTTGCACATGACTCACATGTTGCCTCCCTTTAGCTGCCAAGACCTCAGAGACCTCCTTAACTCATTCTCATTGCCATTTTGTACTTGCTCAGATGTCATTCCTCATACTGTATTCTATGTGTATACAAAGACTAAATGTATCATTTATTTAACCAGGTGAAATTGTCATCGAGTTCAAAATTTATTTTCTAAGAGAGCAGTGTAGACATGGCTTCAAAAGAAAGTTTAAAAGGAAGTCCTAGGCTAGTTTTGGAGCTGTTTTACCACATGCTTGTGGTTCACACGTGTTTTACAGGCTGAGGTGCAGCACCCAAGTGATTTTGGGCAACATTAAAGCCAGCTGAATATAAATCGGTGTAGAGGGTGATGCTAACAAAAGTGTTTCTGCTCAGATTTAATGGATCTACTTGATTGGGAATAATAATAATAATGGAAAACATTTTCTTTACCAGTTATCCCTGAACTTCTTGTGAATGCTGTTTTAGTAACTGCATTTTCTTTGGGGATGATCCTGTGAATATTAATACAACACAAACCACCTGAGTGTGACCACAGTACCTAAGCCCCACCCATAAACCAGGGGAAACCCTGAATATGTAACCACCTAAGTAATCTGAAATACTATGTGGGCCACATGAATAGATTCTGTAAAATGAGTAATTTTGTGTACGTATTTTTCCAGCGCATTAAAATTCCCAAGACTGATTCATCCTCCGACACCTTCCACAATTTTGATTTCTACCTGTCTAACGTGGGCAAGGACAATCCTCAGGGAAGTTTTGAGTGCATCCACCAGTATGTTTCAAGGTACTGCTGAATCACCTGTTGATGTCTTGACATGGGTCACCTTTTTGCCAAAGTTACTCATACCCTTCTTTGTCTACAGCTCAGGGGCCTCGCAACTGGCATTGTTGGCCACAGTCCAGGATAAGGTCACTGTTTGTGCCACTAATGACTCCTACCAGGTGACCCGGGAACGCATGACCCAGGCTGTGGAGGACACACGTGAACGTGGGACCAAAGTTATTAAGCCTGGGGGCCAGTACAGAGGTAAGACCCTCGCCATAATCTGACATCATGAAGCCTATCTTCTGCAACTCTCACAGTCAAGTGCCCGGTTGGATCCCTATAAACCCCCATGGCTTCAACCCCTCACCTCTCTTTTCAGACTCGGTCCCTTTTGAGAGGCTGAATAGGTTAAAGCTGACAGCCTGACTCCATTCAAAGCCATTATTGCAACTGACTAAGCCATTTTGCTATCTCAGTCTTTTCCAGATCAGCAGTCTGACTGATAAGGGCTACAAGTGGCAAATAAACCTATTTCTGTGTTATTTACACATATCGTGTTTCAATGATAAAGACAGAGTTAAAGTATGGTGTTTGTGGGGTATGTGCTGTTTGCATTTATGACATGTCCCCTGCTAACCAGTTAACTTGTCATATTTATCTATGACTTGTCTAAATGTCTTAAAGTGCATCTGTTTTTTGTGAACTTTTTTTAACCAGCGCTTAGGTTTGGGTAACATTTATTTAACAAACAAATCAAACTCTCAGAATCTAATTTGAGTTATTGTCTCTCCCCATCTCTCTTTCCTCATTCTGCTGTGGTAGGGCAAGAGAAATGCAACAAAACAAGTTATGATTATTTACCATCCCACGCTGTTTGTCCAAACTCCAGTCACAAAACAAATAAAGACTTGAGATAAAACATCAACACCCAGAAGGGAAAAACAAACACACATGCGGCTGCTCCTTGTGTCTAGAGTTAGCATACATTTTGAGTTTCTGACAAAGTTGATCAGAAATCCTGGCGAAAAACTGAACATATCTGTAAAGGATACCAACGACAAATGAGTAGTATCACTTACTTTAGTATTGTCCTCACAACACCGAGGTTTCTAAATGGGTCTGTGTAATATGACTAAAATCTTATGTTCCAATTATTACATCACATCCACAGGATGTTTGATGGTTGCACACATTTTTTATAAATTGAGCATGTTAGGTTTTGAGTAACAAAGTAAACTAATTTAAATTTAATTTAATAAACTTGTTACTTGATTATTTTTCTTCATTTTTTTTATATTGTATATTTGTGCAAAAAAAAATCCAGGCATCTAGTAATATAAGTGTATAAAAAGGTAATGACAAACACTTTAAATGTTTGTGTTGAAAATGTGATGGCACCAATGAACTGGCAGTAAAATGAAATGAGTATTTGTTTTATGTTTTATCATATCGCACAACCTTTGTTAATGTACACAGGTAGTCATCAATTAAAACAAGAGAATATAAGTAAAATAAACTTGATAGTTAAACATGCAGACTGTTGCAACATTAAACATGTCAGATTGTTATTCAAAGCAACTCAGACAAAGTAAAATGTTGCAGAGCTAGTTTAAACCTCTGCTTGTCTGTTTTCACAGCACTGGGTAGGAATTTGCATAAACTGGCCCAGATACTGTAGAAACTGGGAAACGAGAGGAGCAGTAGAGAAAAGGGGCGGGACAGGGACTTGTACCAGCTGGTCTGGAGTGAGAACCCTATTTATTAATGTGTGTTTGGGGGGGCTTGTTCTCAGTCTGATAATTTTAGGTAATAGGCTGTACCTTTTTTTATTATGTGTGTAGGCTATGTAGCCTGTATTTATTAAGAAGCATTGTATAATCCTTCTCATTAGGAACATTTAGTGATCTATTCAGACACCTGTGTTTCTTTAGTACTGAGATTTTCACAGGATTAAGGTATAGTCTCACCAGCGCTTTATTATGTATACTCTTATATAAGGTCACCAACTCCAGTCTGCAGGCTCACCTGAAAGACATTAATGTGTCGCCTGCAGCAGTCTCAGTGACTTGTTAGACAGCACAAAGTGTCTGTTGCCTCAGCTTTTTCAAGGTAGGAAGAGGGATTACTATTTTCTTTCTCTTCCTCTTTCTAAACTTAATCTCTTAAAGAGCTTTAGAATTTCATAATGACGTGGAGTAGTATAGGCAAAAGTAAAAGCCAACCTGACTAAGCACATGGATCAGCAACATGGAGCTGAGGTGTCACTAAGGTTAAATACCTGTACTATTCTTCAGGAATTGCTTTTAACAACATGGTTTCTATATGTCAGAGACCTTTTACTTAAGCAGTAGACCTGTAATTATACCCTCAAAACTACATTTCAGTGATATGATTGTTTTATCCTTGGTGTGGAGAGGATGTCTTGCACAGATTTGGTTGGATTTTTTTCTCCCTTGATAACCAAGAACAACCTATTGATTTCAGCTTTTTCATGAACATTACAAGTCATCCAAATTGGGGTGCTTTAGTGGAAAATCTGTTGGGTTTTCTTTTTTACATAAATTAAGCAATAATAGGCAGATTGAGATCAAATTTGGTTCATATTGATTATTGAGTATATTGAGTCTTGAGTCATATTGAGTCTTAGAAGTGTCCATTTTCTGTCTACCATCCAGAGTTCATATGGTGTCATTTTTATTCACTAGGTGGAGTTTTATGGGTAAAAAATGTTCTCTGGCCATTTTTCTGCCACTATCAGGTTGATATAGCTCAAATTGAGTTCATATAGATTGTTTGACTGTTATCTTTCTTCATGCCACTACCTTGAGTTTACATGATGCCATATTTTTGATACCAGGGGGTGTTTTATATTTTCAAAATAGTTTGAGGAGCGTCTATTAAAATCAAAACACATTTGTGGGATGTTATTAAGGAAATGGGTCAATCAATCTCAAACTTGGTTCATATTAATCATCCAACAAATATGTCTTTTCTGACACTATTCAGCAAATCATTTCCTGACATTCTTCAGGCTGGATATCCATGTGAATGTAACAACTATCCTCCTTTGGTTTATTATATAGCAGAGGATTGGGGCCATTTTAGGGTTAAACTTTCTCACCCCTGACAGCGTAAGCCTCATTCACTGTACCCTTTCAGTGGTGTGAGCTGTAATGCACAACTTGGGACTTCATGCTGATAATGAATCATTTTATCTTAAAAAAGACATGGAAATAAGGAAAAGTCCAGAGTGGCTGGTTTTAGATCTTATTACACTCCATGTAAAGTGTGTGTGTGTGTGTGTGTGTGTGTAAGTGTTCTAAGGAACAGTGAGGCTATGTATCTGAATCATGTAATTTCACTGACTGGAGGTTAATTTTACTGTTTGTTTTTGTTTCTAAGACATTTCAATGAGTGAAGTGCCTGGAAAACAGGGGTTTTGTTGAGCAGCGGGTGTCAGTTAATACAGACCACATTAACATTTAATAGTAAGAGATATGGTGGTTTGACGTCGACAAGCTAGCAAAGGGTCAAACGGGCACTGAACATTGTGTTTATCTTTTGTGTTTAGGAAAACAAGTCCATATCCGTAAGCCGGCATTGTCAGCCCCAGATGTGGTCCCAGAGCGTAAGCGTTCCACCCCCATCAACCCAGCCAATACTATCCGCAAGTGCCTTTCAAACAACCCTGTATCCCAGCGGCCGTTCCGAGACCGCATCATCCACTTGCTAGCGCTGAGGTCCTACAAAAAACTGGAAGTGCTTGCTCGTTTGCAGCGTGATGGTATTAACCAGAAGGACCGAAATTCCTTGGGGACCACCCTGCAACAGGTATCATGAGGGTTTTTAATGTGCTCAAAAGTGTTTTCATGTTTATTAAGCTGCAGAAAAGATGAAGTCTGTAGAATCTAGTACTTACTAAGTATTCCTCGCTAAACTGGAGTAATGTCTTGGGTTTTTTTTTGTTTTTTTTTAATTAAAGGATATTGTGTAGGCAAACAGCAGTTACTTCATGTGGGTTTTTTTTTCACATCAGAAACCCCTTTACCTTTTTAAACATGAATGCATTATGCAAATGTGCTGAGGAGTTCTGGTTCAAAGAGTGATGACTCAATCACATAATAATTTGCATTCACAGATGTTTGGGCACCACAGGAAATATGAATTCTTTGAACACGACATATTTCATGTGGTCAATGTTTTAAGTTGAAAGTGTGTGTGTGTGTGTGTGTGTGTGTGTGTGTGTGTGAAAAACAGGTGGCAAACCTGAACCCCAAAGATAACACATACTCGTTGAAGGACTTCATTTATCGTGATGTCCAGAAAGACTGGCCAGGCTACACTGAAGATGAGAAGATCCAGGTCGACCGGATCCTGACTCGGTACTGAAATGATCTATCATGTTACTAAGGGTTTTTTAGATTCTAAAAGATGGCAGTGATAAATATTCTGAGTGCCACTAATAATGATAATAATGAAAAAAATTAAAATAAGAAACAAAATGAAAACAACCCATATGAACACAAATATTATTTTAATGCAGTTGTCTAGTTATTGCTCTACTAGCAACACTTTTTTTGTCCCCTCTTTCTGTAACAGTAAATTAGGTCTTACTACTGAGGTACTCTCATCAAGCAGCTCTCCGAAAGACAGTGTCCCTGCATCCCCTCCGGTACCTGCACATGTTTATATACAAATGCATACAGTCACAATAAATTGTCTACATTTCTGCTAAAAAAAAAAAACCATGTGGTTTCTTGCAGAAGCGGCAGCTGAATTTTGATTTCATTGATCCTTTGGCGCCCAAAAAAGCCCGCATTTCCCATCTCAGCAACCGGGGGCCAGCGTCATCCTCGTCTTCCTCTGACCGCCGTGAGGATGAGGGTAGCCCCAGTTCAAAACTGTCATCCATACCCTCCAGCATCAATTCGGGTCCTCCCACCCACTTGCCCATCTCTTCCCACCCTCCCGCACCCTCTCACCAGCAGCCTAGTCCAGCCTCTAATTCTAACTCCCCCAGCACCCCAGAGGGCTGTGGCACCCAGGACCTCCCTATGGACCAGAGCTCCTCCTGCAGAGACCCTTCACCCAGCCCTTTCTCCTGTGATAGGTCTTTGCAGGACCGCTATCGGCACCCGGTTCCACACCCTGGATCAGCTGTCTCCCCCAGCCCTCCTCCCTGCACCTCACTCACAGTTAGTTCCACTGCCATCTCCAGCCCTCCCTCGTCCAGCACTTCTAACAAAAAGGTGAAGAAGAAATCCAAGAAGCACAAAGAAAAAGACCGAGAGAAGGTGAAAGGGAAAAGAGGCAGAAGTAATCCTCCCGACGCAGCCGAGCAGACTGAAGAGAGTCGTAAAGCCAGAAAGAGGCGCAGTACTGAAGAAAACCGTGAAGTTATCAACGGGAATCCTCACAAAGAGCAAGGTTTGTTGGACGTGGCAGTTTTCTACACAGAACCAGACCTCTGAAAACGTAGAGCTACAGTAGGCAGACATCAGCAAAAGAAAACACGAGATTGTGAAAATACAAATCCTCCTCCTGCAGCTCTGAGTATAAAGATAGACAACATGACGCTGGTTCATGCCGCTATGGAAAAGTGAAGCCAAAATATCACAGGCAGGGGAACTGCTATGTTGATTGTTTTGGGAGCCACAGTGTCTGCACAGTCGAGACAGGTTTTGACAGCGATCGGTCATTAGAGCCGTCGGTTATGCCCCCCCTGCCTGAAAGATCTGAAATGGACTAAAATATTCTCAGGCCAGTCTGTTAACAATTGAGGAGGTGCAGAAGTTTAGTTTAATCTCAGACACTTCAGTTATGCTGACAGGATATAATCACAATTTTAATGGGATCTTTTTTTTTTTTTTTTGCTCAATATTTCCCAAAGAAATGTGGCCTACTGAAGCTTGAAACCACTTTTTGATTGGTTAGCCTCTTCACAATTCCACTCACTATCAACAATTTTTCTTTAAAAAAACAGTATTGCATGTGTACTGTATATGATCAGAATCACAAGCGAAACGGTTTATCTTTGAGACTTTGGATTGTGGTTCATGTTGCAGTATTTATGTCAGTTGCACCTCACCCTACCACATAGAGTTTGATATTTTTGATTATTCTGATTAAGTGGGTTTTCTCTGAACATGTTACGGTGCTGATAAAGGCTCATCTTTAATCTGTAGCCTTCAGTTCTGGGTGACCTTTTGTTGTGACAGTCGTTGCTGTGGGTGTAGATTAAGACCGCTTTCTTCCTCATCCTTTGTTTGCCTAATTCTGGCTGAGAATTGTGAATCACTATATCTTGGCACATTTTGCTGTATCACCCAGATAGTGCTAAAGTTATTTTTCCATGCATTTCACTACACCTGGAGTGGACTTTCATTCAGTGAAATTTTACTCGTAGATGGAAGCAATTCATGGTTAAAAATACCGGGGGAGAAAAGCATATTTGAACCGACTAACAAAATGGAATGGAAAAGCTTTTAGTGTAGTGTTTTTGTAGAAGCTGCACTTTGCTGAATTGTAGTGTCTTGTGTGTGTTTCTTTTGGTGTAACCCATCTATTATTTTTCAGCACATGCAGGCATCATTTACCGTGTAATTTCTGGCATACACCACCACTTACGAGTCACAGCTAGTATAGATGTGTCCTTGTGATACGTTGCAGCCTTTTTTTTTTTCTTTTCTTTTTTTTTTACATGCAGTGCTAAATACACTTGTTGTCCTTGGCAGACTGCAGCTATTTGTATGTGAAATGATCAGTGCACCACTTTTGCATAGACCAATGCTTTCTCCTTTTTTCCCCCTCAGACTCTTCTGAGAAAGAGAAGCCAGTCCAGTCCACTAAATTTTCCAATAGTGAGATCCCAGACTATGTTGTGTGAGTAAATGTTACAGATGTTTTGTTACAGTGACACCATCTTTGTCACATGTCTTCATATCATGGCTACAAAACTTTAATTTGACATTCTAGCTTTATTTATTTGATCAAATCAAACAAGGAACAAATTGAAAATGGGAAATATGCTTATCAAAACATCTGACTCTGAATTGCCTGCTATTTCTTTTATGCTTGTTTGGGGTTTTTGTATTTTCCATGTCATTATAATAAGGGCTGTAAATGTCTCATCTACTGAGAAGCTTAATAGCTGTTAAGCAGGCTTCATTTAACATGAACATATTAAATAATTTTAATGAAGAGTTACTGTGATGCATATAAATAAGAAGCAGTTGACATGATAATATGAATTATGTTCTCTTGAAAAAGCAACAGTTCAGTTTTATTTCGTGCTACTGCTAACAGGAAGTACAAGCCATTGGGATCAATGGACCAGCGCCAAAGTTATAAGGATGACTTCAATGCTGAGTATGATGAGTACCGTCTGCTGCATGCCCGTGTGGAGAACATCACCCGCCACTTTACCCAACTGGATGCCCAGTGCCGGAAGCTAGCACCAGGCACCAAAGAGTACCAGGTCAGTCCGAGGCTCTAAAGCAGAGGTCTCAAACATGTGGCCCAGGGGCCAAATCCAGCCCACCAAAAGGTCAGGCCTGGCCTGTGGGATAAATTTTTGAAATGTAAAAATGACACTGAAGATGTTGATGATTTTTATGTTCCACATACAAACCAACTTAATCACAAGAAGATCAGATCAGTAACATTCTATCATAATAACCTATAAATACAATTCCAAAGTATCATGTCATTTTACTGTACTTAAAACAATCATTTCATTGAAATGCAAATAACCTGAAAAAATAAAATTTTGAAGTGCAGCTTCACCAATATTCTGCCTGTTATTAAATGTTTTGTGTATTTGTTGATCCACTGTGATCTGTAAGTTGTAATATACATCTATAAATGACAAAATGAGACTTGACTATTGAGTACTGCTATAGACTATTGTTAAAATTAAATTTTTCTTAGGAAATTTCAGTTTGTTCATGTTCACATTGTTTTAAAGGGTAGTTGGTAGATGTAAACATTTTTCTATGCATAATTTTACTTTTTTCGTCTAAAACATAAAGGGAAGTGTGGAATTGATTATTTATTTATTTATTTATTTATTATTTGACTGGTCCAGCCCACTTCAAATCAAAATGGACTCACTGTGGTCCAGGAACTAAAATGAGTTTAGGCTGCACCTCTGTTGATTATTGGTATTAGACTTGCCAGTCTGGTCTGTAGAGCCACATACTTAACAATCCTGAGAATGTTTGAGGGCTTTGTTTTTCTTGACTACATATTTCATTGGTGCCATAAACATTCAGACAAGGCTATGGTTAGAGCTATGTTATTTGCACATTGGAAAACCACCATAAACAGATGAACATTTTCATAATCCCATTGCTGGTGTTCATATTCTACCTTTATTAGTTTTATGGCATTTTTGTAGCAAATACAATACACTTACTTTTCACCAGATTCTGTAAAATATCAGAATTATCTTTTTGTCTACAAGTTTCTGTTATGCTGCATAAACTTGAGTTACATTTTAAATGTGTTTCAGAGAATTGTTTTTTTTTTTTTCAACAAACTGCGAAATAAAACAAATCAATGTGGAAACGATAAGCACTAATGCATGTTGTCCAAAATAGGTCATTATAGTCTTCTTCTTTTTTTTCTCATGTAGCAGCCTTCAGAGGTTGTGAGTAGGATATTCTACATACTAGTTACCATATACGGCTTTAAAGATTAGTGTGAGGTATTTTCACTTTTCTCTCTCTAGGTTTACAAAGTTAGGAAGTGTAAGGTGCACTCATTAGGAAGCATACAATTGTAAAAATCCAGGTGTGATCTTTTTTTTTATTATTCATTTTACAGAAGGTGCAAGAAGAGGTCCTAAAAGAGTACAAAAAGATGAAACAAGTGAGTGGTTGTACAGGTTTGACTAATTTCTTTGGGGGCAAAACAGGTGTTACTGTAGAAGTCTGACATGCTTTTGTTTTACAGCACAGCCCCAACTATCATGAAGAGAAACAACGCTGCGAGTACCTGCACAACAAGTTGGCCCACATCAAGCGGCTAATAGCTGATTTTGACCAGCGCCGAGCCCAGGCCTGGTGCTGAGAGCACAACACAGCTCAGCACAGCCTCTTCAATAATCAGTATTGAGAACAAAAGTGTCGAACCAGGAGGGGATGTCCAACTGGCTCTTATTTATTACTCCCCCTTCTGTTACTGCCTCCACAGCAGCCCCTCTCCTCCTCTTCCTCCCTTCCTTTCTACCCTCCTTTTTCATTCCTACCTTCTCTTCTGATCTTTAATTCCACAGGCTTCATTTTTGCCTGCAACCTGAAATCTGACTTTGACATTATCCCCATCTTTATGATTTCTTAATGTTTTGTTTTGTTTTTTGTTTTTTTTTTTCTTCTTCTTCAATGAGCTCCTGTGAAATTTCATACCACTGGACCAGTGGATGGGGCTACATGCATGTGTGAAGGGGTTTTGGGGAAAGAAACTTAAACACTTCTAACCTTTGAAGGACTTACTCATGAGTCAAAAAAGAACAAAAAAAGTATTTTTGAGCATCAGAAAAAGTAACATGTATTTAAGTAAGTATAAAAAAAAAGAGGGAGATCTATTTATTTTGGGACTTGTAGTGCAAAAGAAGAGTCCGCAGATGATATATTGTTTAACTTTTGTTGAAAACAATGCAAAAAAAAAAAAAAATTACCATGGGCCTTATGTATTTGACTTTGTGAAGCCATTTTGCACGCAGGATCCATATGTTATCTCATGTGGCAAAGACTTCTCTTCTGCCTCCTTTCCTCTCATCCTGAATAATCAGTAATGGATGGGTTTGCTTTAACACATTACTGTCATTGATGCCGAGGATGGAGGAAATGAGACGGATAGGTGAAATCGCTGACGCCAAGTGAGTAATGACAACAGTATGTGTGCATGGATTGTAAATTTAGATGTAATGGCCATGTGGGGTGGTTAGGGTGGGGTAATTAAAGGTGTGTATGATCCCCTCTGAGATGGGAGGGGGCAGTATTCCCTGCACCAACAGTGTTTCGTGTTGACGGTGCATTATGGGTGCCTTAAGGTGTTTACACGATCACGTCGAGTTGGGCCGACCCTTAGGGTTTGCAGGCTACACAAAGGAACTACAACTGCCTGGTAACAGGTGTGTTTGCGTGTGTCTGTGTCGTGTGAATGGTTGTTGGAATGGTTGAGGATGGAAGGGATGTTGTAGTCCGGTAAGGAGTCGGAAGTGTTACAAACGGTATGTGTGTTGTATGCATGTGATGTGGAGTGACAGGGGAAAGATGATATGTGGGGATAAATATGAAAAACAACAAAAAAAAGCTGCTATAGTGTTTGTCCAGTCAGAGCACTCAGGATCAACCTGGCTGGAGTAACAGTACATTATCTTAATCGAAGAGATAGAGAAGATGTTTATTTTCCAGAGAGAGTCATCTGTAGACCTTGGAAAGGCCCACCTCTCCAGCTGTATCCTGTGGCAAACACTGTTTCTGTTTTTGAGAGAAAAAAGGAAATCATCCACAAGAGGACATATCTGTATGATGATGTCAAATGTAGTTGAATCTCAGTTTAAGTTCTGAGTAATTTTGTTTTTCCAACACTGAGAGTGATTTACTTCGATGGATGAATCGGTGGGATCTATGAAAAATGAGAATATATTTTTGAGTCTTTATTTCAACAAGGGAAAAATTGTTTACAAGCCTGTGTTAGACTGTTTGCCAAAAATTAAATACCTTTCTGGTACTGCATCCATGGAGTTAAATTTCTGATCGGGGCTCTGTTTTAAGGAACATAAATACAGGAATATGCATCTCTTGCTAACAAATCAAAAATACTGCTGCGTTTGAAAAAACGTGCAGAGATGAAGAACTGTGAAAGACATCTAATGAAATGGTCAGATGTTTGAATCGTCTTCAGCAGCCTGGTGGTCTAAGACCATTTTTGTACTATGAAAATGTGGTACATTTTTTTTGGTCAAAATGGAGATTCGGGAGGAGACAATTGACTGGTTCAATACCATGAAGCTCTTTGGTTGTGGCGACGTGTCAAATAGTCAGTCTCTGCAGTAGACTGGCTGTGTTGGTGGTTTGTCATGAATCAACAGAATTGGTTGAACTTTCATAGTTTGTCTCAAATTATTCAGGCCAGAAGTCAGCAATTGTATCATGGAGGTGTCAGCAATAGATAAATTGCAATAGATAACGGTCACATTTGGGTTCTAGGATCACTTTTCCTCTTGATATTTAATAGTCAAAAGGGGCCACCTCAAAAAGTAAAAAAAAAAAACCAACAAAAAAAACACTGAAGGCCAGTGGTTTATACGCAGCCTTTACCCACATCGTCCACTCAACCTTCCAAAGATTTCTGTCCCCAGAGATTTTCTGAAACTTGGTCTGAACAACATGGATGAGGGGGAGGAGAAGTGACTTTTAGGAGAGGAAAAGAGTGAGGCGGTATGAGCAAAGAGTTGTAATGAGGAAGTAACAAAACTGAAAATGCCCTGCCTTTTTTTTTTTTTTCTTCCTGAGAAACCACTGAAAATCAAGTGAGTTTTGAGTGAAATATGACTGTCTGAAAATGTACCAGACATTTCAATAAAAATCAGCCTAGTTTTACCTGGAAACTGTCTGTGTGTGTGTGTGGAGTTTTTCTTCCTATTTAACATTAGACTGAAAATGATCGTAAACTTATTTCCCCACTTAACTATTGATATGTGAAAATATGCATAGTAACATTGATCCAGCAGTGATAATGTAACTGAATGTGTAGATGAAAGTGTTGCCAAGTCCTTTATCACTAATGCCAGTAAACATAAATATTACTCATATTTCTGTCACTGATCATTTGCTGTTAATGTACTTAAGTGCTTCTACTTAATGCAACCCCATGATGCCACACAAATACTCCAGTGCATCTCAAAGACAAATGTACTTTTTATTCCCTTATTGCCCTGTGAATACAACCCCCCCCCCCAAAAAAAAAAAAAAAAAGGGAGGCAAGTGGTATTGTTCTGTTCAGCCTCGCAACATTTTTGGTTCAATATAGACATTTTGGGAAAAGTGAGTCAAAGTTAACATTTTTCATACATTTTTTCAACTTACTTTTGATGGACCAAATGTAAAATATTTGTAGCAGGAAAATGACTGGTTGAATTGTCTTTATAGATTGCCAGTGATTCAGATTAGGTGTAATTACATATTTTGGGGAGAAGTAGGTCAAAGTTTACACTACCAAAAAAATTTCCCACTTCCCTCTTATGAGTGTAATTTCAAATATCTGTAGCAACAAAACAGTTTTTTGTTTTTTTCATACCACATTAGGTGAATGTATTTCAAGCGATGCAAAATAAACTTGGTTACATTTTGGGAAAAGTCGGTCAAAGTTAAAACTTTTTATGAATTTTTACATTTCTTTTCTCCCATTTAACAGTACTTATAATGAGCAGAATTTCAAATGTATGAAAACATAAATATTGTTTCAGTTTATTTCAGATTTGGCACATGTATAGAGACAACTGATACGTTGACATCAGCACATGCATAGACATGATGACATCAGCTGGATCGGTGCCAAAATGAACTCCAGTATGTGTAAAGGGTGGGGTTTGTGCCTGGCACCACTTGTTACTGCCACCAAGGAGGGTTATGTTTTCATCAGTTTGGTTTTTTTTGTTACCTCTCTTGCCCAAAATCGGAGTGGAGTAATGTGTTTGAGTCAGTTTGTTGGTCTGTTTTTTTGGTTTGTTTGTTTGATTGTAAGCAAGTTTACACAAAAACTACTGGACCAGTTTCCATGAAATTTTCAGCAAAGGTGTGAGGTGCTCCAGAATAGATTCCATTAAATTTTGGTGAATGTAGGTCAAAGGTCAAAGTCACAGTTATCAAAATTGTGTTTTCACAATAAGAGATAGGGAAAATCAGGTCAAATGTGTGCAAGGGGGGGCGGGGTTAGTGTACCAGGCAGCACTTGTTTGTTTATTTGTGACTTCCACCAAGGAGTGTTATGTTTTCATCAAGGTTTGTTTGTTTGTCTTTTAGCAAGATGACTGAAAACGTTCTGGACAGATTTGGATGGAATTTTCAGGAAATGTTGATACTGGCACAGGATTAAGGATTACATTTTGCTGGTGGTTGGAGGGCTGATCTGTGCTCTCTAAGTGCTTTTCTTGTCCGTCTGTCTGTCCATTAGCAAGGTAACTTAAAAGGCTCTGGTAGGATTTTATTAAAATCTTCAGGAAAAGTTAATAGTTCTGGTCAATGTGGTGTCTGAGGCAAACACCCCTCTTTCCTTTTTGTGGAATTAGAAATGAGCATCTGTAAACATGGTATCCTACATCTGATCGAGTACGTACTGAGTGTCCATGAATAATCACTGCTTTGCCTTATTTACCATATTTTCCACACTACAAGGCACACTGTCGATGAATGGTTTATTTTTGTTGTTGTTGAGTTGTAACACAAAGCTGCTAAATCAAACTTTAAGAGTCCAAATCCTGAGATTAAAAATCAAAATTATGCGACAAAAAGTCAAAATTAGGAGATAAAAAGTCAAAATTCCAAGTCACTAAGCACAACCAGAATTAATCCATATATATATATATATATACATATATGTGTATATATATATATATATATATATATATATATATCTGGTTTTAGATATTCCAATTTCAATCACAGTTTCTTCAATTAAAATTACTTATCATCCAGATCTGCAGAAGCCTGGTAATGATGGAATGACTTCCAGGTGTGATGGAAGAGGGAAATATCTAAAACATGCAGGACAGTGACCCTCAAGGACCAGAGTTTGAAACCCCTGTAGTAGATGGACTTTGCCGAAAAAAATCTGTTTTCTTGAGTTTTCTCAGTTTCTGATCATTACATCAGGGGTGGACAGCTTTCATCCTTGACTGCAGGTATCCTGCATGTTTTAGATATTTCCCTCGTCCAGCACACCTGGTTCAGTTAATGATCAGCTCATCATCAAGCTCTGCAGAAAGCTAATAATAATAGTGGCTTCCAGGTGTGGTGGAAGAGAGAAATGTTTAAAACATGCAGGATACTGATATATCTACCTACCTACTTCTCTCTATGTCTTGAAAAATAATGGATGGATTTTAATAAAATGTTCAGCATATGGATTAGATTTTGGTGGTGGTGGGGGGTCTGCCTTTCAGAGTGTTTTTCTAGTTTTATAATAAATAGTAATAGATCATTTGAGAAAGGTTAAAATAGTGCAAAATTTATTTGGGAACTGCCACAAAAATAGCACTGTTTTTTATGGGTTCATCCATCCATCGAGGTATTTATCCATTCATACATTATTTTTATTGAGCTGGGGAATGAATTTTCAGTAAAAAATCTTGGCAAAAAATCTAATCTGACTGAAGTAGCTAAATGTTCTGACATTCATTCATTATCTCTACCAACTTTATTGTGTGCTAAAATGTAGAAAAATCATGGGTGAAATTCCCTTGGTTTTTGTCTTTGTCAATATAACTGAAGTTGGGTGAAAGAAACAAAACCCCATATGGTTTTTTCCCCTTTTTACTTACTTTTGGGGGATTTATTTGATTATTATTTTTGTATTATTATTATTATTATTATTATTATTATTGTTGTTGTTGTTGTTGTTGTTGTTTCATGGAGGGGTCATTGAACATGAAAGTGAGGAAAAAATATGAAGGTTAAACTAAACTATAAGCATTTAGGAAAAAAAGGAAAATTATAAAAACTGGCAAATCTGATAATTAAAACTAATTACACTGATTAAATTAGGGGAGAAATGTCGAAATTAAATCAAACCAAACTGTAATATAATTTTTTTTAATCCTAAACTATTACAGCTTTGGTGTGAATCCCTTTGTATGTTACTTTATTTTTATTTTTTTGTCTTCTTTTTTGGTTTTTCATATGTTGATTGTTTTTGGTTAATGTGGGCGTGTCTATTGTATGTTTGATTCTTTTTTTTTTTTTAAATAAAGCTTTATTTAAAAAAAAGAAAGAAAAAAAAACACAGCACACCCCTTTCTTCCATTTCTTTTTTCTCCTGCTGTTGCTTCCTGCCTCTGCATCATCTCTGAACAAAAATGGCTCAGCAGTTTGTGCAAACCAAAATTAAAGGAGACAAAGTAGTGCTGTTTATTAAACCTACATGTCCGTATTGTGTTACGGCTAAAGATATTTTGTCCAAATATAAGCTTAAACCTGGACATTTAGAATGCATTGACATAAGTGGACGCAGCGACGTTGACTCGATGCAAGACTATTTCCTGGAACTCACCGGAGCCCGTACGGTGAGAAAGGACGACTTCTCACTTTAAAAAGCTTCGTGACAATGTTGTAGAAACCGGTTAAATTAATTATCAGAACACGTTTTAAAATACCGTTTCCATTAAAAAAAACCGGAAGTGCGTATCAGGTGAATAGCGCTATGCTAACTATTATTAGCTGCATTAGCTGTTAGCCTTGATGAAGATAAAACTCATGACTTAATTGACTTTTTTTTGTAAAATTATCTCCATTTCCCACCAAAACCAAGTTAAACGAGCATTAACAGGACACACAGCTACTCAGTGTTTGATGCAAGTGACACAATGGATGTGAAATGAATCGTATTACTATGTTTAATGTTTGAAAGTTAATTATGTCGCAAAAATTGATTTTACATAGCATGACTTGACAATTGTTTGTCTGGTGCTAATGTCAATAAATCTCTCTCTCTCTCTCTCTATTAATTAATATTCCAAGACCAAAAATAACTTGACTGTTTCATATATATGAAACAATCAAGTTATTTTTGGTCTTGGAATATGAATTGTTTCTAGAATGTTTAACAATATATATTTTTTAATCTCTACATTATGCATTCTTGAGTAGTTTAGTCTTTTGCATTCATTTTTAAGTGTATTTTTGGCTAATTTGCAAACGATGTATGTTATATGTCAAATGAAATATCTGTAAATAAAGTAAAGTAACGGGGTAGATTTACTTAATGGAGGTAAAATACAATGGTAAGTCATAGTATGTGAACACTTTTCTACATGCATTGGTAATAAAATGTGATTTCCTCCACATATCAGTCAATACTGCAGACAAGAACAATGTTCTTAAAACCACACAGAATAAAAATAATTCCAGCCCGTACACACTGCTTGTAGAGGCAGTGAGTATAAGATGATTTAATGAAGCTCCTTAAACAGCTATAACCAAGCACAATTTCAAACCTCCTTTTTACTCTGTTTTATTGCTTGTTTTTTACTCTTCTGTTTACTGGACGGTGTCCATGAGTGCCAAGAAAGGTGCCTGTAAATAAAATGTATTATTATTTTTGATGCTGCTGATCAGACCTCTTGTTTGGTTAAACACATTGTGTCTGTCTATACTTGTGACTTTGACGCAGATCAGATCATCTTTTCTGAGCAATTAATGTAGATATTTCAAAAAGATTCCATATTTATTCATGTAGATTGGATTTAGAAATTAGATTAAACCCACTTCATTCCATGTAGCTGTTTCTGAAGGACAGTTTTCACTTGATCTCTGACTGTTACTATATTGACTGGTGTTTCTTTCACACTAAATGTATTGTAGGTCCCTCGAGTGTTCATTGGGGAGGAGTGTGTTGGAGGTGGCAGTGACGTGGCAGCGTTGCATAAGAGTGGTAAACTGGAGGGCATGTTGCAATCCATTGGTGCTCTGCAATAAGCGGACCCACTCTGCCAGGTAAAGGACAAACAAACATTGTTGATCTCTCCAGTACAATACTACTTACACCAGAAACACTGTGTGTGGATGAATGAACTGAAAGAGCTGATTGATGGTAAAGATTAGATTAAATTGAGCTCCAGGCCCACATTGTGTCAGATTCAGATAACAAAAAAAATAACTGGTGCAGGTAGATTCCAAAATAAAAATAAAAACTAGATGCATGTTCAAACAGGAGTGAAATGAGAGAAAGTAAGATTAATCAGAAGGTGTAACACCTGATAAGCCAAACAAATTTTAAAAAGAAACACCAGAAAGCATATGAAATGGAAAAGTCTGGCAAGTTGACTAAATTCCTCACAGACATAGGCCTATAAGAGCTGTACTATTAATTAAATTGCATAGTCAGAGCATGCAGTTATATAGTGACAATTGTACTTATTTAAGTTTGTATGTTTGAAATTATAATAATATGCATTTAATACACTGTAATCTGTGCCCTTCCCCTGACGATCAAGCAAAATAATATTGCTTAATAAATTTAGCAGATTATGCAAGTATGCTCAAGATACCACTGTAGTATAAATAAGACTATGATCGATATTAAAAAAAAAAAATCTAAAAGGACAAAACAAGTTCAGTATGTAAAAACTGCCAAAATACAACAGCCTGGCAGTCTGTGAAAATATAAGATATTTACGATCTATATAATTATATATATATATATATATATATATATATATATATATATATATATATATATATATATATGTATATATATATATGTATATATATATATATATTATAGACTTTTAACTACGTAGTCTTCATCAGGGCTCCATTATTATCTGTATATATTGTGATACAAAAATGGACAAAGAATATTCTGAAATGTACCAAAATACCCAATGTTAGTAAATATTAATAATATTAGGAACCTTCAGAACTTTCTTGATTTTTACCCTTGACCTGGAATGATCAAAATGTAATAATCTGTGCACAATAGAAAAAGACAAAAATCCAGGCACTCATTTGGTTGGAAAATTTTGAAATTGCAAAGAGCCTTTATTTCATGAGGGTCTGTAGAATTAATTGTCAGGGGTTGGGAGTTAAAAACACACAAACACGTGTCAGCATGTGTCTTCGTCATAGTGAATAAAGGCTTTTTATCACCAGGAAGTGACTAAAAGAGGATGCACAAAAATGGAGGACTGATTAGAAGATATAGATGACAACTGTAGGACGGAGGATTTGACTTTCTCTGTTAGACTTGGTTCAAACCAAGATCACCAAATATTGGAAAAACTGAGATGATTTTGTAACAATATTAAAAACTGAGTTCATTTGATAAGACTAAAGTCCATAGACCCATGTAAGCCCTTGGTACATGCTACACACTTTAAATGTTCTGTGTTTATCTTAGACAGGGAAAAGGGTTTCTGGAAGCAAAGAATGGAATGGGAAATATACTTGTTATTTCCCTTTAGCTTCATTTAGGTTACTGTGTGTATTTATTCTTTTTTTATTTTTGCTATTTCTATCACCGCTCCCCTTTTTTGAGTATGTTTTTGTTTATTTTTCTGTCCACACACACACACACACACACACACACACACACACACACAACATCATAATGTGACGTGTTCATGATGTAAAATGCCAAGATCATGTTGACTGAAAAAATAACAAAAAGAAAAGGGCTTTTTATAATTTAAAACTTTTCCAACCAAGTGAGTGCCTGAATTTTTATTTTTCTATTTTTGAGCACCTCTGGTTTGTCTAATCCCAGTAGCTCCCTGTGAAATTGTTTTTGTTTTAATCTTCAAACAATGTTAACAATGTTTACCAAAAATGGAGGACATTAGACTGTTAAACAGCCAAACAAACACAGATAAAATGGTCTCCAACATAATATTTCAGTCATATACCCAGTCTATGGCTTATTCATACTAAAACATGTCTTTATTTAAAGTCAGACGTTATGTTATGTACAGTGTGTAGTGGAGTCACATACTGGGTGTGGATGCAGCACCGTGATTCTCTGTTTCACAGTCCAACATGTCATCTGCTATTTACTGATTTGATTTGCAATTATATTTTCAGATAATAACACTCTCTGAAAGCCACTCGAAGCTCACACATGCTCAGACGGTGGCCCGGGATGTCAATGTTAACTGAAAATTGTGGATTCCTTATGAAATGCACACTTTTAATATAACACTGTCCTGGTCTTATTACATTATTGCATCAGTATTTCAGCTCAAATCTACTGCCTGTGTTAACATCTGACAGTGGTTTTCTTGCTTGTACTGCTGCAGTAAAGCTGTGAGCGTACAGAATATCAATACTGTTGACTGACACATATCCAATCAATATCTGTAATTCGTCACCAGCAAACAAAGTTTTCTTCAAAGTCAGTCATTGAATATTAATAATAGCATTTTATGTAGATACCAGTGAAACAGCAGAATAAAATGGAGTCTTACAGTCAGGAAAAAAAATATAAATGTCCACACACGGTCTTGATACAAAAATAATTGCAGCATCAATGAATCATAATCTCATTATGATTAAAAACATCTCAACAAAAGGATAAATTAAATAATAATAGTATATCCAGCCAGAGGCATTGTGGTTTCCATTGTACCAGCGTTTTTTTTTTTTTTAATGATATGATGTTTTTTCCTCAGTCTCTCCTCCTGTTCTGTACACATAAATGCTACAAAAGGCTTTTTTTAAATTTGTGTGACAGATATTACACCGTTATTTATTATTGCAAGTAGATAAGGAATAGTATCAACATTATTTTCTATCAACCTGTAAAAGAAATTATGTTAATGTCCTGCTCGTAGGCTGCAAAATGATTCATTAGGTTTCGTTTCTTGTCGTATAAACTGGACTTGAATACAGGATATGTATCGTGTAAGGATTTAATTTGGAGTCTTTTCTTGACGAAAATGCACCAAAGACAAACTGCAACCAAATTATAATTCATCTCATGTGGTAATAAAATCACCTCTCTCTGATACACTTGCACTATAGATCTGCAAGAATCTATAAGAGTGTGCAAAAGAATCGTAATAAGTTGGTCCTGGTGTTAGCTGAGGCTCTGTGAGATTACAGATGAAAATGGGCGTCTGAGCTTCGACTCTGCTCTCTGAGGTTAATGAAGGTCACAGCGTTTCGAACCGTAGAGAAATAAGAGGCTGGAGTTACTCAGCTCGAGGAATTAGTATGCTTTGGGTGTGCGCAATGACGTGGTTGACGTCCCAACAGGACATCGGTGCATCATGGACCACGGTTTAATTGAACACAGGTGCTGAGGTACATCCCCAGGAAACACTTTTGAGTTTCCCACCTAGTTAATCAACCTGAAGTCGCATTTACCCGTGAGTTTTAAAACAGACTCGAATGGATTCCAGCAGATGTGTCATCACTGATATATCCCAAACTGGAAATGAGCCATTTTGCGTCGTCACAGTTTGTTTTTAGAATTCAGTTTTGCTCGTGCCAGTAGAAATATAATCTGTCACAGAGCCTGCTGCCAGAGGGTAAGTAGTCCTTTTATATTCATATTGGGGTTTAAAGGATGCAGTCACTTCATATTGCCCATGATGGAGTAGTCATTATGCAGAAGACACACAGTCATTCCTCCAGGGGAGAACAGAGGTGTGTCAGGAGTGCTTTGTATCACTACGATGCAGTCCTGTTGGTTAAGGAGTCTTTAGGTCGTTTTCCACTTTGACAACCAACAGGACAAACTGTAAAGAAAAAAAAAAAGAAAAAAATCTCCTTCAGTGTCCGTTCATAGATGACTGGTTATTCTTCATTTTCTCCCTGCATTCTCTCCTCTGCTCTCCCCCCTTTTTCACACAGAGCGACGGCCTTGGCAGGTGTGGGGGGGGGGGGAGTCACATGACTATGCAGCGGGATTTGCGCAGCTTGCGTCGCCGCTGCTGGTACTCGCTGAGCTCCTGTAGGTACCCTCTGGACGGCCATCGCAGCCTCTCCACCTGCTCTCGCTCCTCGTCTGGAACACAAATCATAACCATCAACTCCTGGCAAACACAACCATAGAACGCTTTGCAGATGAAACAATTACAGCAGGATTTACTGAGCTTGGCGCACATACTCGCTTATACACATACAGCAATCACTTCTTGGATTGTGGCCACGTACACAGCCAACGAGGTTGAAATATCAAATATGACTTTGTTTACAACAACAAGCAAATGGAGATAAACTTCTCCTCTTCTTGGCCTTTGGTTTTGCTTGCGCCCTTAATGACCGTCCACTGAGCTTAAATGAGTCGTATATTTATGCATGAGTCTGACAATAAATCTATAACTGCTATGGCAATGTTGGCTTTTAATCTTTATTTTCACTGACAGATATTTACCTGCTTTTGTGTGCCTTATCTGACAAGTACACTATATGGACAAACATTTGGAGACAATGAATTCAGATGTTTAATTTCTAGTGGGCAGGGGTTGGGTTTCACCATCATAGTAGATGTTATATCATGTATCATCCTCATTAGGGTTAACGTTATTTACATTGTCATTTACATTTCTAAGATACATATGAATTTACTTATTTTCCTAAATATGTTCCTTCTATTATGATTTGTTAATGCTGTACCTTTTATACTGTAATTATGATTATTAAGGATGACAACAAACATGTAAAATTTTTTATCATATTTCATCAAATCAATGGGAATATGATGTTCTACAAAAGTGGATGTGATGTGTTTCTATTTTTGTCCATATAGTGTGTGCTTTTCCTTTTCCTGTTTTCCTTCGGTTGTCTGATACATGACTGGTGTCACTTTCTTAAAGGCACCATCATAAAAGTGCATCTGCTTATCTGATGCTTGTAAATCCCACATCTGCCAGCACTGTAGGTACAGAATATATTTTAGTACATAATTTATAACTATAGCTGTGTTCCAGTTCAGCATAAAAATGAATTTTAACAGGTATAGAAAGCGTTTGGTCCTTTCAAAATGAGGATCAAATCAAATGTTGTTAACTTGACTTTATAATAACATGGTTTTTCTGCCATAGTAAGACTTGGCTGCAGTACAAATATTGATTTAGAATCAATATGAAAAGTGTCAAAACTAACAGACTAAATTATTCTTTTTTTTTTTAGATCTCATGGCATTCTTACTAGTATTTGGTTGTAACAGTGGTCAAATAATGGACAGTACTGTGCAGAAATTGGACAACATTAGGGTTTTTGGTTTAGTCTAGTTCTATTCTGCCCGACAAAGTAAAAAGGCAGTAACTTTGCAGAGCACCAAACTGAGAAAAATGACCTTAAAGTTCTTTTGTTACCAAGTTCTCCAAAAACCACAGTGTGCCTTATATATACACATAAGTTAGGCTTTTTATCTCAGAATTTTGACTTTTTATTTGATAATTTTGACTTTTTATCTCATGATTTTGACTTCTCTTAATGTACCTTTTATATAATATATAAAAGGGACACTGTCACTGTCAATAAATGGTTTTTCATAATATGCACCTTATAGTGCAGAAAATCCAGTAATTCTATCATGTGTTTCAGTCTAATACAATGATTCACAAACTATTGGGGCAGGGTCCTAAATGGACTTTGGTAAGAATACAGTAATGGTCTTTACTGCCTTTTTGTTTTGCTTTACTAGTACTTTTTGCAGTTACTGTACAAACAGCGCCCAATTTTCTCCAAAATGATAGACATTTGAGATGAGATATTTTATTACGTGACAAAGAATGATTTGAATTTTGTAAAAAACAATAACTAATTTTCACCAAAAAATGCAATTACTGCCTTTTTACTTTGTAAGGCAGTGTTGACCACACATACATTTGTGTTTATTAAGCTGTAAACTGGATATATATATTATGAAGTATGTACAGCAGGAAAAACAAAGTCTCAGGGGGAGGGGGGCAGCTTCTATAAACCAAAGCACTAGTATTTAGTGTGACTTCCTTTTGCCTTAAGATGCCTTTAACCCTTTTGTTCAGATAATATGAGATTTGTTGCAGTTTTCTAATGTTTTATACAAGACAGGTCAGATATTTCTAATTGTGCTGCTGCATGTCATGGGGTCAGGGGTCACGCTAAATAGTGACTTTAGCCTTTAGAAAACACTTAGTTCAGTTTTTTTGTATCTTTTAAGGCTGTGCACTAAGGATGCAAATGATTGACCAATTCATTAGTTATTAGTTGGTTGATCTTATTAATCAGTTAATGATTTATTGATTAATTATCCTGGGAAACTGAATTTCTCTTTCAATAGGATTGATAACAATAAAAGCTAAATATACTTGACATACTTCATGATAAAAGCGTGTCATATTCCTTAATGATTGATTTATTGTACCATTAGGGATACAGTACAGGCAATGACATGTATGGATTATAACAAAATTAAGTAGAACAAATGGATCTGAAGAGGGGCGGTTCAGAATTAAAAAAAAAAACAAAAAATCATTGTGATTATGAATCACTACCTGACACAATGGAGTGAGATGTCAGCGCCTGCATGAGGGAAAAAATGTAAGAAGAAAAATTTTTTTGCTCATTTGACCAATTAAAAACTAAATAAATAAAGGTGGACTGAGTCTGTTGCACAGTGCTGGTCCAAATGAAGCAGTAACACACTTCCTGTTCAGAAGGCTTTGTGTTGAAAACTAAACCTATCTCCAAGTTTGGCATGGGAAGCTCCTGAAACATACAGTGGTGGGAAAAACTTTTTGGACTCCCCATGTATTTGTGATAAACTACATTAAAAACACTGCTCGACATTTTTTTTTTTTTTAAAGTATCTGCTTCAGACATTAAATGTGCTTTCATACATACTTTAAAAAGAATAAATCATAAAACAAATTACTTTAGTGCTGGTTAGTTCATGATTTTAATATATATGATGGTGTGTTATTCCACTTATATGCTGGTTTATATACATATATACAATGGATTTGTAAATATCCCACTAGAAATAACCTGTAAAGTGAATGGATCATCATGTGCAGACAGTGTTTTGAAGTAGATATGACACCAATATTCCTTTGGACTAAAACCTATTATGTTGAAGGATAATTTCACATTTTCACCCCAGACTTATCTTGGAAACTTGAGCCAACCAGCATTTAAGACTTACATTTTCTTTATCAGTAACATACATGTGGTAAAATGACATTAGTTTTATTCTGGAATCATTTTACTTGTAGATCAGTGAAATCATTCGCAATTCACTGAAATCTGACAAGTATTGTTCCCTTCTTCAAACCCACATGTTCCCTTCCACATGTTCCCTAATTTAATTTCGGTATATATTTATAAACCAAAAAAATCTGTCAAATGAAATACAAAAAATATTTTTCGGCAAATATTTCATGATAATATTAGAAACCGTAACATTTTAAAGGTGTGCAAAAACATTTTTAAACTACTCTTATCGGTCTAAATCCTGCAAAAATGTGGATGAAACCACTAGAACGCAGACATTATTTAGAAAAACCACATGTCATTTAACACTCTTTCATACATCTTCCTTTTTTTAATTAACACTGATTAAAATTTTTTTTTCTCAGTCTGATTTTTCATACACATGCACACTGACCTGACAGCTCCAGGAAGTCGGGTTTGTGGCTGAAGATTAGGTAGTTGTTGGCAATAAAGTGGAGGAGCCAGACATACAGCTGTTCTGCGTTGTGGCACTGTTCGGAGACACACAGGTGACAGATTTACCCAGACAAATATATACTGACTTTACAGGTTGTGTTTTGCTGGCTTAACCCAAACATATATCGCTTAAACATAGATGAAAGTAATGTTTTGACAGGTTCTATTTAACTATTTAATGAAGTTTGACTAACCTTTGCTCTGCGGAGGAGTCGAACCACGCTGATACCTGTTGATGCCAGCTCTCGACTGGGCATGCTCTGAAGGTAAGCGCACACACACACCTCACACAGATGCTGCAGTCGTTTCACTTGGTACATCTCCGCACAGACCAGCACTGCCATCGCCTGCAGCACACTGGCTGGACACACAAACACAAAACGGAGCCATCTGGTATATTTATGCAGCATTATTCACTCAGACACTAAATCATGCAGATTACAGTTTCGCCAGGTTTATAATGAAAAAGGCGGACACTTCCTTCTTGGTAATTAATGCCTCCATCAATATGCAGCAGATTTTTTTTAAAACATAACTACAATCCCTTATAGCTCAAAATGGGAGGGGGGGTTTATTACAGATAGTGGATTTTTAAAGGCCCATGTAATAAAACAACATAAATTAAAACATTGGTATTTTATTTATTTATAAATGTGTCCTTGGTCTGTTTCCATCCTATTTGGTGACTACAAAACTACAAAAGTGCAGACTCCGCCAAGGCACACCAGCCTTTCCACCTGAAAGACTGATCACTACAAAATTTTTATCACTTGTTCCTTGCGCCAGTATCAATTTTTCAAGAAATTTTCAGCCAAATCCATCTATAACATTTTGAATTGACATGCCAATTATCAAACAAACACATACAGACTGGCAAAAACTGTAAAAACAAAAAAAAAAAGCTGAAAAAATATTGAAATTTGTCATTCCACTGAAAACCACTTTTCCATGCTCCTTTTGGAATCTGATGGGTCACCCCGACTTACCAACACATGCTGCCTTTGAAAGTGGTTTGTAACCTCCACTGACTGCATTCTGCATTCACAGAAAACAACAACAGGTACGAGAGACCCAGAAAAAGCCGCTCCCTCTTACGACAGAGGGACTTTAGCGTCACCCACGTGGGGTTAAACCCGTCCCCGGCAGCGAATCTGAAGTAGCATTAGCATTAGCATCTACAAGAGAAGACGGCGCCACAGTAGCTGCTACACAAACTGGGGAAAAATGGCGGATCAAACTGGTTCATGTGCTCTCTGTGGAAATAAAGCCTTTTTTCCCTGCGCGTTTTCAGATCAAGTAATGGCACGAAACCTAGCTGGATGCTGCTTAGCTACAGCTAAATACATACACGGCGAGAGGGGAGGGGGGAGCGTTCCTTCACGCATTCTGAGCCAATCAGAGGCGCCTCGTGACCGCGTATGAGGAAGTACCGGTAAACTGTTGTTCGACCTCAAGTAATTTTTCTACCGGACAAAAACCGCTTGAAACAAAGCAATTTTTAAGCGTTTTTTTTTTTTTAAATAGAACTAACACAATGTAGTCAATGGAGAACACAGTAATAATGAAATAACCACGGAATAACATCTTCAAAAGGTATTACATTTTATTAAACTACAAAAGTATCCAGATTACAGACTCCACCAAGGTAGATTACCCCCCCTCACCACACACACACACACACACACACACACGCACCTCCCACCTCCCACATTCCTCTACCGATCACCACCAAAATGTAATCAGTTATTCCTTGTACCAGTATCAACATTTCCTGAAAATCTCAGCCAAATCCATCCATCACTTTTTGAGTTATCTTGCACAAAAACAAACAGATAAAACAAAAACATGAGTCCACAGTTCCTTGGCAGAGTAATTAAAGTCTTTAATCCCAGGACCAGTTATACTGTATGTACAGGTTCCAAAAGCAGAGGTGGTTAAAGTACTCACATTCTGTACTTAAGAGAAGTACAGCTACTTGTGTGAAAAATACTCTGGTAAAAGTAGAAGTACTGATTCAACTCTTCTACTTAAGTAAAAAAAAAAAAAAAAAAGTACAACTACTCAATTATAATAAAGTACAAAAGTAAAAAGTCAAACTTTTTTTGTCATGAAAGCAATAATACTTCAGAAAATAAAATGAGAAAAGTTCAAAAAGTATCTAAAACAAAGTTACTGTGTAGATAATGTGTTAGTTACTCAGTTTTGTGGATATGGGCAGGAAATTTAGGGAGATGGAAGAAAAATGACAATTGAGATAAAAAAAAAAGTTATAAATATGAGATAAAGATGCATAATTTCAAGAGGAAAAAGTCATAATTATGAGATAAAAGGTCAAATTTTTAGATAAGTGTCAAAATTGTGAGATAAGTCAAAATTATGAGATATAAAGTCACAGTTTCAACTGATTTTCTCTCTGAAGCTACTTATTTTTCGTACTGTCACATCTGTTTAGTTTGTCAAATTAACAAGTCTATTCTGAGAATATAAAGAGTTTAAAGTATAGATATTCATACAAAAATGTAGAGAGTAAAAAGTAAAAAGTTGCCAGAAAAATAAATACTCAAGTAATGAAGTACTTTTACTTCATTACTTTCCACCTCTGTCCAAAGGTCAGAACAGAACTGGAAAAGAAAGTTTGAAATATTCTGCTCCCACTGCTTGGAACAACCTACAGAGGACATGACACTGAAGGAACTAGTCTCTTCGAAAACATTCAGTCATTTTAAATCAATGGGAAGGTGACAAATGTGGATGTTTTTTCAATTGATTGAATCAGGCTCAACTTTGCGATGCTTTTAAGGAACATTGTTGAGATACCTTTAGTGCCTTTTAAAATAATGGTGTTTTTATATTGATACTTTTATCAGTTTGTTTTTTTTACTACTGACTTTTATTGTATTTCTGTATATTAATGTGGATGTGTGGCTGTGATTTCCATTTTATGTAAGTTATGCTGCTGCTGTTTTGAAAAAGAGATTTTTTTTTTTTATCTTAATGCACTTTTTTTTCCTGGTTAACTAAAGGTTAGAATAAATACTATACAAGTGCTACATCATTCCTGTCATTTGTCCATCAATTCTTCACATGAATAGTGTGTTCTGCATGTCCAAAATTAACTTTCACTCTATGTGAAACTAGATTTCTGTTTAACTGAATGTCTCAAACTAATAAATATGGGAATAAATCATACAATGATTCGTAAACTGGATGTAATTAATCAATGAATGTAGAATGTCGGTCAGTTTTTTTCCCCTTGAGTTACTATTTTCTTTTTAACAGGTGAGAAAATGTATATTACCTATTTGTCATCATGAGTGCCAACATTTGCCAAAAGATACATAACATTGATAGAATTTTAAAATAATTATAATAAATAAAAGCCTTCTATTGGATAATTATAGCAGTGATAAATATGTTTCAGCTGGATTGTGAAAGTGGTTCAAAGCAGCACAGGCATAAATTGGTCCAGACCTGAACCCCATCAGAAAATAATAAATAAAATAAAATAAAATCAGAAAAGTTTCAAAAGTATCTAAAATAAAGCCTTTAAAAGTGAGTTACTGTGTAGATAATGTGTTTGATCAAGTCACAGTTACTCTTTTTTTGTGGATATGGGCAGGAAATGTAAGAAAAATGGGGAAGAAAAGTCACAATTGAAATAAAAAAGTAATGAGATTAAAAAAAAAAGTTATAAGTATGAGATAAAAATGCATAATTTTAAAAGGAAAGAGTCAAAATTACAAGATAAAAAGTCAAAATTATGAGATAATAGTCATATAACTATTACATATAAAGCCACAGTTTCTTTCCTCCACTGATTTTCTCTCTGAAACTACTGATTTTTCATACTATCATATCTGTTTAGTTTGGAAAAATAACAAGTCTATTCTGAGAATGTGAAGAGTATAAAGTACAGATATTTATACAAAAATGTAGAGAGTAAAAGTAAATTAAATACTCAAGTAAAGTACAGATACCTAAAAATCTACCTAAATACAGTAATGAAGTACTTTTACTTAGTTACTTTACATCTCTGGTATTTGATAAACAGGTGGAAAGATTGAATAATGCAAATGTAATGAAATGAAAATATACCCATCAAGGTTGTTAGTTAGTTTTTACTTAGTTTTTCATTCAGGTTTTTTGTTTGTTAGTTTGTCAACAACTTTACACAAAAACTACTGAACCAATTACCTTGAAATTTAAAAAAAAAAAAAGGTGCAAGGTGGTCCAGAATAGATCTCGCAAAATTTTTGTTAAATGTAAGTCAGAGTTCAAAGTCACCAAAATGTGTTTTCACAATGATAAGAGAATAGGGCAAATCAGGTAAAATATTTGCGAGAGGCGGGCTTTTTAAATATATGTAGCATTTCAATAAAAATTCGAGTGTACAAAATATTAAAGGAATTTTAAGAGTAAATTGCAAAATTACATGTTTGCAAATGCACGCAATGACTGTCAAATGATCAACCCTGCCACTCCTATTATGTCATGTCACATTGTTAAATCAGATTAGCCTTAATGGAAGCAGATTTCTGTCATTTGCATCAGTCACACGGCACATTCCGCATCCTTTACTTCCTTCTACACGCCCTGATTCTCTGCTTGTCTTCTATCAGACGCGCCGCAGACATGTACAGTCTTATCTGTGAATACACAACGACATCACATATAAATCGGCGGCAGGTTCGACGTCATTATATCATGAATTCAAGCTTCGTTTATGTGGCTGCCAGATGAGTACCCTTCCTTTGACCTTGACTGCTGAGCCCTTACATAACTGTACGGTGTCTGCAGTCCCTGGAGCTGCTTCACTGCTTTAATATCCTGTTTTCAGGGCTCAAAAGAAGGTGGTTTCTCTGGTAACTGCTTTCTTACCCTCCTCCTCGTACATGAAGATGCATCTGACAGGTTGCTGGGTAAATTTTTAATGACTTGTTCCCATCAAACGACAATGATCTACAAAACAGGGACATTGTCGGCACAGAGGAGGGATTCAGAATATATTCACGTGCGTTCAGCAGCTTCATTATGTAACAATACTGAGACATCTGGTGTAATAGGTAACCTATACTGTAAACATTAGTCACAGTGTAAATACAATTTGCATCTAATGATAGAGGGATTAGCCAACTAAAAAGATTGACCATTAACTTCTCAAATGTGATGATTTACACAGTTTTATTCTAATTTCTATTTCATGGGGAGTCACAGAAATGTCTTCACAATACTAATTTCCTAAATTATGAATCATTCACCTAGATTCTGATTCAAATAATCAACTACTATTAACTTTTAAAGGAGTGATATTATGTTTTGTTTTGTTTTTTAATGGAATTATGGTTTCTAAAATATCTCCCTGTGGTCTACATAAACTCTAAAGTCTATACATAGGTTTGAATTATTCATTCATTCAACTTTACAGGTTAGAATAATGACACCACAAAGGTGTCATTATTTTAAGAACTGAGGTGAATTTGCTGAAGGGATGGTCTAATATTTTTTTCCATGAATGCAGTTGAGCTTAGGTGTGTCTTCACTAATTCTGTAATTACATCGCATGAGGCCATTTGTTTTTCGCAGACTGAGATAAATGAAGTAGTGAAGCAGAAAGACTCATGCTGCTTCTGTTTAATTTTGGGAGGAAAATACATTAATTTGCTTTACTGGAGCTCAACTACAAATAGAAAGTGTCCCATTTTGTTTGGGGGTACTTTTCAGTATTAAATACATGATGAATGTTATTGACCACTATATGTGATGGGGATATGATGGAAATATCTTTATTTACATCAAGAAAAACAACCTTCTGACAGCAAGTAATGATGTCAAAATTAAATAGTCAGTACTGATTTTCACTCATCATTACTTTTATTTAAAAAAATTTTTTAGAAAACAAAATGGGGGTGTGATTTTTTAACTACATCTGGGATTTCCAAAAAATATTTCATCAAATTTAAGTGAAAAGTTGCTGTCTACAGACAGGTTCAAATTGTTGGAGGATATGTGGGTAAAATAAGGCTCATCACCATCATGTTTTGTGGAGATTTTTTTCCAACAAGGGGGCCCAACAGAAATAGGAAAGGGGGGGGGGGTCCTTCACGCATTCTGAGCCAATCAGAGACGCCTCGTGACCACGTATGAGGAAGTACCAGTAAACGCCGTTGTTCGACCTCAATTCATTTTTCTACCGTGCAAAAATAGCTTGAAACTAGAAAAGCACTCTGAGAGACCTCCACCAAGGTAGGACCCCCCCCCCCCCCCCGGATCACCACCAAAATGAAATCAGTTCTTCCTGTTCACATTTCCAACATATCCTGAAAATTTCTTCAAAATCCGTCCATAAGTTTTCGAGTTATCTTGAACACAAACAAATAAACAAACAGATAAACGGCGGCAAAAACATAACCTCCTTGGCGGAGGTAACAAAGCAATCTGAATGTTTTTTTTTTTTAAATAGAACCAACACACAATACATTCAATAACAATGGAGAACACAGCAATATTAATGAAATAATCATGGAATGACTCCTTTAATGTATATGATGGTGTGTTATTCCACATATATGGAGGGTTATTTACATGTGCACGATGGATTTGTAAATATTCCACTAGAAAGAACTTGTAAAGTGAATGGATCATAATGTGCAGTCAGTGTTTTAAAGTAGATGTGAGACCAATATTCCTTTGGACTAAAACTTGTTCTCTTGTGAATTCTAAGAATTTCACATTTTGACCCCAGACTTATCTTGGAATCTTGAGCCAACCAGCATTTAAGACTTGAGTTTTCTTTATCACTAACACACATGTGGGATCATTTCATTAGTTTTATTTCGGAAGCATTTTACTTGTAGACCAGTGTAATAAACATTTGGGCTAACAAGTATATGTTTGGGAAAGTCAAGGCTGTTTGGTATGAGTTTTTTTTTTTTACTTTTTTTTTAGTCTCTGTATGTTTTTGTCATAAACATACAGCTGAAAGTCACATGAAGCTGGAGGGTAAGCGTTTATTCGCAGTTGGATCAGGAGGATTACAAAAGCTTTAGGGTTGTCGTAACACCTCGTGTCTTTCACTAGAAAAATGTTTTACGAACGGTAATTATTTTGAAATGCAGCTTACAACATGACAGATACTGACAGAGGAAAACAATAGCACGTCTGAGGCTGGCACCATCAAAAGCAGATGAAGCACTGATACCATGGGTTGAGTTTGTCAGGACTAGATCTAATTTAATTTAAGCTCAGATCTTTTCTTCACTCGCCTCCTGAGACTGACACTGGCATCATGTCGCAGTCACACAGATGGCTGAAGGGACTTGTCATCTGCGATATTGTTCATGTGTGTTTCATGAGCGAAGTTTAGAGGAAAATGGTGCTGTATGTCTGTCAAGTGTGTTTTCATTTCAGAGCGGTTTTTATTTCGAGAATACGTTAAAATCACACAAAAAAAAAAGTTTGCACTCTGTCACAGACTGTATTTTATTTTTGTTTCATCTTAGTCACAAATGAACCGAGCTTTAAGTATTTATGACGTATCAAGCAAAAAATTAAATAAAATTAACATACTAGACAAATCTAAATCTTACCAGGTGTATTTTGCTCATTTCTAGTCATAATATCTCACATTAAAAACATATGGTGCCAGGTACAACGAACCACGCCCCTTGTGAAGGTTTTCGTTCTTAATAGACATGTTCCTCTGAAAACCTTGCAAGGTCACTCAAGGTCATGATGCCATTTTGGAGCCTACATGTACTTTCCTATCTGTCAACAGTAGTAACTGAGTACTTATTATCACTTTTTTTTGGAGGTATGACCATTTAAAATCACGTGACCTCAATTTTGATCATTTAAGGTCAATCAAGGTCAAAGGTCACGACACACTTTTGAAGCCTCTTTTCTTATGTCATCTGGACAATGGGTTTTTTTGTCCAGTGTTTGATATGTTGTTGAGCAAATACTACTACTACTACTACTACTACTACTACTACTACTAATAATAATAATAATAATAAATGTATATATAAATGTATATATATATAAATGTAAATGTAGATCTTAAAAATCAGATTTTTTTAACTTGTTCCCTTGAGAGATTTTTTGCTTGAATTAAGCAAGAAAAAAATCTGCCAATGGAACAAGTGAAAATTATTTCTTGAAATAAGATTTACTATAAAATAAATAATAAAATAAAAAATTATATTTAATTATTATATTAAATATAATAAAATTAAGTTTTTCTATCAAACTTACAAGTCATTCTTTAGTTGATTATGTTGTATTTCAAATGTGATAAGAAGCTTTGACTGGAAATGACAAAAATACACTTGGTAAGATTTAGATATTTGCAGTGTAACAAAAACCAGGAGGAGATACTAAAGGCAGAAGAATGAAGAACATAAAGAGCCTTTTCCGGTTCATTCACTTTCACCCTCATATCAAATCTGCCAGTGGGTTTAATTACCTCAGAAGACAAAAGGATGAGAGCCTCTCTCTAAATGTAGTCCGGCCCTCGCTGCAGATGTGCTTGTAATTTAAATTTTTACTACTTCACATTACTCTTTGCATGTAAAGGTCATTCCTGTTATCTAGCAACATTTTGCCTCTGTAATTGTTGGGCCGGTATTTTTTTATTATTTTTTTTTGTATGACCTTCTGTCTGAACAGTGACATGTTTAACTTCAAGGAGAATGTGAAAGCTATTCAGGGGATGAAAAATATGACATAAATAGTTATGAAGCAGACAGAAGAATACATATGAAGACTCTATAAGAACAGGGTGTAAAAATGTTTGAAGATAATTGACTTTTATGCTGGAAAAAAATGTTCTACTTACAATGTTATTTTTCTTACTTCTACTAAAAACATCTCAGAACATAATCACTTAAAGAGTGACTTGAAAGTGAGATATAAGAACTTAATTTTAGACAATAAACCTTGTGAACCTTACTCACCGAGATAATTTACTCTTGTTTCATTGGCAGATTTGTTTGTGTGAATTAAGCAAAAAAACAAAATCTTATATCTCATAAGATTTCCAAGACCTACTCTGCCTTACAAAGTACAACGGCAGTAACCGCATTTTTTTTGGTGAAAATGAGTTATTGTGTTTTTTTGCAACATCTTTGTCATGTAATAAAATATCTCATCTCAAATGTCTGTCGTTTTGGAGAAAATTGGTGGGTGTTTGTACAGTAACTACAAAAAGTACTAGTAAAACAAAACAAAAAGGCAGTAAAGACCATTACTGTCTTCTTACTAATGTCCATTTAGGACCCTGCACCAATAGTTTACAGTGAATCACTGTATTAAACTGAAACAGATTATGGAATTACTGTATTTTCGACTGTCAATGAATAGTTTTTACGAAGGTTTTTCATATATAAAAGTCGCATTCAGTGAAGGCAAAATCATGAGATAAAAAGTCAAAATCATGAGATAAAAAGTCTAAATCATGAGATAAAAAGTCAAAATCATGAGATAAAAAGTCTAAATCATAAGATAAAAAGTCAAAATCATGAGATAAAAAGTCTAAATCATGAGATAAAAAGTCAAAATCATGAGATAAAAAGTCTAAATCATAAGATAAAAAGTCAAAATCATGAGATAAAAAGTCTAAATCATGAGATAAAAAGTCAAAATCATGAGATAAAAAGTCTAAATCATAAGATAAAAAGTCAAAATCATGAGATAAAAAGTCTAAATCATAAGATAAAAAGTCTAAATCATGAGATAAAAAGTCTAAATCATGAGATAAAAAGTCAAAATCATGAGATAAAAAGTCTAAATCATAAGATAAAAAGTCAAAATCATGAGATAAAAAGTCAAAATCATGAGATAAAAAGTCAAAATCATGAGATAAAAAGTCAAAATCATGAGATAAAAAGTCTAAATCATAAGATAAAAAGTCTAAATCATGAGATAAAAAGTCAAAATCATGAGATAAAAAGTCTAAATCATGAGATAAAAAGTCTAAATCATAAGATAAAAAGTCTAAATCATGAGATAAAAAGTCAAAATCATGAGATAAAAAGTCTAAATCATAAGATAAAAAGTCAAAATCATGAGATAAAAAGTCTAAATTCCCAGTCACTAAGCACTACCAGAATTATTCTATATATAAGGTGCACTGTGTTTTTTGTAGAACTAGTTAATATGCAGTAACAATAACTTCCTCATGTCCAATAATCTACCTGCAAATACTGGGGCTGAACAACAAGAGAACTTGAAAGTCATTTTTCTCAGTTTGGTGTCTGTGCAGTTACTGCCTTTTTACTTTGTATTACAGTACTGTCTAAAATAAGTTCTTTATATCTCACTCAAAAGTTTCTCTTTATGTTATGTCTTATTTTAAGATTGATGATTGACAAGAAATGAGAAAAATACACTTGTTAAGATGTAGATTTTTTGCAGTGTAGCACATGAATTTTCTGAATTTCTGTAATAATTGCAGTTGTTGTCTGTGGTTTAAGAGCTCATCTTAACCCCATGCAGATCTCCTATGTCTGTCATTTGTAAAGCAAATATTCCACCATTCCACTGGGAAAAATGGTGCCAGAACATATTTCCTATGTTATTTCAGTAAACACAGACATCCTGGAGTCCAGGATATGGGTCCAGTGCCAATCAATATCTCTGTGATTTGGTGAGATGTGAAACATTTTTGTTTGTGCATTTATTTAAAATAGCTGCAGAAAAATTATTAGACTACCCTTATTTTCTTCATTTTCATGTTAATTTTAGTGCCTGGTACAATTACAGGTACAGAAAATAGGAATAGGTGTCCTACAGTTTCCCAAAAAATTAATGTAAGACTTTTAAAAACAAATTTCGAACATTTCGCGACCATAGTGTCAAAAATTCATAACTCATAAAATGTATGAAAGTGTATTTATTTATTTATTTACTCCAACACCTTCATTTCCACTGCAAAGTTAGCAGCAACTGTTCCTAATTTTAATATAAGATTCAAGATTCCTTTATTACCATTCAACATATACCAGACAGTTACTCAGAGGAACTAAAAGTCAAACATTCTTAAATTAAAATATGTACATAAGAGATTTTGTACGTATGTCATAACTCTACAATTAAAATAAATTAGTAAAAACAATGAATTTAAAAAAAAAAAAGCATAAAACCCTAGCAAAGTTAAAACTATAAACTGTCAGGTTTGAACTGACATTACTTTCCTGGTAGCTTGGGTATTTCCCAGACACATTTAAACACAATATAGCCAACAGGTTTATGACAACATAACTTATTACTCTGCCAAGGAATGGGTGGAGTTATGGTTTCATTGGTGTTCATGAATTTGTGGGTTTTGTTTGTTATTTAGCAAGATAACTCAATAAGATATGGATGGATTTGGCTGAAATTTTCAGAAAATGTTGACACTGGCACAAGAAATAAGTGATTAAAGTTTGGAGGTGATTTGTAGAAGTATGTGGGTGGGGGGTACATCTGTGTCTTTCAGGAGGGGGACTAATCTGCCTTGGCTACGAGTACTTTACTAGTTTAATAAAATATAATACCTTTTAAATACTTTTTTAAGTTATTAAAGATTGGTAAAGTCAGGACTGAAGACTTTTTAAGACCCCATAGGAACCCTGGGAAAGGACATACAATCCATAAATAAAATACTGATAATTATTGTCATTTTTGTTTAAGAACCAGTTCAGTCTGTGACATAAGTATAGAACATTTGTGGTTTTAAATCATTTCATGGCTTACGGTTCTTGTGGAAGAGATTGCTACCTTATAAATATATGTCTATTTTTGAGTACATCTTAGGGGCAGAAGCCACCATATAACTGTAACAGCCCACAGAGCAGTGGTCACAGTGGTGTTGCGTACGTCTTGGTTGTGTGTAGTATTCTCACCAGGACAGCAGGAGTCAGTATAGAGGTACTCCAGGAATGACAGGAAGGTATCTGAGGACACACCGTGGATTGGCACCACTCGGCTCCGGGCCTCTGCATACTTCCCACTAAACATGGCTGCCATGACATCACAGCGTGCCACCAGAACTGCCCGGTGGGCCGGCAACACACTCCCTAATACAAACACACACATGTAAAATTTACATGGAGGTACAGAATGTCAGAAGAATGTCTGCTGAGAAAGTGTCACAGAGCTACCAAGGATTATAATTAGTTCATAATTAATGTACTGAATATTAAATGGTACTTTGCTTCTGAAAAAGCTTTGAAGATAATTATAAACAGGTTTAAATATTGAATAATTTTCACTGTTTGTCACTGTCACTTTGGCACCATCACACGAGTAGAATGTAATTTAGTTTGGCTTGGTCATTTTAATTAACCGGGAACAAATGACATGTAATCTCCTGAATGTTTGGCACCATTAGCAGTCAAGTTCATTTCACTCCACAGTTGATCAATAACGGGCAAAATAATGAAGCATCAATATAGAAAATACTCTTGTAAAATGCTTTCAATGACTTATGAAGATTGAAATTGCTGCAAGGACAAGAGAAGCTCACGGCACTTGCTATGACAAAAATTGATTAGGAGAAGCTTCGGGGTACTATTTTGTTTTTGTTTTTTCAGTTTGAGCCTTTAATAGAGGAAAACCTAAATGCAGCTTGTGGAAAAGCTTTTGTTAAGATGAAACATGACAGGGAAAGAAGACAGCCAGTCCCCCGGACAGTTTTATCTTATTTTGTCACTAAATGGACGACCGAGCCTGGGACTGAGATCATAATTCAATCAAGGCTAATAAAATGTGACCTTCCTCTGCAGTGTGACGGAGCATCAATTGGTAAATGTGTGCGTGTCCGAAAGATTATCGCGCACCTACCTTGCACCATGAAGATGACATCTGAGTAAAGAGGGGAGTTAAACAGGTTAACAAGAGTCTGCGGTCCGAGCTGAGCCGCCCGTGCACTGGGGGTGTCCCTGGAGACCTGCACACACAGTACACACAAAAAGCCAAAAGAGGTGGACACAGCAAGTTAACATTCCTGAGGTGGATGTCAGGAACTAGTTAGCGGCAAAATTGTGATTCTGCACATCTATCCCACCTCCCCTGTGGAATACAAATTGCCCTCTCTGCCAGTCTTGCTTAGCACTACCCAAACATACTTCAACTGCAATGCCAAGAACAACATGACAGAGCTGGCGAACACTGAAAACAGACCGGGAAGCAGACTGCCAACCAAAGCGGTCTGTTATTGACACGTCCGTGCCCTTTGAAAGCAATTTAAGGATGTATATTCTAATAGCTGCATGCAGGATACTGCAGTGTGCAGCCTGATAAAAACAGCTGTAGAAGAATAGGTTAAATGTGAATGTGAAGAGAATATCATTTTGAAGAAGTGCACACACATTTTTTAAAAGTCCATAAATGAACTCAGTCGAGGGATCCCATTACCATTATGTGACCTTTCTCTGTCAACCGAAGCACAAAGATATCCATATGCTCACACTTCTCCACTGCTGAGGGAGCACTAAGTAAACATGGAGTCTTCAGAAGAGACTGGGTCAGAATCAAGCCTCGTTGATTTAAGGAGTCAATGCAATGTTTATGGAAAGCAAATTTTAGCCATTGTCACAGAGTGAGACGACCTGGAGGTGTTTGTAGAGGATAGGATCAAATCGTGACAGGACATTAGTGTGTCTCATCCTGTTAAAGTGGGCCAGGATTCTCTGTGTGGCAGCTCGTCTCAACGCTGCCTCAGGTGGAAGACCTAGTTCAATCCAGATGGGTTGGTGGACCGTGCATGGTGCCAAAGGCTTGTCAGACGCAGCCATGTCATATCTTCTGATCGCTCTCTAAATGTTAAAGTCTGCTTCCCATTACATACAGACACCTCATGTTTGTTTTCTGTTTTTTTTACTAAGACATAATGCATTACATTACATGATGCCACATTTTTTTATATGGACAGAGGGTTTCAGGGATTGGGATCAGTATTCACAGATCGTGTGCTGTGCTTCTGACCTCTTCTGAGAGCGTGTTTTGTTTATTTGTGCTGATTCACGCAGTATCTAAGAGGTGATTATAGGAAGTAATTATGTAAATATACTAATTATAGCTGAATTATTACTGTGTTGTTTGCAAACAAGGCCGTGCTAATTAAGGCACTATCAAAGACACATTACAGTTGTTTAACCTTTTTCTTAAGGACAGTTTTTCACTGTAAAATATAAGAACTAAAGCCAGATTATTCAATTGTCGTAAAAATGTGAATGTATTAGAAAAGAGGAGGAAATTCTTGAAGCCTCTGAGTGGATTCATTGTAAACATTCAAGCCCTCACCCTGTCTCTGCCGATTAGGGATCGTATGCGGTCCATAAGCTGAGCCACGGCCAGCGAGTTCTTCAGCTTCTCTTCCAGGGCCTCCTGGAGGTGCTCCCACTCCCACGCTCCTGCAAAACATCCACAAACACATGGATTCAGGAGAGTCACAATACGGTCTAGTTTACTGAAACTATGAGACACAAGCTTTTCAAACTGGCTGTGTGCTCCAGCCACCCACATACCTTATACTAAACACTCTAGGCCCACTTTAATCAGACCATGCTTGTTCCAAAAAAGTGTCTACTTGTATAATCTATTACGGTTGAGGGTGGGGCTCATGCCAGATTCCCCAAAAGTCAGAGAAAAATCAGTGACTGTGAGACTTTTGAATGCAACACAATAATGGTAGTTTATTCATACAGACACAGAGCGTATACTTTAGTTATATAACTTCATTGTATTTATTTCAGTTTCATCTTTTGAGAGTTTCCTATATAACTTGATATATGCAAGGACTTTTTTGTAAAGGATAAAGCTGACAACTCAGTATTGGTGCTTCTATGAAACTAGGTTTATTTTGATATCTGGCACTTATACCATACAAGAGAAAGTTAGACATATTTTCCCCTTAGGATATACCTAACCCTCAGATAAATGCAAAAAAATATATATTCTCTTGCTTTGAGCTGTCCCAAAATTCATGATTTTTACTCAAATAAAGGGGCCAAAAGTAGGATGAAAATTGCAACAGGAAAAGCTACCTCGGTGTCTGGTTTTATATAGCGTTATAAATGAAGATACTGTTAAATTTGACAATCCTAGTGTTTTTTAAAATCCAGACATGTGGTGTTTTCGTGAATCTTTGTCTCATTTCAGGTTCTGTGTGTAACCCATGCTGTCCATTGCCCTTTTAAAGATAAATAAATTGCAATAGTGGTCATTTTGGTGAAACACTTTTAGTTTGATTCCTGAAATGTACTTGTGAGAGAATAAAAAGATATTAGAAAAAACAGTTGCATGGAATTTTCTTGTTCTTTTTCCTGTGGTTATGTTGGGGTAAATCATTGCAGTTAGAATCATCGGTGCACTGCTGGAATACTGACGAGACATCATTTCAGGGGAAAATTCCAATAACACTGAGTTGTCTGTGGATTTGCTTTGTGTAATAGTGTGGGTATTGGGGGAAAAACCTGAAAGGAAAAGAATGGGGTGTTCAGTATAGAAACCTGCTCTGTGGGACATGTAGATTTTTGTATACGTGCGTCAAATAAAAATGTGTTTATCTGAAATATAGTTATGCTCTTATCTCAGTAGGCAAGGCAAATGTATTTGTATAGCACATTTTGTGTACAGGACAATTCAAGGTGCTTTGTATAAAACATATTAGAAAGTTAAAATGAAAAAACATTATTAAAATGCCTTAAAAGACAGTGAAAATAAGATGCATAAAACATTTAAAAGACAATTAAGAATTTAAGTAAATATTTAGAGTTAAGAAAAGACCCAAAGTGCTTCCAAACTAGCCTGATAACATTAGTCTCCTTTTTTTTTTTTTTTTTTTTTTTAATTTTCAGCCCTTCTGTCCAGTTTTTTTATGTACCAGTTTCATAGAAGAAAATCTAAAGTGCATTTATTCATGACTGAGCCCTGCAGCTTGATTGGAGTGGTTCACTCTGTCTCACCAAGAGACACACATAGACTGTCAAGGGAGAAGGGAGCTGGACTGGGCAGGATTTAGCTCATCATTAGTTCATAATGACAGTATTTCAGCTGATAGAGGGATTAACTCAACACAAGGTGCCGGATAATGACACTGCACGGTGCAAACACCTCACAGGCAGCATTGGAGATTAACTCAGTCGCTGTTGTGCTGACATATGATGCATCCAAACACTAGAAACATAATAGTAGGCTATATGTAATGTAACTGTAACATTTCTCACTTCTGACCTTTGCTCCAATAACCATTAAAGATCCTGTTATAAATGACCCAACATCAGAAACTTAGATAAACTAAAATTAATTACACAGGTCATTTCTAAAAGAACTGGTCTGTTGTTTAAAATGTCACCTTAATATAAGACAGGGGTTATCACAAGCATGTGCAATAATTTCTCCATGCCACATATGTAATTGTATGTGCAAGACACGAAAATACACACAAAAGCAACCATGACAAATTCAATAATTCAGCAGCAGGCTACAAGAGGAGACACAGTCTCACAGTGTTATCATCACACGAGCCAAGTCACGGCCTCAGCGAGTGTCCACACACATTCAAACCACCAATGTGGAATTACACCATGAGAATGCTGCTGTGTGTTTTAGTGTTGAGATGGATATTGTTATGGAAATTTGTTCTACTTAGTCACAGATGACAAGTGTGCGGAATTGAATTGCAAGCATCAGATATTTGTCCCATCTCGAGGAATCCACGTTTACCACAAATGAACAATAAATAATAGTGAACAATGTGGTTGAAATATTTCCATGGGCAATGAAGGCTCACATTCATATATGATTAGTCAATTTAATAAAAATGCACTAAAATGGTTCCGCTGTGTGTGAGGTCAGCTGCTCGAACATACAACAGACTCACAATGTTGAAGGTTAACATTAGTCATTTTTCACACAACACTAAACACCATCTCCCTGCAGTGTTTTACGAAAACGTGACATTCGTGTTCTGCTCCCATGCAGACATCTTTCTAGTTTCACTGTTTTTTGTAAAACACACACACATTTGAACAATGTGCTCAAGTCCCAACTGTCCAACCAGCGAAACAGTCCCACCATCATGTTATCTCAAAAGAATGTCCACCACTCCTTCACCAATCATCTCCTTTCTCACTCTCACATCGTGCCACCTTTCTATTTCTCCGTGCTCACAATTTTACACTCCTTACTTTTCCTTTTTTTTTTTTTTTTTTTGACTGAAAACCACTCAAGGACTCATATATGAGTGAATGAAAACACTCACTATGCTCCCTTTAACTGCTGGCTCTCTTATTCTTATTCATGCAGTCACTCACAGAGACTCAGTCTAACCCTATAATCTTCTTCCCTCTTTCCTCGCTGTTCATCTGCACGTACACATTCTGGGTCTGCGTTCCCCTGTGTGCATGTATGTACACGTGTATGAAGTCAGTCCATCAGTGCAGATCGCATGCATGTTAAAAGGCTGCCATGAATCAGATGCTCGCACAGCTTTCTGTCGGTAGGACTCCTGCATGACATGCAGCCTGTGATAAAGCACTGGCATGCACAGGCACTGCAAATCTCACATGCAGCAAACACAGCACTGCAGACTTTAAGCCGCAGGACTGAGAAGATTTTCATTATGGCACTGAAGTTGCAGAGAAAATCACACGCCTGTTTAACAAGGTTTCATATGTAGAGAGGGGAATCCACAGCTGGGTGCAAGTGGCGATTCATAATGTGTGTCAATGTTTTAGCTGTTTTACTTCATGATTTCTTGTGCTCCTATCTTTGTTAGGTGAAGTTAATATACATTGGAAATAATTCAGCATGATAGTTTCATCGCTGCGCTCATTCTTTGTTCATGTAAATGTGATGCCCTTGTAACAGGCAGCAGACTCAAATTCCATCAACAAATCCCATTATCCATCAACATGATGCAAGTTCATTTTCTACACAGACATGCCTCTGTATACTAATCCTTCCTAAATGACATCCATAATGTTGACTAGAAAACAGCTGCAGGGAGATAAAGTAAACATACAACAGTGTGAAATCCCACTATCACCCAAAGAATGATCAGGTCATAAATTAAAATACTGCCACTGCTTACTATCAAGAACTTTTAATTTGACTGATCTCTATTCTTCAGTATAATGGAGCATTGGACAGGACCCAATAGCCAGCAAAATACCTTCTACTGCCAGGGGATATTAATCACCACATCTAAATTATTAGAAAAAAAGAAACTGCTTTTGGGGAAAGAAGTTCCCATGCTGTGAATGTCAGTGCAGCTCTGATAGGTGTATTTACACTCTAGTTCAAGTGGACAAAATGGGTCTAAGGTACTGACAACAAACACAGGGAGGAATCAAGGCTGAAATACCACACAAAAGGCCACCGCCAAACTATTAACTACTGCAACTACTAAAATAAATGATATCATAAATCACTGAATGCATACCGTGGAGTAGATAGCCGGCAATGAATACAACAGAAAAAAAAGAGGCTGTGGAGCTTTATAGCAGGAAATAACTCAACTTTTCAAAGAACAATGCACATGATCTCCCCAAAATCCTGTAATGTGATGGGGTAAAGTGACAGAGGCCGGATTTCTGTGGATGAAGTGCATTTTGGCTCCTATTTTGGATTCAGTTCTGTGTTCTGGTCTCTGTTTGGCACTGCTTGTGTAACTGCTCATGATGCCAAAAAGTCCAATTGGGAAATTTCATCTGAGTGAAACCATGGGGTTTTAATTAGTGGGAGCAGGAAACTTCATTGTAGCCCAGTCATTGTACTTTGTGTAACGTTTGATGCAACGATGGTTTAACAGCACTATTGTTTTCAATGATTGTGTCCACATGGAGTACAATGTTTTATTTTATTTTAAAATGTATTATTATTTTACAACGAAGAAGCCTTTTTTTTTATAATACATAAATGTAACATCAAAAGTCTATGTGAAGAGCAGCATCAAATGGCTGTTTCATTGATTAATCAACTGAAGATCTAAGTGTCTACCAAATTGCATGGCGATGAAAGTTGTCAAGATAATTTGGACTACACCCAAGTGATGGACCCACCAACCAACCATGATATTGTCATCCCTAGAGCCACAGCACTGTCTGAAAGGGACAAAAAACTGATCCTAGCCACACAACCAAGACTATTGTCTGGAATTCTTAGTCTTCTGCGAGCGTAAATGCATATATTTGTGTTATTAGATAAAACAAGCACATTTCTAGATCTATATTGTAAAAGGCAATTTTATATATAATTTTCTTTATGACTTCTCTACTACTTTCTTTACAATCTGTTCTCTGAAATGTAAGTGGATATATCATAAAATAACACCACCACCAAACCAAGGCAGACCCCCCCCAAAACACACACACACACACACACACAAAAAGACCTAAATGAGTGAAAGGTTTCACTTTCACTTCTGTGAGTCCAGGAGTGTTTTTGCATAAAGTTGCTGATAAACAGACAAACAAATAAACTCCCAAAACAATACCTTTGCCTCCCCTTTGGGCGGTGAGGTAACAAACAAACAATCAAACTTCAATGAAAACAGACAGACCCCAATGAAAACATACCCTCGTAATAAAACCCAGGTTAGGTGGAATGGAGAAAGCTGGGGTACCCTATAAAGACCCACATCGACATGTGCACACTCATATAAACTCTACACAGAAGGGTCCCAGGCTGTTGTGGGTTCAAATCTAGTGTATGTTAAACATTAAAGTTGTATGTTTGGTGCAAAATGAACACTATTTATATGATTTATCTGATTTTTTATATAGAGCGGTTTCTCCCAGACCTCATTTTATAAGCCCAGGGTCCTAGTCTTTCTTAAAAAAATAACTCAAACTTATTCAAGTGAATCTAGACACTAAATGTACACTTTCCTGCTACTGCACAGATTTACACCACCTCAATAATGCAACGCTGATGTTACCCAAAACATCAACATAACATCAAGTGATACGACTGATCTACTGAAACATTAAAGCACTGTTCGCAGGTCAGTCAACCTTATGCAGCAGCGTTTTCCCCAGTGGACCACCAGGCCTTGCTAGCCCTCCCCCAACAGGCGAAGTGTAAGTATTTATTATTTATTATAAATAAATGTATACATGTTACAACTAGTGATACGAACCATAAACTTAACTTGAATGTTAATAATGTAATGTCAAGAGTCTGACCTGGCTCTGGATATGGATTTAAATTATCTGTATAATAAAGTTGAAATGTAGCCTTTACACTTCCTTAACATGTTTTCTTTTAAATAAATCATGATCAAGCCTCAGTAGGACAAGTTTTTATTCCAATTATCCCACTTTGTGGATTCTGTCATTAAAATTAATTCATTCATTCATTCATTTATGTATTTATTTATTTATTTATAATTAAAGGCGAATAAGGTGCAGTTCAGAGTGTGCACTTTTTGTTAACAGTTGGTGTAAGTATTGTTAGTAAATGTTGTACAATAACACGGTATGGGTGTAATTACATTTTTCTTGTAAACTTTTTACTTTTTTTTTTTTTTTTTTTTTTTACAAAAACACAGTGGGCCATTGACTACCGACCCTACCACCAGGCTTAGCAAAATTTCTGGGGGAAACCCTGTGTAGGTGTTGTTTCCAGCACTTAAGTAAAAAACATTACAGATTTATTTATTTGTCCCAAAAAAAATTTTTTCCAGTTTTTGATGACCCTTTCATCCATAAATTTCACATCAAATTGATCTTTAGTGGCAGGTCTTCTTCTTTCATTAAAAACACAGAATTGAGAAATGTATTATTGACTGTCTTTAGATTCTTTTAACAGACAGGTGCAGTGTTTGTTTACTTACTTGAATAGTTCACACAACAACATCATGTGACGCTTCTGACGAAGGCTACAGAAAGTAGATGAAACTATTCAAGCAGGTAAACAAACACTGCACGTGTCTGTTAAAAGAATCAAACTATAAAGTCATTAATAATTAACTAAAGGCAAAACTTTACTCAAAAATGCTTTCTTTTCATGGACACCATATGCTGCACACAACTGGAAGCACATTGAAAATTAATGTATTACAAGCAGGAAATATATTGCACATGGAATTTTCCTTGAGCAAGAAAGATCTCCTAAGGAATAATCTGGATTTTGAGATTTAGGCATTTTTCACAGAGCAAAACCTCCATCAAATCAAAATACTTTAACAAATTGCACTGCTCTACCCACAGGTTATGTTTATCAAACTTTTAAGATTTTACTTTTCTGTGAGTGGTTAAATAGGTGAGCCTGAGGACGACATATCTATCCCACAGAAAATAGAAAAGTGGTGCTCATTATAGATGTAGGTTATGTTTTATTGACCTAGCCCACTGGCAGCAGAGGTTTCATGTTTGTCTCAGAAAAAAAGCAGTTTTAATAAGCAACAAAAAACTTATAATGACACCGATGGACAACAGCCAAAATAGAAAGAGACAGTGCTTCAAAATGCAACTGATCAATTGTAGCAGGTTTAGTGTAAAAATACTGATTGAGAATAAAATGATGACACACAAATGGATGGACAGACATGCTGACCACTACATTATACATCATGATGATGGCAGGTCAAAGACTGATAGCTTACCTCTGTAGATGAACATCAGCGTCTCCCACAGGCACATACACAGGAGTGGATCCTTCACCACCAGCCGAGAAAGGCGCCCACTCGGGTGTCCGTCCGTTCGCGGCATGTCATCAATAATCCCTCCATCCCAAGTGGAAAGCAGCGAAGGGGGGCCTCCATCCCGATCTCTGCAAACACACCTCGACTGGGGGCGTTCCCTGTCCAATGAGAGATGCAAATCAGCTTTTAGCGGTTACATTTAAGCAGGTTTGAAGAAGGGGTTGGACTCCTACTGGATACACACTCAGGTGATGACAGGACTTGTTAAGTTCCATCTTTCCAACAAGATAATATCTCTCCTACCTGGTCTTGGGCCCCAGGAGCAGCTGTCTGAAATATGGGCTGACAGCACACAGCACGGCTGCATGCGCCCATCCCAATTCTTTCCCAGAGTCCCCGGCATAGAAAGCCACATCCGCAAACTGAACGCCACGCTCCAGCAACCACTGCATATCTTGGGAAAAGCTCGACTCCTCAACTCGAATCGGTGGAAGACGTGCTGCACAGGGGTGAAAAAGAAGCAAAAATAAGGAGGATGTCCGATAATAAATCTGAGCTATAAATGAGCTTGTCCCTGTTAAAAATGGGAGACGTTATCAGAATTTTTATGTTAAAAGCACCAAAGGAGTGTTGTACTTCATACTTTTTCATACTAGCGATTTCCTGTGTTTGACAGGCTGAGATAGACCATTATCGCGCTGTCCTGTGGCTCAAGTTAGAAAAAAGACCCTTCTTTTATCTATTGCTATCTTAACCAGACAGGTTTAGATTAATGGAAGACCTTGCAAAGGAGCTGAGCCTCCTACGGTGCATTCCACACTACTAAACAAACAGAGAAATTGCCTTATCTGCTATCAGCTACAGCCGGTTTAACATTGACAATATATGATTTAGATTGCTCTGTTAACAAAAATTGTTCTAGTGATAAGACTGCTGTAGAGTAGAGTGTGAAAGAGTGGGTATGAGAGAAAACTGCGATGAAACAAAGAGCACAAAGGGATAAAATGAGGTATTTTGTGTCTTGAATGTAGAAGATTAAAAGAGACAGTGGGAGAGTGAACAGAGTCTGGGGATAAGGCTTTACAAATCATTGTCCTATTATATTCCTATTCATGCCTAATACACACTGCACCTCTGTGAACTTCATCTCTTCTTCTTTTTTAATGGCTGTTCCCATTTGGCTGTGAAAACACTTGTGTCTGAACTAACGCGTGTCATATTTAATGCATCTACACCATAAGTAGAGTTAAGTAGTGTTGGAAAGGAACCAATAAATCTGGTGGTGCTCGATGCCTTTTTGGCAGAACTTCAATCTGTCAGTCATTGCACCAGATTTAGACACAAACAGCAGCAAATTGTTCCGATCAATATTTAACACTAGCTTTACTGAGTGCTTGATGTTGGCATTCTTCAAGTGCTTTATGTTGTAAAAATTAACCGTGCTAAGAAAAATCCTCAGAGCGGGACTTGAATCTGTCAGCAACGCAAAAGCTGTTTTAATGTAAAATATACGTAGAAAGGGAGCCATAAAATCTTTCCCCCAGCTCCAGACTGAAGAAAGTTAAATACTCCAAGCATAACAGTTTGTAATTCAACAGAAACACTTCTGTTTGTGGAAACATCTGTGACTTTAGGAAACATATTGCAGGCTAATCATACTGTCTTTGAACCAGCGGGCCAACAAAGTGTATCAGTGTAAAAAGCAGAACATGAGGACAAGGGTGAAAAGAGCGAGAAATACAAGAAATTCATGTTTATATGGCTTTAACTCACTGTGTGGTTCAATACTCAAACAAGCTGCATGTCTCCTCTGTCTGTTTACATGTGTTCCTATGAGCTTTAGCCCCTTTGGAAAATGAATGTTTTTGTGTTCCAGAATGTGATTTGCATAGAGGAGGTTTCAGTACCTCTGCCAAAAAGGTTATGTTTTCATCCATATGTTTTTAGTGTCAGTAGGATAACACAAAAAATTACAATTTGATTTTCCTGAAACTTATTGCAAAGGTAGAATATGGAAATTTTTATCTAATGGCATACACCAGTGGTCTCAAACATGGTGCTCGGAGGCCAAATGTGGCTGGCTAAAGCTTCCAATCTGGCCTGTGGGATGAATTTGCAAAGTGCAAAAATTCCACAGTCAAGGCTATTGAACTAATTTTACTTCAGTTTCTATATACAGCCATAATAGCATAATAACCTGCAAAGATTAAACTGAGAAGAAAATATGGAGTCATTTAATAGGTTATTATGCTCTTCATCCCACGGGCCACATTGGAACCATTGGTGGACCGCATTTGGCCCCCAGGCCACATGTTTGAGACCCCTGGTTTACACAGGGAAATGTTAAATATCTCTTGGCCATAAAATTGGAATGAAACCATTACCAAAAATAAATACATCACATTCTGACAATGTGATGTATTTTTGACAAATAAAATGGGGATTCAGTATGTAATCATTGTACTGTGTCAAAGGTGATTACTGATGTGTATAACTAGTGATACATCCAATTGTATGGGTCACAGTGTAGATCTATCCCTGGTCTAGATATAGAACTGCACTTCTTGACTTATATCAGTGTTTTTCGGACTTAATTAATGAGGAGTTGTTTGGTCAATAAAACACCTGCAACTCTAAAATACTTAGTGTCGCAGAGGAGCTAATAAATCAAGACCTAATCTAATTTAAGGAAAAGTCAGAAGGTCTTAACATTTTTGCTTTAAAAAAAACTTTGTCAAGTAAATAAAAAAAAATGCAACTGGATGTTGCTGCCATATAGTATAGTTTTACAAGAAAATACATTTCATAAACATAGAAAATAGAAAATGACAAGAAACTGATGCACTAAAAATGCCTTTTCAGTTATAAGTATAAAATAGGGAAGAACAGCAGGAAGAAAATTGTTTGGACAGGTTAGTGTACGCTGTTCACTGATTAAGAGGATTTGGTTAAAGACAAAGCTGATCAATAATCCATTACCATGAACAGCAACCAATAAGATTCTTCAGAAGAGATGCTAAACACCAAGCTCAGTTTCAAATTGATTCAAACGTCATTGACTAAAAGTGGTTCACCTAGCTCTTTGTCTCCTCTCTTTCTAGTTCGAACAGAGAATATTGATCTGGATAAAAAACCTTTGTGCTCAGCTCTTTTTATGGCTATGTAAGCTCAAGAAGAAACAATCCCGTCAGTCCAGCTGAATGATCTTCGGACATAATCAGAGTAGCCATTTAAAGGAATAATTATTAGCTAATGAAATTAAAAGAAATGACATGGTTTAAAAAAAAAAAAAGAATTACCATTAACAAAATGAACTAGCTAAGGGTCAGTATGTGTGGTATAACTACATATAGATACATCATGATACTATTAAATGTCACATAGTGTGCAGGCTGTTTAATCTGTGGGATACCATCGTACTCCTCTGACCTGGTTGTTCTAAGTGAGGGGGGCGAAGCTCGCTCACTTTATTTCCTCGCCTCTTCTCTGGCCTTTCTTTGGCTTTGTGTTTCAGACATTGAATCATGAAGTACTCCAGCTGGAAAATACAGAAATACACATATTTGTTCAAACACAAGGCACAAAAATAGTGTTGTTATATCACCACCTGTTTGTACTGTAAATATATTCTGTATCTGTTCCATATTAGATGTACAGGATGTATGAAGTTGAGAAGATACATGTATTTTTATTCATACAAGCTAGTCTTCACCTCAGTTAGCTTTATAATCTGTAAAATATGCAACCCCCCCCCCCCCTCTGTTCAATACGCCAAAGATGGATGAAATCACAGTTAAATCCACAAAGGAAGGATTACTCTTCTGTGATGGACACAGTACAATAGATGTTTTTAGTTGGAAATGTTCCTAAATTTACAGGTAAATGATGAGCACAACTGGGCCACCACTCAGAACTGTATGAAAAACACAGCAAATGATGTCCCAATGTACTTAAATTTAGCTTATAACTAATGACATGCAAAGGTTTATTAAACAGCTAAAAATGCCACAGTCTACTGCGCTGTCACTACTTACCACGCTGCCAAAGTAGCGACCCACAAAGACATGATTGAGAGAAGGCAGCTCCAGGTATGTGGCCCCCAGGTCCCGGGACAACTGCAGACCTTCACTGTGAGGCACACAGCTGCTCCAATCTGACGCACACAAAGGGCATGTACAGGGTGGGCCTTCATCTACAGCGGTGAGAACTCAACTTTAATAATCACTCATGACTCCATGTGATTTTATGCGGGTATATGAGAATTAGCGCAGGAGTTAGTTATACTGTGATGTTAGATGCAGTGTGGGTTTTTAACAAGCATGAACTATCAGCTAGTTCAGCAAGCATTAACTTGACATAAATAGTTATTTACTGTCAAAGTGGCACAGACAAAATAAGCCTTCTATGTTGCTTCTTTTAATTTTATTTTACTTAAGTAAATATTTCAGTCTTATGAAGACTCTTATCAGGCACAGTGAAGGGAACATTCTTTGAAAATATGTTCTATGTTTTGTTTGAAGTTCTGTACTTGCATGAGTACAAAGCAGAGGTTAACTGATTATGAGGTTTTAAAAGGCTGCTATAATAACAATACTCTGGAGAATGAAAAAGACAGGGATGATCAAATGGTCAAAATGTTCCTCTGAAAATACAGAGACTGAATTTTCCTAAGCTTTTAAATGTAACCTCTTTGAAATTAACCATTTTTCACCTAATTAGTCAAAACAATAAATATGAGTAAATGCAGGTTTCCCAACCAAAAAAAGTTTTCAATGGCCTTGTTTGTAGCATGCAATGCTTATGGACATTTGTATTCATTTTTTTTAATTACTTGATAATGGGAAAGTTCGACCACTCTCCAGCACATTTCAAAGATTCTCAATGGGGTTCAGATCTACGCTCTGTGTTGACCATTATGTCTCATGTTCAAAGAATCAGCCTTTCACAGTTTGAGCCTGATGAATCCTGGCATTGTTATTTTGGAATATACCTGTGCCACCAGGGGAAATTCATTGATGGGAAAACACTTGTCATTCAGGATGTTCTGGTTCACTTCAATTCATTTTTGGACATAGAACATTGTTGAACCAAGACATGACTGACTGAAACAGCTCCAGATCATAATGCAGGCATGTACTCTAGAAACTATGCATGATGGGTAATCACTTCTTCCACCTCTCTTCCCACCCTGCACCAGGGTCAATGTTGACTCATCAGACCACATGACCTTTTTCCAATGAAACATAATCCAATCTTTATGCTCTCTACAAACTGATGGGTGTTAAACAAATGAGAAGCTATTCACAGCATCAGTTAAGGTTAAATAACTTGCAGCAATATCATATTAATCACTTCTGTAATTATCCAATGGAAAGCTTTTACTTATTTTATTTGATTAGTTAAATCCTGGTGGCCGTTTTTTTTTTTGGTTAGACAGTGCACGGTATGTATTTCATTCCTTGTTTTCAATTCTCTTGTCAGTCCCAGGTTGATAATACGGAATGGAGAAATGTAAAATGTGCAAAGGCGTATGCATGAGAACTAACTGTAGATGTGTGCATGGGGACCAAAGAGGCCGAATCAGACAGAAAATTAGAGGGATTAGGTTTAAGGAGGAAAAAGGCTACAGAAAGACTACACAATAGAGGAGGCAGAAGGAAATGGAGAATCAGTGGGACATACAGCTAAGGGCTGAGGCATTTCATAAACCAAACTACTAATAACCTACAGGCATGACACAGAGATGTAGCTCAGTGTGAGAGTGAGTGTGTGTGCGAAAGAGAGAAAAAAAGCAAAATGAAAGGCAGACTGTGTGACTGACAGTAAGTTAGCATATTGGTTGTATGTTTGTGTGCATGCATGCCCTCGGATAAATCTGTCTGTGCTCCTGTGTTCAGCGCTGGTTTAATGGCAGAGTTAATGCACGTATGGCAGCATTTTCTGCCACAGCTGTGCCTTAGGTGGTCTAAGTCAAGCAGCAGGAAGTGCTCAAAGCTCAGCCATCATTCTCTGCAGTCATGAGGGGATAGCATGAAAATACTCACAGCAGCCACAAACAACAACACAAACAGAGACTCTGGTCTACAGCTACGCACCCCCCCCCCCATCTCTTCCTCTTCCTCTCAACAAGCAAAGACTTAACTTACACTGTGATCATTTTACAGGTCTGACAGAATCTCAAAGTATGTTGAGCAGACAAGCTAAAAATACAACCTGGTACACTTGATAAGCTCATCTACAAAACCCAAATACAACAAGGGTCAATGTGCCTACGGAAACACATGCAGAATGTGTTAGGCAGACATATGCAGACACGTACATACATACCCTAATTCATGATGTGTTACATAGATCTAACTGCCTCACTCCTACTACTAAACATGGGTGGGATTCACAGAGTAACAAAAACATATTATCACAGTGTACTTTCACAGGTTTCAGTTACTTAACACCTAATCTACTGAAACACAATCAGATACCAGACATATTTGTGCAACTAAGGACAGTTGGAGACCCATTTCACTGAATTTGACAACAAAGACGAATAGAATCAATGCATCAAATCTTTGACACAGAACAAAAGTCACTCTGGTAAGTCATGTAGACTGGCATATAAGTTAATTATCACCAGAAGATGTTATATAGTATTTCCATATCAACACTTTTTTCTCACTCCTACACATAGATTGCTTTTGTTGTACACTTTACAGCCACAACAATGTATTGACATGTGCCATGTGAGCTTTTTTTGTGCTTGCACAGCTTTTAATAGCCAAAAAATATAAGTTAATGATGTGCTTTGGTGTATTTCCTACAGAGGATCATGTGAACTGTTAGCCTGAAGGCAGCCAAGAGCAGATTTAATCGTGAGCATCCTCCTCATTGCCGGGAGGACACGCCAGAGGACACAAGGCTGAGACAGTGATCATACTGGAAGGTCATAATATTGCACTTTATTGACATTATAATCCCAACTTCATTAACCTTATATTGTCTGGATACCAAATACGATGACAAAACCACAGACAGATAAGGTGTTTTGCTTTACTTCCTCTCCAGTTCAATTGTTCACACATAACAATGACAAACTGTTAGAGGAACAATCAGTTGTCAATGGTTTGTTGCCAAGGTTTAACTCACTTTGTCGCTAACAAAAACACAGGCAAAATCAGAACAAAGGCGTCCTCACCGTTTAGCCGTGCACCAACAGCAACCAGGATGACAGGCACACCCCAGTGCCTCAGGAGGGGGCGGAGTCTTGGGGCATAACCATTCCTGACCTGCTGGAAAGCCAGTTTGTCAGTGACTGAATATTTAATGACCAGGATGTCCGCCTGCTCAAGAACTTTCCTAACGCTGGCCCAGTCGCTGTCTAACAAGTCCTGGAGAAGAGGGAAACGGAGAAAAGAAAAAATATTTTCAAAGCTATGACACAGAACACAGGAGAATAAGCAAAACAGTCAACCTGTTACATGAGTCTTACCTCAGAAAACCCCCAACCCTTCCCCTTTATGCCTCTCTAAGTATAAATACCTCACTGCGGCTCTTGGGACTTTACCCCCAAGGACCTTTATGAAGTTAGCTGCTCCAAACCTGATTCAACTCATTAGGCAAGAAAACATTTCATAAAACCTCAGAGCAATTTGAAGAAAAAGGGACAAAGAGGTATAGAATTAGACTGACAAACCTTCTACACCACCACCCCTGATAGAGACATTAGACAGCACAATAATAAGACACATACAGTGCTGCTACAAAATCATAACAGTGCTTTATTTCAGATCCATGTGCTATTAAGAACAAAAGTCCTTTTGATCGTTTTTCTTTTCTTTTTTCCAGCAGTGTGCATGTTAAAATAGCGTCCACCTAAGAATAGAGACATTCTCTGGAATCAGTGCTGGAAGTCAAATGGCCTTGAAATTTATAATGTTGCATGTCTTGTGAAAAATGGAGACACATACACACAAGAAAAGCAAAACAGCCTCTCGGTGATGCAGGCCTGCACAATGATCTGGCTAAATTACACCACATTAATCCATGGCATGCTTTGTCATTTCAATGTGTCCACTGCAAAGCCAATTTGAGTTTAGTGGAGAAAGAGTGACAAAACTGCACCCTATGAACTCATATGTTATATATACAATACAATACATACATAATCAAAGCAAGAAAATGTGTGTATCTGTGCAAAGTGTTTCTCTCTGCATCAGTGTCTTACCCAGCTGGGACAATCCCGGACCACTACAGTGACATCCCCAAACACACGTGAGGTGTACTCCATAAAGGCCGGGTTGTGCAGACTGCTCTCCAGGTCGCAGGGTCCAACCAGGGCTCCGTGACCTAGGTAGCTCCACAGCAGGCCTCCCTGCAGCTGGCCCTGGCCCATGATCTCCTCCCCGACCCCAACTCCACCGGGACACTCACTGCCCAGAGCCACGATGTGGATGGACCTACAGGGACCAGAAAAGTCATGGTTGAAAGTGAATGTGAGCAGCAGCAGAGACAGCACAGGAGGCAGGTGATGAGTCCAGAGACTGAGAGAGAATACAAAGACCCCTCTCCCTTGGTCCTTATTATTCATGTCTATCACGGAGACAGTGCATCAGTATTATGTCACAAAAAATAACAGAGAAGAAGCTTCACAGGGATTTTGTACTGCACGCATGTGGCCATTGTGGTTAAAATGTAAAATTAAAAAAGGGGATTGGTTCACCTTTTTGTTTCTACCAGATAATATATATCTTGATGAAAAGAAAACCATTCAGCCACAATAGAAAAATGACACAACATGACTCCTCTCATCTGAGTCTGAGTTGCAAGCAGCTTCTCAGTAACTTACATTGTGGTCACCGTGCTCTTGTTCCGCTGCTCGACGTTATGGAGCCCGTTTCCCTCACGGTGCGTTTCCACGCCAGTCTGCAGTCAGACTCGGCTTTTCCGCAATGAGCCGCGGCTCCGCTCTGTTATTAATCCCTCTCATCTGTATCCAGCCCCCAGAGAGCCCGACCGCCGAGAAGTTTAGCACTCACTCGCATTCGCACCCGTCTCGTTATTCATTCATAAAAGCGAAAGCCCAAAATCGTCCCGACCGACCGCAGAGGTGCACCGGACAGACCGAGTGTGTCAACAGCAGCGCCCATGGGCAGCCAATGCGCTAAAGACTAAGTACAGGACAAGCGCGAGGAAGCACAATTAACGACGGAGAAGAAAAGGAGCAGCCCCACGCGCCTCCGTGTCCAGACTGGCTGAATGACGTCGGTGAATAAAACAAAGTGTCACCGGCAGAAAACAGCTGGAGAGAGCAAGAGAGAGAGAGAGAGAGAGAGAGAGAGAGAGAGAGAGAGAGAGAGAGAGAGAGAGAGAGAGAGAGAGAGAGAGAGAGAAGACTGAGTGGTCGCGCCTGACTCAGCAGCACGCACGCGGACAGCAGCGCGCGCCAACACACATGACACAGACACTCACACTAGTTGTTCATGTTTCCATCCTTTCATCTTCAAAGCCTTCAAGAAATGAATGTTGTCCTGAATGTAAAAGGTCTTGAGGGCATATGCCAATAACTTCCATGACTCACAAAAAGGATGCTCAGTCTACTGTTGGACACTTTAGAGGACACAAATGGATCCCGCCAATTGCCAGGAGACACCAGCATGACTTGTAATACTAATGAAAGAGATTATAATAACAATCATGACAATCACATTGAACAAGTGTTAGGAGACGATCTGCTGAAACAGCAAGGAAATATACAGCTCTGGGGAAAAACAAGAGACCACTGCAGAATGATCACTTTCTCTCTTGTGTTGGAGTAAAATGGACATTTTTGTTTTATTCTCTAAACTACCAACAACATTTCTCCCACATGTCAGATGAAAACTTTATTATTTAGAGCATGTTTTGCAGAATATACAACACAAGGTCAAAATAACACAAACAATGCAGTTGTTTTCAGACCTCAAATAATAATATTAATTTATAAACAACACAATACTAATGTTGTAACTTGGGAAAAGTTCATACATCAGTATTTTGTGAAATAACTTTGAATTTCAGTGATGGCTTTAACATGTCTTGGTTCTCCACTGTTGCTGTTGGCAGAGAAATTCAAAATGCTAATGTAGAGTGACTTGTGACCATCCATGTTCCTCCAGAAGTTTTTAAAGTTGGTTCAGGTCTGTAGATTGGGCTGATCATGATAGGGTCTACAACTGCTGGTCCACTATCCACCGTTATTGATCTAGCTGAAGCCAGTGAGCAGTCTATTTCCTCTGTGTTGTATTTCTTAGTAATACAGAATCAGAATCTTAAGACAGTGTCACTCATGCAGAAGCAACTTCCATTTATTCAGCCTGGATAACAGGACATACAACATTAGGCAGGGATGTTAATTAGTGCCCACACCCAGATCTACAGTGAAAATGAAAATATATTAACACTGTGTGGGATGGACAACAAAACCACAACTCAATGACAATAAGAGAAACAATGATGTTCAACCATAAATCAACTTAATAAACAAGGATGATAAAAACACAGAAATACAATGTGATTTTATGGACACTGACTTCTCCCAAAAGATGACATGCAAAAGGGGAGACCTATGGACCGGCAGGGGATTTATATATAGACACTGAGGGATACATGAAGAAGAAATGGGTGTGGTTGGAGGACTAACACCCCAACCAGGCTGGACAATGACAAAGACACCAGATATAAATGAACTATCAACAAGACTAAGAACTATTTAACAAAATTCTGTGTAATTATATAATAGCATATAATGAACAGGTTACACCAGGAGCATTGTCCTGATAGAAGAACCAGTCCTCAGAGTTTGGGAACATTCTTAGAGCAGTAGTTTTCAATAGTTTTCAATAGGTATTTTTGGATTCCACTTATTTTTATAGAACTGTTTTTGTCTATTGTAAGAAGATAGTGATTGCCACAATCATGGCGTTTATACTTCTCCTTAAATAAAATAGGGACCAGATGTTTATTCAGTACCCCCCACCCCTGACTTGGACGTTAAGGTACTGATATGCACCTTTTCAGCCCTGGAAAAGGTACAAACTAGTTGTCAAACAGTGAAAAGTACAAATGCACCCCTCTATCCCCTGTCCTGAGGGGCTAGAGGCCTGTTGTGAACACTTTCTTTGCATGTGCTTGTGTTGATGGTTGGGCACACGCAGAGCTTTTATCATTCCATGTTGCTGCATTGGGAGAAGGCAACATGTGGGACGGCTGTGGCTCAGTTGGTAGAGCGGGTCATCCAATGACTGAAGGGTTGATGGTTCATGTCCTGGCTCTGGTTCTCCACATAACGTAGTGTCCTTGGGCAAGACACTGAATCCTGAATTGCTCCCAGTAGGGCTGGCAGTGCCTTGCATGACAGCAGCTGCCTACTGGTGTGTGAATGGGTGAATGTCTAATATAAAAGCGCTATATATGTACAGTTAATTTACCCTAAAGGTACATCATTGTACCTTCAATATTTGTACCATACAAGGTACATATTTGCCACCATAGTGTACAAATATGTACCCTGCTTAAAAGGTACAATGATGTACCTTTGAGGGTACTGTTAGTGGGACAACCCTTTATACCGGTAGAAGTACAATTCTGTACCTTCTTTTCTGAGAGTGTACAATAAGGTGTGCTTGTGTTTAAATTCAACAGACACAGGAATGGCTTTCATGCATGCAGACATGCTGAATTCACAGAAAATTGCAGTGGTCTCTTAATTTTTTCCACAGCTGTAGAATAATTGATTGTGTTGACTCAAGTTGTGGGCTTGTGATAAAATGTTTTAATGACTCAGTCCCTTTTGGACAAACCCCTGAGCTTCCAAGGTATTTGAGAGGAAGTGTAGATTCAGTTCTATAGGCTCTGAGGTCATTTACAGCTAGGATAAATAATGCAAGACATAAAATCAACTGAGGATATTTAGTCCCTTGGTTTGAATGCCCAGTAACACAACACAGTAAATCCACGCTGCTTACATGCAGTGTGAAGTAGGCTACTCTCCTACAGCTACAAGATGCACCAAGCCTGTTAAGCAGCTTTCACAGACAGTCTGTACTGCTCTTTATCTTGACACACAACCCTTCGCTTGACCTATTGCAAACAAACAACTGCACATAATGGTTTCTGTCTTGAATCAAGATTCTAATTTGACTACATAATCATATTTTAATATTTAATGTGTGATATGTTTGCATAAGTGCATGGCTTCTATTCATCCCAGGGCTCAGTGCTTCTCTTGATTGTATTTGAAGCGTCACATAGACCAATGCCTTGAGACACCATGGGGAGTTTGCTGTTGGCCAGCTACTGCAACCAGCATCACTCATGCACAGCGAACATCATATACCCCAAAGCATTTGTGTTCGATGGCATTTTCAGTGCTTGTGGTTCTTATAGGCTGCACTGTGGATATGGAAAAAGAAAAATAATAGGAATGTGACAGGTTGTCATAACTACTTGTATCAAAAGGAATGACATGTTTGGTGCAAGTGAGAAAAGAAGTAAAAAAAAAAAAAGAAGAAAAAAGACCAGTATGTTAACTTATTCCAGGGGCCTATGAGGGCCACATTGTACTGTAATTTTTTTTTTTTAATCCTGTTCTTTTTACTGAAAAAAAATGGCAGAATAATCCTGTGAAAACACATTAAACCACCAACACATTTCCAGAGTCACATGTACATTTAACATTTTAAACATGTAGATTTAACATTGAATATAAACAGTAAATGGACTGCACCTTACACAGACTTGCAGGTGCCAACAGTGTTTTCTAAATTTACCAGAACTAAACTGGGAGTAAGTTATGGTTTAGTGTCTTTAGAGTTTTGAAAAGACACTTTGAAATGTGAACAGTAGGACCTAGGATTCAAACTGCCAACACTTTAGTCACAAGACAACCTGCTGTACCAAACAACCCTGGCCACGTGTTATTTTACATATTTAAAATCTTAACTCGTTAGATCTTTACTTCTTTATTCCTTTTTTTATTTATAAAATGTAACTCTTTAAACTTCCACTCAATTTCACCTATATTTCTTAATAAAGTAAATTACTGGGGGAAAAAACGCCCCGCTAAAAACAAATAATAAGAAAATAATAGAAAATAGTTATACTTGAATTAAGCCCAAAAGAAAAAAAATTCCAATGGATCAATTGAAAATTATCTTGGTAAGACTTCTTGAAATACAATTTTAAAGATGTATTATCTAAAAAATAAGTTCTCATACAATATAAATTGTTATATAAAGTTATTTAGATGATTATGCCTTAATTTTTATTTTGACTAGAAATAAGAAAAATACACTTGGTAATATTTAGATTTTTTTTTTCCAGTGTAGGAAAAGTAAAATAGAGAGAATAATGAATTTAGGAATTAACACAAAAGTCACACTGGATCCTTATGGGTTAACAGAATAAACACATGTAAGTGTTAAAGTGGCTACTTTTGTAAACTTAAATTTGACATAACTTACTTTCCACTGTGGGACAAAATCAATCAGTATAAGACTTTTTATCTCATTGATTCATTCACTATATACATAATACATGAGGGAGATTGGAATGCATGGGGACACACTAGTGTGGGTGCAGATTTAGGAACACTGTGCTATTTCACAGTTAGTGAATAAATAAAGAGCCAAAAATCTAGAAGTATCTGTAATAATGTTAATTTAATGTGCAATATACAGCCAATTGTTTTACTTCAATTTGTCAGTTACAGCATTAACAATACATGCACCAATATTTAAATTAAAACTCATCATATAAATAGCATGATATTATCAATAGAGGCAAAGCTACAGGTCAGAATCTGAAATGTTCTTTTGAAGAAATCAAAGGAGACAAGCAGAATGGTGATCCTCATCCAGGTGATTCTGTGGAGCAGTCAAGATGCTTTTTTCTCTTCTGCTTTTTTCTCCGCTGCTTTTCTCTCTTCTGCTTTTCTCTCTGCTTCTTCAGTTTCCTCTCGGTTCACTTTGCCCTTTTCTCCCTGGAAGTAGTCTGACTCAATCCAGCCCCTCACCTCAGAAAACTGAACATAGACATCCCCTTCGGTTTCAGTAACTTTATGGATTCTTTGCTTTACACCTTTCGAGTACCATCTGGGCACACGTTGTTCATCCCTGGGGTCGACAGCTTTGTACCAGCCCTCCCCTGAGGCTAAAGCGATCTTGTACTTGTGCTTCGGACAAATTATGCACAGCTTGCCACCAAGTTCCTGTGTGTGTGTGTGAGTGTGAAAACAGGTAAACAACACAATATGGATTTGTTGTAGGTCACTGAGGCCCTTTACTACATTTACATAACATTATGCATGTTTGATATTTTAAATAGAATATTCCATTATTTTTTAGCCTACAGTCACATTTATGGATTTCAAATAACCTGTGACATAACAATTACAGTGTGAACAGTTGTTCTGTTACTCTTTTGTCCTGTGACTTAAACGCCACATTGTCTCCTGTCCCCTAAACACAAAGTCTAATCTCTTTACTTAAAAGTAAACCTTACCTCAATGTCTCCATTCTTCAGCTCTCCCCCGGCATCTGTCGAAAGGATCAAACTTCAGAATATTGCAGAATAAGCAAATACCTCACACTAACCTATTGCTGACTGGACACACTTTAGATGTGTTATGTGATAAAATGTCCTATAATAAAGTTAGGTGTCCCATTGTTAAATGCACTATTACAAGGTTTCAGCCAACAGCATCTTATATCCTCCTGAGACACAGCAATACATATTTGTCCTCTGCAAGTGGACAAGAGTTTCATAGCTTTATTTAAAAGTAAATAAATAAAAATGTCCACTGAAAAGGACATTATATTAAAAAAATCTATCTATCTATCTATCTATCTATCTATCTATCTATCTATCTATCTATCTATCTATCTATCTATCTATCTATCTATCTATCTATCTATCTATCTATCTATCTATCTATCTATCTATCTATCTATCTATCTATCTATCTATCTATCTATCTATCTATCTATCTATCTATCTATCTATCTATCTATCTATCTATCTATCTATCTATCATGCTTTTTTTTTCCTTTTCTGGACTTTGACCTCACCCAGTACAGATGAGCACTTCAGTAAATATCATTTGCACAGTCTCCTGAGCGCTCATAGTTGCTTTCTTGCTATTTGATGATAATATTGGAAACTGTAAAATTTTAAGTGCGTGTGACAACTTTTCTCCACTACTGAAGTGTAAGAATGGGCTGTAATAATGCTCAGACTTGCTGTATGATTGAAGCATTATGGCCAAAGATCTTCTTGATTATTAGCTTGTCTGTGTTAGAGCTCACAACTACTCACGATGACAGTAACAGTCAAGAGCATGAAAGACCCCCTGATGATAGATGATGAGTATATCTCGGCCCTCGAATGTTCTGACAGAGCGCTTAGCTTCAATCAGCTCGTCCTTTCTGCCCACAAAATAACGTCCACCTGCAGGCTGTTCTGTCTCCTCCATGGCTATGTGAAAAGCTGTTTACAGGGAACACAGCAATGTCATAATTAAGCATTCATTGTAAAAGAACACATTCAGTATTATTGCCATTTCTCACGTAGATGAATCTGCAATAAATGCCATTTGTGCAGGACCTGCAGCTACACTGTATATCAGGATAAAAAATCCCACTGAAACCTTAACCAGACATGAAAGAGTGGCTTTTGGATTTGTCACTGGGATTATTGCGTTGGCACCTCCCATCACACTTGTCAGCTTACATTAAATCCAAAACACCTCTAGAACATTTAACCGAAAAGTCAAAAAATCCAAGCAAGGACATCTCTGCCCACTCTTGTCACTGAGCTGCAGCGGCTTTAACTCATAAAGACCCAATGTTACTTTTGTGGTTGCTCTCAATTTTTTCCTCTACCTTTCTTAACCCATAAAGATCCAAACAGTCAGTGGGGTCAAAAATTATCCACTCAGCTAAGATATTCAATAACTTCTGATCCACTAATCCTATCAATATATGTAAATGATTGGTAAAAATACAGTTTATCATCTTTTCATGGTGATCAGATATGACCCAATTGCATGTTTAAAGGCTCCGTAGTTACCATGGAAACACTGTCATCTTCTACAACATTAATACAACTCTTGGAGTTGGTTCAATGTCAGTGGATGGACACACTTGGTTTATGTTCAGTTAATGGTATATTTCACTAAAAAAGAAAATTTTTCTTCAGTTTTCTCTGTTTTTGAGATAATAACCCTCAACTTTAACCTGAATTTTTCAGGACATCTATGTAGTCAGTTCATTAATTATTAATAAAATGCTTAATTTATGCTTAAAAATACCAAATACAGAGCATAATAGTAAAATAAATAGTGATACAGGTTAAAAATAAAGAAAAACTTATTTGGGAACAGTCAAAAAGTACCACTGGGTCTTTATGTGTTACATGATTTGGCACTATTTATTGTAATATTGTCCTTTTTTCCCAGTGTAATTCATGTACTTTCCTATACTTAATTCACTGATTGTGTAGATGTTCACTACATAAAGTTGAGAGTAAGAACAAAAGTTACTAGAACAAATGAGGAAAAAAATAGGAAAAGTGACATTTTCAACGAAAAATTATCTTTAAACATAAAAGCAATTCTCCATCCATTAGCATTGATCCAATTCCACGGGGTTTACTAGTAAATCAATTCTGTATAAGATGATGGTGTTTCCACATTCACTATAGAGCATCTGAACATCCAAATGGGCCATAAAATAAAAAATAATGATGATTATTAAAGGATGAGAAAGTACATATTACGCCAATTATTTACATGTATTGATAGGATTGATAGATCAACAGGTAATGAACAGTTTAGATCAGTGGATGGTGGGTGTTTGGGTCTTTATGGGTTAAACAGAATCAAATCGACAAAGCAAAGTCAGAATATCTATGTTATAATCACTTCTTCGTCTGCTAAAATTATTTTTGATTTAATATATCTCAAAACAATAAAGATAAACAGAGCAAAATCCATCATTAGATCATTACTGAAATATATCCTGTAGATACATACAAATAGCTGACAATCCAACTGACCTGTAACATTTACCATGACATAGATGGGCTAAAGGAAGTTACATATACAGTATTATCTGGACTATAATCCACTACTTTTTTCGTATGTTTTGAACCATGAGGCTTATACAAAGGCATGGCTATTCTGTGGATTTTTCTTCCACCACTAGGGGGTGCTCTAACCGGAATTACAATAAAAACTACTAAGAACAATCAATGCAAAGAAGAATAGGCTACTTTTTCTTTAGCAGACTGACAACAAATTATCAACTGTTATTCTACGGCCTTCTAGAACGTTGACAGCTCCCGTTCACTTTGAATTGGCTTTCCCAGCATTCAACCGGCAGATTATTTTCGATAACCGTCCGCTGCACCGTTAACGACAATGGCAAAAGGTTTTGTCACTTCAGATTCACGGTACCATATCACTCCGCAGGTAGTTCGGCCACATTGAAAGGAAATGTTAGCTACGCTGTAACGGCTATTTTATCCAATCTGTTAGAGCAGTAATAAGATGTAAGAACCGTAAAATAAGCGGCCTTCGGCGTCGGGGTGCTGTTCGGTCCCGTCGGGGAACATTTTACTGATAGTAACGCGTGAGCAATACATTATCCCTTGCTTAATTATTTTTCAAATCCTCACCCCTTCATATGAAGACACATGTGAGAAGCGCTTCTGAAGTTGTTCAACTGTGACACAGAAGAAAACGACTTCATGTGTTTCAGCCAAGATAATTAAAGTGATTTGTGATTTAAAACAGAGGAGAAATTAAGGTAAATACTGGTTATTTTGCTCTTGGTTCTGTTCCGTTTCAATCAGTAAAGTTGCTGCTGTGTTAAAAGTCACTGTTAGGAAAAAAAATGTTCAGGTACAAAGATGTAACTACACTTACAGTTCAAAATCCTTCTGTCCATGCAATAAATAACTGATTTTCCAACGTAGATATCTGCAGCTTATAACCAGTGCGGCTTGTATATTCTTTTTTATCCTATATTTTTTTTAAAATACAGTGGATGCGGCTTATAGTCCAGAAAATACTGTAACATTTTTTCCTTGTAAGCTTTTGTCACCCAGATGTAACAGTCCTACATAATCTCGGTACTTCTTCTCTGTCAGACTATATGCCAAAAATATCATGGTGCAAGATATCCTGACCTCAAGTGTGATCCGTGTATAGTGGAGTGGAATAATGAGCTGTTCAGTGCAGGTTGAGTAAGCACAGTAGTAGCGGTAAATGTCTCATGCCTCTGACTAAACCATACACATGATACACAAACACACACATATATTTATTTATGCCAAGAAAAAAAAATACATGTGCTCCAAACACTGTTATTGTTATTTTCCCTGTACAACATTTTCTGGTTTAACTCACTAGAAAATGATATACTCCTATTCATTTATTTATTTATCTTTTTTATTATTTGTAAATTGATGTATTTACCTTAGAAGTCAGTGACAATGTGTCCTCTTCTGAGTTAAACAACTTAACTGCTGACAACTCAGGGCTTTTGTGGGAAACTGGGCGGGATGGGGGAATGGGGGTAGGAGGGAGGGGGCTGTCGCCATTATCTTCAGACTCAAGCTGTCTTCAGTTTTCCCTATCTACACGGGGTACATTTCTTATCTGTCTCCCACAGGCACAACAGCCATTTGATTATAAAGGCACATATAACAAGTCTATCCTACTACGATTGTGTTTAATTTTCCAGTATTTCAATCTGTATTAAAGAGAGATTCACAAAACACAAATCCTATAATTAACTTTAAGGATGGCGTTAAGTATAATAATCACAACAATTCAATTATGAGCCCACAGTTGTGACATAAAAAAGGGATATTTCAGACATAGGCTCTCACTGCATCACATTTATTATATTTTTCCACTAACTCACATTTATGTTATATTAAAGGGAACAAGTAACTGAGGATTAAAAAGAAAAACAGTAATCCTGAAATAAATCAAATTTTCACATGTATTACCACCTTTTCTGGAGATGCACTGATATACTTAACAGGATATAAGCTAAATAAAAAAGGGTAAAAACAACTTTAATGACATATTTTTTGGCTCATGGCCTCATTTTAACATCACAAATTTCTGGTGACCCCAGGCATTAAAAACCAAGACTTTTTTTGCTAAAATGAATTGGGTGTTGATCATGTAATAGTTTACAACTCTATGTTGCAAATAAACATACATTTTACACAATATTTAATCTATATAATGTATATTATTATGAATCAGAGGCAGAAAAGTCACTGCATGAAGTAAGAATTGTATTTTCCTTGGTCAGGATTTTCCAGTCAGTGCAGCTTGTTGATTAAAACTGAACAAACAATAACTCAAACTATGACTTATAAAAGAGCTGCAGCATCTGAAACTGACCACAGTGAACATTTGACAGATAAACAATACTTCATTGCTCAGATTCATCCCTATTATGGACTGTGATTGTCTCTCTCAATTCACAACGTATTTTGTATTTGCTTATTTTTCAGGCATGCAATGTTAGATGCTAAAACACTGTACTAATCATTCAATACAGAGTGATGAATCCCTTTATGTAATACAATAAATAAAATCAAACTATATTCTATGCAACTAATATAGTCTAATAATGCATTTATAATCAAAGAATACACCCGTAACAATAATTTTCGGATTTTAATTAATTTAAGGATTAATGTCGTGATTTTTTTTGGGCCATATGTAAGATTTTTACGGTTTCTGCTTGTAATGTAAAAGCAATTTCACAATGCTGGAACCATATACTTCAGTGTTTGTGTGAGTAGGACACATTAGTGGGTGCACAGCTGCGCTCCGCTGTGTTGCAGTCTAGTTGTGTCCGTGTTAATGTTGTTAATCCAAATCTAATTAGTTGTCTGTCTAAACAGCGTAAGTGCTTGACATTTTTAATCATAAGTCAGTTTAGGTTTGTATAAGTGACATTATTTTGTTACATTTAAGAGATATGGTCATTTTTTTTTAGGTCCGGTTATATGTGACTTCCCGTAAAAAATTAAAGACAATATTTTTGCGACTCCTGTCAAAAGATTAAATGTTATCCAGTTCAACAAACAGATGAAAATGTGTGTCAATATCCTGAATTTCAACAGAAAAGCCCGAATTAAGCAAGTTTACACTGCTGATAGTGTTGAATATTTAGGGAAAATATCTAACATCAGCACAACGAAATGCAAATAGTTTAATAGTTTTTGCGCCGTGAATTTGATTCAAAGTTAATTGTTAAACCTGATATGATTTGACATTGTGCAGTACTATACTATTGTACCTTGGTGGCTTACCTATACAGGAATATACAGTTTGTAACTTTATTGTCATACAGGTGCTTGAAATCCTTGTGTTATATTTTCAAGGTCTGAAAAGTGCATGATTTTTAGTTTTAAGTGCTTGCAATTATAACTGTGATATTTATTTATTTGTAAACCCTTTGTCACTATGAAACATAATTTTAAATGTTTATAACATAATACAACGTACATTATTGTGATAAAAGGTGGAAAAAAATCTCAGTATTATGTGTAGCTTTAGATGTGTATTGTACCCAAGTGATAAGGTGCTTAAAACATTTGAAAAATTCCTTGAATTTGATCTTGAAAAATATGCACAAACAAACCCTGGTCATACTAGTCTTTTAGTTTTTGATTAATATAAATAATTCAAACAAGAAAAATTATGTTATGGGAAAATTATTCTTTATATCTGCTGATATTTTTCTGGTAAATGTCTTGATAAGCGTCTTTTTTTCTGTGGATATTTGCATCAGATAGTTAAAAGACTTGTCTATTTGAACAGGGTGATGGCGCTGCGTGCCTGTGGCTTTATCATATTTCGTCGAGTAGCCAAATGTGATCCTCCACCAGATAATATTGAGTACCTTCTCCTGCAGACCTCGTATGGAGAACACCACTGGACACCACCCAAAGGTGTCTATAAATTCAAAACAGGACAAAGATATCTGATCACAATGAAAAAATACTCTGATGCTGCATATACATCTTTATTCCATTTCTCTGTGCTATTAGATGTTTGTGTCTACCGTTAGGTCACGTGGACCCAGGTGAGGATGACCTCACCACAGCTCTGAGAGAGACCAGGGAAGAGGCCGGTCTGGGACCAGAGCACCTGCAGGTTGTTGACAGCTTTTTGCAGAAGCTGCAGTATGAGGTGCGAGGCAGACCCAAGGAGGTGCTGTACTGGTTGGCCGAGCTCCGAGACCCAGGGACAGCGGTGACTCTGTCTGATGAGCACCAAGACTATCGTTGGGCCCGGCTGGATGAAGCCTGTACTTTAGCCCAGTACAGAGACCTGCAGGAGACACTGAGAGCAGCACAGAGACACTTAGAGGCCCAGAAGGACAAACAGTGATGTGGCAAAATATGCACAGATGACGTGATTTAAGGAATTATAATACTGTCTGCAGTAGACAGAGCTGAGAGTATCTGTACAATTCAAGTGACTGATGATTCTGACTCCTTGTGCTCTGTGTAAAATTGATCTCTACTGTAACACTCAATCACCCACCCTCTGTCAAAACACAAAAAAGATAGATAGAAAATGAATTACTGCAGGAGAACAGGATTATAAGTGTCTTTGTATTCCACATGTCTTATGTTCTAAGATCAATTTATAAATGTCATGAATATAAATGTAAATAAAAGAAGACCTTGAATGAAAAACCAAGTAACACATCTCTAGAGTTGCAGTCTGAGTTGAACCCAGTGGAACAGGAGTGGAACTAATGTTAATTCTGCTTTTGTCTGTATATACACTGCCCATCCACAAAAAAGTCACACATGCAATATTCCACTGCACCACCTTTGGTTTTGATTACAGGAGACATTTTCTTTGCCTTTTTTGCCACATAATGCTTATGTAGTATCACAATAAAGTTTATTGTATTTGTTTTTCATCCATTGTATTAATTTTTGATTATTGATGATGATGATCAGACCACTGCATCAGCTCTTCATCTTCCCAAATTAGAGCCTGGACTTTTCGAAGGCTAATTTTTGTGTGAAAATTATCTCTCATTGTCCCTGAAGTATTCTCTTACAAGCCTGGTCCTGATGGTGTCCAATCTGTTAAACATTACAGACATGACAGGACACTTACTGCATCAGTTAGATTAAATAACCTGTTCCAGCTGAAACATTATTAACCACTGAAGTGTTTACCAATGGAAGGATCTTAGTTAAATTGAGTGTCAGTCTCCTGTAATCAAAACCAAAGGCGGTGCAGTGAAATATTCCATGTGGGCAGTGTAGTTTGATGTAAATGCATATATCACAGGTTTTAACCCATTTGTTCATGATATTTTGTTAGAAAGGAGACATATAAAGAAAATAATACATACAATTATCACATTGGCAAAAAGATGGTATCCATTTACAGGAGAAAGCTCAAAGGACATACTAAATGGATAAAACATAAGTTGTAAGTTGGATTAATTGCCACATGGTGGGGACAAAAATAAGAAATCTGTGAAACACTTTCAACACTTTGGCTAAAGGGAATTAAAACTGGATTCATGCTGACATCAAACAGCTTTTTTTGTTTTCCAAATAAAGGTAAAGAGTAAACATGGCTTTTCCCATTTTTTAAATCATATATAACCTTAAATGAACAATGTAATCATAAAAGAAAATGCATCTTAATGTAACCCTGATCACTGTTATTGTGCAATATATAACAATCAGGCTGTTGGTAGAAACTGCAGGATTAACTCATAGCCTTAATGGCCTCTGCTGAAGAAATGGAAAAGACCAATTAAAGAAACAAATGTGTTCTCATTCATTCATAAAGAAATGGCAATTCACATTACAATTAAATGAGATTTTTCTCCAGTTTTTTTTTTTTTAAAGAACTCAGTGAGCAAGTACAAGATGAAGGACGTCAGTGGATGTTACGTAAGAGTCACTTTCCAAAAATACCACAAAGTAAAACTGTTGAAGGAGCATTTAGCAAAAGCAGTAAAGTTCTTTAAAGACTAATCAGGGTAATTCATTAAGTGTCTGGTAGAGCATGAAAGCCTCACTCCCACTAATAAAACTGCTAATTGTTTTACATTTAAATTACCACCTCTTTTCATGTCTGAACATTCATTCTTCATCACTGAAGTGTCTCAGTCCATACATGCAGTATTTTTAAATATGAAGCTGGGCTATAATTACCATGTAATAGTTACAATGATGGTGCATTATTTTCCCCACTAAAGGTTTCTTTATCCAATTCTGTAAAAACTACAGGATCTAATTGTGCCTGCAGTACTCATTGAGGTTTTTCACACAGTTGTATCTACTACAAGGTGAATTAAGATTTCATTTGTGAATTTTCAAATCCTCTCTTATGTTTAACATTCAGTTGATACACTGTAAAAAGTCTCGTCATCTGAACCTGCTTTATTCTCACTAAGGTCGTGGGGGTGACTGGGGGCCTAATCCAGCTACAATGAGTGAAGGCGGGGTACACCCTGTATGAGTCGCCAGTTTATCTCAGGGCTGAATGCTTAATCTCACCCCTATTTTGTGCTAATCTCATGTTTCTATGACAACCCATTCTTGAATCAGAGCCAGTAATGTGATTTTGACCTTTCTGGTAAATGCGACCTTGACCTTTGATAATTTTGTTATATATATCTGTGCATGTAATATTATAATAATATTATTGTAATAGTATAATAGTAATAGTATTTATTAAGTTATAGCGTGATATGTCTATGCTTGACACACACAGTGTTACAGAAGTTACGTTTGGAACATGTCAGCTTTGACCTCCAGAGATCTCAAAAACTATTGGTCATAGGTGATAACATTAATTATGAGAATTGTAGAAATTCCGCATTGTTTGTTACCAATCTGAAAGTTCAGTGACCCTTCGTTCTTGAGTTATAACCGATAATGTAATTTTGACCTTTTAGTTAATTGTAACCATGACCCTTGACCTTTACTCAAATGGATCATTGCATTTGATGCACATTAGCTATATGTACATGCCCATGTCATTTCATGGTGATATATCAAGTATTCATTGAGTTATAGCATGAAATGTCTCTGTGGAAACACACACAGTAATTACAATAATACATATTTTAAGAATTTACCATTTTAAACACATACAGTAATGGGTGGCTATAGCAGTTGATAGAGGGAGTCATACAGTGACCAAAGGGTTGATGGTTTGAATCCTGGTTGACTGTCCAAAAATGTTTAAGTGTCTTTGGAATACACTGAAGTAAATTGTTCCCAGTAGCCCGGTAGCTTTGTGAAGAACTTTAGGTACCATGGAGGTGAATAAAAGTAAATGCATTCTATTTAAAATGTTACATTTACATAAATGTGATTTGGTGTGTTCTTTACAGTATTGTTCTGGGAACCACAGTTGGATTTTTTTTCCTAAAAAACTAACAGGATTCCCTTTTTGCCATGTAGCCTGAATGCAGCTTAATTTTTTTAAAATAGAAAAATAGATCCATCAAAAAGTGTAGTGAGGTTAGTATTATCTACAGATTACACAGAGGCACACTTGGGTTCTATGAGCACTACACATGAAATTTCACTCACCTCCATTATTTATTTTTATATGTTTTAAGGCTTATTGTTTTTTTTTTTTATCAGATAGCGGATGGTAGAGAGGGGACAAAACATTAGGGCAGATAGAGGGTAAGTCACCCAAGCTGGGACATGGATGAGGGAAGGTGCATTTACCTTCAAATTTGTTATATTTTACATGCACATTCTAGGCACAGAAATGTGTCTAGGTGAAATAAAGAATATGATTTTACTAGTGGCAGCAGCTTCAATGAAGTACTGTTTTATTTTTGAATGATGTGTCAACTTAACCACAATAACTGTATGCCTTGGGTTGCTTAACACTCCTATATTACTCCAAAAACCAGCGTGATATGTTGTCTGATACCCATAACAAACATCTGGTCTAAGGAACAGATATCAAAGCTGTATCGCAAACAAACCCAACAATGTAATTTTTTTAGACAATAGAAACTTTATGAGTGACATTTGCATCCTCACAAACACAAAATGAAGAAAAAAATAAATGAAAGAAGAAACTGGCAAGGACAGCATTAACAGCAATAGGCGTGGACACACTGTGGTAGCATTGTGTACACACTCAGGTCAGTTCATTCAGTGTGTGGCCGTGTGAAAACCTCAAGAGAAACTCATGGTGTTGGCCCACACATGAAAATTACACACTTGTGCACACATGCTCACACACATGGATTAAATGAACTAAATGATTTCATTCAGTCTTTTATATGTTGCAATGTGTATAGAATAACATCTCAATACCTTGGACTGCAGTCATTGCTTAGTTTAGATTTGGGGATTTCCTCATCCCTCAGAGATAGTAGGTGTCAGTGGCTCCTCAAAAACACCTTCTTCCCTTTTCTCCACTGGCCCTCATTATGACAAGGCATATTATATTAAAAGAGAATTGTAAGAATGAAGAGCTCTAATCTGATTTAATTTCTATCATATGAGCTACACTATGCCTATATCTGACTAAAAACAATGATGCTCATTTCAATCTTTAAATTTGTGATGGGAGGTAACAACTTCATTTTAAGACTTGCAGTTTTCTTTTCATTATCTACTACAATTCAACTTCTCTATATGGTGACAGATGGGGTGAAAAAGAAATAATGACCACATCAAGAAAAGTTCAGAATCCACTTCCCGTTGTGCCATGATATGAAATCTGTTATAGGAGTGGATTTATTGTTTTTTTTTTCCCCTCTTGTCCATAGTCTGTCCTGTCCTCCACAGAATTCACTCTCTGAGCCTCCAGAGCACAGGACCAGGTGAAAAGTTTCACTCCTTTGGCTTCACATTAAAATCACATGAAAATCCTCTACATGCATCCATCGCTCCATTGTCTTTAAAACAAATTGCTGTTGGGCTGTACTTGGTTTCCTTGGCATTTAATCCATCCAAAGGTTTATCCAGCACTGCATTGTGTTGATCAGGGCAACAGGTTCACACCCTAAACCACAACACACAGCTTGAACATGGAGTTTTCTTGATGCCGTACAAGTAACATTATTCATACTATGCTGTTGAGTCACATGTTCAGAGGTGTGTGTGTGTGTGTGTGTTTACACCAGTTAAATCCATAGTGAGCTTGGGCCTCTCAGCAGAGTGCTAAAGCACAGTGAAAACACGCTGAATGTTTTCTCCAGGTCCAAAAGGTCATTTGGGCAAATGAGGTCTGCACAAAAACTGGAACAAGTAAACCCTGACACTGTAGCCAACAGATGATTTGTTAATGTAAAAACTCTCAAAAGTACACACACACACACTTGGGTAACAGGCAATCAGTGTCATAGTCATTCATTTGCCAATGTGGAGCTAAGCTGCACATTGATTTTGGCTCTGTCCATAAACACACTCCTGACAATGTCCGATTTTCATTGAAATGCCTTTAAGTTGGAGTCATGGCGCAAAACTTAGTGTTTGCACAATTACTGCAACATAATGTGAACACTGTCAAGGAAAAAAAAAAATCCAAGAGGTACATTTTGACTTTTATTGGTAATCTAATTCTAGCCTACTCAGAAGGAGAGGAAACACAGTCTCATGTTATCACGCTGCCGGTGTGATTGTGGATATTTCAGTTCACCGTCTGCCCTCAAGCCACAACCAGTGGTGCACAAACTAAAGACGGTGATGGTGAGGAGCAGTTTGTGTGGTAAGTTTCACGTTTTTAATTGTTTTGTTTTTCTTTGTTCCTCTCTCAGTTAAAGTCTATTGAGGCCCTGAGGTTTAAGAGGCAGAGAGAGGCATCAGAGGTGCTGTGATAAATGGTCTTCTCATCATTCACCTCAGACCAAATGATTTTGCTTTGAGGGGTCATGTGTGGAGCAGTTTTGATTGACACTACTGAAGGCGGGGCTAATACGGGCGGAGCCAGGGTGACTCAGAGCCCGCGTTAAAACTGATTGCATCACAGTTGAATGGACAGGCGTGCAAGGAACAGAGATGTTCTGCCACAGGACACGCTGATGGACAGTGACAGGGCAAGCTGGATAGCTCACTGACGGATTAATGAGCCAAAACTGCTAAGTGTCCCTCTGCCCGACTGTCGAGGCCACCCCAGAAAAATAGGAGACAAGTCAAGGAGGACATAATCTCAACTATCCAAGCAAACAAACAAAGCAGCAATAAAGAAAGACATGGTGGAAAGAGTCAGTCAACACAAAACCCATACAATCCGACAGACTGGCCAGATAAAAAAAAGCCAACCAGTTACAGAGGGGTTCAAGAGACCACCACAAAGACAGCTGTTTTCATCATTTATCAAAAACTAAGATTGTTAGTTTATGTAAAGGATCATTTAGTAACAAACTAATACAATCTTTTTATATTTGGGAAGTACCTGTAGTCACAGACATGATGGTGTTATACAAATGTCTTGAAGGTTTTTACCTAATTGCATAAACAACTGACACTACTACAATCATTTTCACAACTAAATGTTACTGGTACTAATTTTAACAAAGATTTTTCTGTCCATAGTTTTTAACCCAGTTTGAGACCACATTGTTTTCTTGAGGGCTGAAATACAAACTGCAAGGACTTCTTTTTATCACTTGCAGGTGACAGAGCTAAACAGATGGCAGTGCCTGAAAACAAGCATACAAAGCCGAAATGTCTGACAAAGACCTGTGACTATATCCAAGACAACAGGATAGTGCAACGAATAAAGTCCTACCACAGGAGATAAACTACAGAAACATCTCTCAGTAGAGAGCAAGTGCAACAGTTGAGCACAGATTAAAAGTAACTGAAATTTCAAAGCTGAAAACATTTGAGTCAAAGAACCTTTGACTTTTCAGACACAAGTCACCTTCAATGTCTGAAAAAGTCTTCTAACCATCTGGATGAAAATATACTGCCTGATGTGCCACAAAAGACAATTTCTCACTCATTTCCTATTAAGGTAGCCAGCAGACTGCCATTTTTGTTGCGCATTGGAAATAGAGGCACAATCTTTTTTCTTAATTTGCACCACAGACTAAAGACATTTTCTTCCAGATGAATAAAAGAGTGTCTAAGGATTCAGAAAATGTTTTCAGAGAAGCAAAAGAATACAGCAGAAAGGCAGTAAGTTTTTACAAACACAAGATTCAGGGTTCTGTTTTAACATCAATAGAGGGGGCTGTTTTTCCATGACTCACATCACAGATCTCACAGAAGTATGTCTCTGCAGAGTTGTGCCATCACTCCCTTTTTTTAGGTAGTGTTGTAGAAGAGTCAGGCTAAGGTGCCTCCTCAGTGGTATTTGCATCAGTGGAATATAATTAAACATCAAAATCACTCTGGGATGCGTTCTCAAATATATTGGAAAAAATTCAGTTCTTAAACTCTGCAAAACATTTGATGCCAGACAGAGTGCAAGCTGCAATTAAGGCAAATGGTGGAAACACCAAAGTCAGACTTTCAGGGAATGCAAGGGCAACAAACTTTTGCTGAAAAATTACATAATCATATTTAAGAACTGTTGTTTTCCCAATCATTTGTTTTAGTTTAATAAATGATGAAACATTTTTGGCAGTAGACTTTTTACCCCATTTTATATATATATATATATATATATATATATATATATATATATACATATATACATACACACACACACACTCACACACGCTCACACATTGAAAATTGTAACGCAAAACATAAAAGAAAGTGGGTGGGGAGTTGGCAGGGAGAAGTTAGCATCCAGGTTATCATGAGTCTTCGTTGCCTGAGTCATCCTGGTTGTCATAATGTCTGGTGGATGTCCCATCATCCTCAGCAGCACTGATACCTCCAGCTTCACCTACAGACTCCATCTCGCTCTCATCTTCGTCTTCGTCCTCCTCCTCCATGTCATCATCATAGAGGTCATCGTAGAGAAGGTCTGAACTGCTGTCCTGGGACGGAACCCTGGTCTGGACGCAGTACTCTGCCAATGTGGTGGGAACCTTGACACCGTCACGCTCAGCTTCTGCTGCTGTTGACATCACCTGTTTCCTGAGGACAATAAAAGAGAGCCGAAAGAAATGTTCACGATTATTTCTGAGTGTAATGATGGCTTGGGAGAGATACAATATATTGTAAACACAGTGTGCATTAGTCTTTGTGCAGATAAAATGCTAATACGCGATTGTTACCTGATAATCTCTGCATACTCCTTGTCCTTGCCCTTACTGTCCCTCCATTTGCGAAACATAACAGAGGCATCCACGTTGGCGGGGGAGAAGGTGTTGGGTTCATTGAGCAGAGAGATCACACTAAGAAGGATGGTTCTGATCAGGGAAAAAAAAAAAAACAACACAAACAATGAAACAAGAGCCACATGCAGGCAGTTTGACACCCAGACAGAGACGCCATCGAGCATACTTCTCCTTTGTGACTCAGTTACATGCTACACTCATCTACTCAGGTTTTCAAATGTAAACTCAGCAATTTTCCTCTAGGGTGTGTTGGAAGCATATTTTGCTGTGAAGCTAAAAATATAAGAATTTCTGAAAGCTTCCTTGCAGTAGTCTTCCGCGCTTACAGAACAGCTGTGCATTCTTTATTTTAAGTGGATACAATTTGGATTATTCCACATTTATTTATATTTTTACACTTTCAGATGGGCTCTTCTCCACTAAGCTTTTTAAAATCCCTTCATCCTTTCAATAAACAATCACTATCTGGGCCCATCCATCACATTGGCAATAACTGTGACAATACAGTGACTGACAATTTGACTGTTGTATGATGGAATAAAACCATGCTACAAAAGGCAAAATCTATTGTGTTATCAATTACCTGACATTCTGGGTGGGGTTCCACCTTTCAGATGGCAGCTCTCCGCTTTGAGGGTCGTCGACAGGAGGGTGCAGGATGGAGATGCATACATCTCCGTTCTGAAGGGAGAGACCGCCACTCATAATCATATAAACTGTGTTATATAAAACTAAATAAATGACCATTTAACAGCTGCCGTGAACATTAAACATGTTAACAGCGCAGTACTTTAATGATGACAGTACCTTTAATGATGATCACAGAAACCCCTTACCTCATAGATGTTGGGGTGCCACATTTTGGTGAGGAACCGGAAGGTTGGTGGGGAGTACGGGTAATCAACAGGAAACTTGATGTGAGCCTAGGATAAGATAAAGAGGTTGACTTTTACACACAGGAAACTGAGCATATATTATGTGCTGTTAGGCCTTTGAGACCGCAGACTCTTATTTGTGGCTGGTGAGGCCCCAGAGAAATGTGAGATGATGTCCAAGGACAGACCTAGGCTACATCTGATGGTGCAGGATGTGGTCTAATACACAATATTTTTCATATCCAGAGAAATAAATAAATATTATTCTTATAATATTTATTTTTCAATATTTTGCAAGTGAAATGCAAACTGTAGAAAGAGTAAGTTGTTTCAGCTGTGACATGCTTTTCATTTCGGAACTTATTCACTTCGTTTAACTGTAATTGTGAGTAAAAATAAAATACTTTTTACTGACATGCAAAGCCTAATGATAATAACGAGAATATAACCAGAAAAGCACTCGGAGAGCACAGACTCCGCCAAGACAGATCAGCCTCCACTCCTCTTTTATTTCGGTGAGCAGCGGTCCGGGCCAGACCAACCGAATAAACACGTGTACAACCCCCCCCCACATACCTCCACTCATTGCCACCAAAATTTAATCATTTGTTCCTTGTGGCAGTAGTATAAACATTTCCTAAAAATTTCAGCCAAATCCATTCATAACTTTGAGTTATCTTTCAGACAGACAAACGGCAGCAAAAACATAACTCAGCCATTCCTTGGTGAAGTAACAACAATGTGGGTTCCTGTACCATTTACTTTCTCAGTAGAATAACCTTCGCACACATTAATCCATGACAGTCACACTGTGAATCAGAGGATACTTAATATCAATAATATCAATTCAGTTCATCAATTCAGGTACATATTACTTTCAGGGTCAATGTAGACCTTTTCACATTATTGCACGATTACAGAATTGGCTAAAGTAGACTTGCACTGAATTGGTCCCACTCGGATAAGTCTATCATTAATCCACAACTAGTCATAACACATCTGGATCCTCTGGGCTTGAACCACTCAGATACACTGTTGTTCATGAAGTTGGAATTATATATTTTTACCTCTTCATGAAATGACTGTGACAATGTGATTTGTTTTTGATAGATAAAAGGTAACTAGGACTCAATATGTAATTGCACCTGGTCGACAACGATTGATTACTGATGCATAGAAAGAAGAATGTGACTGAAAAGCAAATTATTCCAACTTTATGGGCAGCAGTACATCATGACACATCACCTCCCATACAAGTATTAAGTACTAGTAGTTGGCTGCTTTATGATATGTTCAGTTTCTTGATGTGAACAAAAATACTTCAAAATATACAGATAGGCCCCAGAATACCTTCAATAATATTTTTTAACATTATAACACACTGCACCATAGGATTCAGAATGCTAAATGTTATTTCATAAATATATGTACAATATTACTCCTACAGACCATGTTTATTTTAAATGGAAATAAATTGGTCTAGAGCTAGAATAGTGTAAAAATTACTAAACGGCCAACAGGTCATGTCAGGTTACATTTAACAATGTGCCATAGTGTCAAAGTGTCAAAGTGTCTTATACTAAGTGCTACAGGCTCACAGAAGGAATACAATGTCATATTTAATCTGGTGACAATCTGGAGCCTTTTATGTTATATATCACTGTAAATGATATGCAGTCCAGCTAAAATAAAACTACTACTTAGTCTTTTTTTATTTAATCATTTGTTTTCCTTCATACTTTAGTGTCTCAAGTGATGTGGAGTTCCAAACTAACTTTTGAAATAAGTAAATAAAACCAATTAGAATTTACTGGATTATAGAAGGTAGATGTTACTGGTGAGCATAATGTAATCAATATACAGAAGAAGAGCAAGGCAATAACTGTGCTGTATGGTTTCAGCATTCCTGACTTCATCTGCAATGGCCTAAATTGAATGAAGACACTCACTGTTCTGCATTCTCCACAAGTCTCACTGAATATGTAACATGAAAAAGGTAAGATGAGTTTCATCATGTCCTTCTCTCTTACTCTTCCTCCATACTGAGGTGCCATTTATATCAGTCTCATGGCTAAAAATAACCTTCTGAAGCACAACCATCATAGAGTACAGGGGGAGAGGGCTGGACAAGGAGAAACGAGGGAGAATACATTTATACTGAATATTTAAAAATGATACTGGCTCCTGGAAAGCACTTTGAGATTACTAAAAAAACTGTGACCAGCAGAGGTTAGCAGGTAGGTGTGAGTAAGTAGAGGGGGCAGAGGTCATTGCTGAATTGTAATTTTAGAGAGTGCAACAGCAATTCTAATAAAATTTGTTTTGAGCTCAACCTGAAACACAGAAACATGGTTCTACACATTGCAGCAATCTCCCATGCACTATTCAGGAAAACTTTGACAGTGATTGACAACTGTCTGACATATGTACAGGTACATATGATGTGAAAACTTAATCTAACAATGCTAATGTGTCACATTACCAAATAGTAACCTATTCTGGACTCAGCCAGTAATGTATTTTGACTGTTGTCCTACCTTAAAGTAGCCCCCCTCATACAGTGTGTTTGGGGGCCCGAAGATGGCCACTTCCCAGTTGTAGAGGTCAGACTCCTCCACCAGAGTGATGCGAAAACCCTCCACTGGCTGCTCCTGCAGGGACTTCAGCTCCATCATCAGGGCCTTCTGGGAACTTGGGGTTGCCTGGTGGGCCATGTTAAACCTACTTCTGACACTGTAGATCAGTCAAAAGTAGGTGGACATTGTAGTGAGGAAACACAAATTATAGAGTTTAATGAGATTGTCAGGACTCAATGTACATTTCACTGTATTGTACAATTTCTGACAACTGATTTTAAACTAGTACCTCTGCAGTAAGCACTTACAGTATGTTAGCTGTGTTTGCATTGACATTAGTAATTCTAGAACACGCCAGAACAAGATAAACAACAAACCTGAATAAATATTAGCCCTGGTGGTAAACTAAGACAACATTAAAATAATAAAACACAAACGGGATATGTGGCCTGCCAAGCTAGCTTAAGTCTGTGGTTACTTCGCAGGCCCTTTATGGGGAAAAAGCAAAGTTAATGAAAAGTGTTTACCTCTGTCTCCTTGCACTGTAATATGTACTCGTTTCGTTACAGCTGAAAACTGGAGGATAAACTCATAGGTTGTCCATGCTAGCTTGGTTATGTCTTGACAAAGAGACAGTGACAGGAGCAGTGGATTTTCTGCTAAAGCCTATGGCTGGTCCTCGTGTTGTGTTTCCGAAATTCTTTGTGTGCCAGTGTTGACAGTTGACATGGAGCTAATATCAGTGTAAATCACGGTCTCCTGCGGATCATTCTTGAGCTCGAAAGAGCAAAGTGGCTCTGCCTGACATCTCTCCGTGCTGCTGGTTCGGTTCGGACAGGCGCTCAGCTGATCCCTGCTTGTTTATGTTTGTTTATCTGCTCTCTGGCTGTCTCAACTTCTCCACACGTCAGCTAAACCCCTACCGAGGAACTTCGCTCAAATGAAGCAGCTTGTCTGCCCTCTACTGCTCCCTACGGCACAGTGGCACTGTAAACGGATGATAAATTCGAGCCTACGGTCGCTAAAATGAGAGCAAGTGAGAGGTTTACAATCGCGAATTACAGTGTATTAATCGATTTTTATTTTCCTCCCATCGATGCTTCCGGCTATCATTGCGCGTGTCTGCAAAACGTAAGGTACGCACGGATCTGACGTGACGTGCGCGCACCCGGCCCTGGAAAAGTAAGTCACAAATATGTTACAATATTTTTTATATTAAATTTTAAAGTTGCACAACTACAACTATGGTGTTTCCGTTACAATAAACGGTTTTTTTTTTACATACTTTTGAGAAATCCGAGTGTTTTGTGATTTATAAGCATGTCACGAGCTCCGGGTGATGAGTACAATGCATGTATCTACAAAGACTACAAATATGTATTTTAGTGAGTGCTGAACCATACTTTTTTCAAGCAGAACACTGTGCTGGAGTGAACCATATTACAGAACTGGCTGAAATGTGTTCAACATTCTTCTGAGAACAAAACCCATGTCGGCCTATCCAAAATAGTAGTAGTAATTATTATTATTATTATTTAATTGGGATTTGAAAGATGGGGAACGTTATGCGCAGAAAGTAATTTTTAGGTGGATCTAATGAGTCGGAGTTAATCAAATTGAGTTGTTTTCCTGGTGCATTCTTCTAAGTGAGACTATGATTTATAACCAATCATTTATTGGCATAATACATGCAATGGCGTCACATGGAGGTGGTCACGTGCTCTAATTTACAGAGGCTACTTGAAAAGCAGTCCAACACTGGTTTAAGTCGACATTGAGTATTTTTTATAAGGCAAGATATATGAAAAATGAGTTAAACTAGTAATGCTTGTTTTATAATAAGTGGGCAATGGTGAAAGTTATATATATTGCATTCGATATGTTCAACAGCTGGATGGACTTGTTATATTTTGACGTCACGCAGACGAGGAACGTCAGACAGGAACCAGTAGAAAGGAGCTTGGCAAACCAAGATGGCGACCCACGATGAAGCAGGAAAGAGGCTTCAGTATAAATAAAACTTATTCACAAAACACATTAAATTGAAGTGCCACTTCGAATACACGTCGTCTGGATTTTGAACGAACAGGACGGAGCAGAATCAGGTAAGGGAGGTCTGTGATGATATATGAGGTCAGTTTTGTTTCAGGGGCGGTGTCAGCACAGCCACATAACATTACAGCCAGGCCATTGGCAAAGCTTAGCCTATTAGCACGAACGGTAGCTTTTTACCAACAGGCATCAACGAGCGGCTCAATGATTAACGATTAAGTCACGTCTTTGCTTCTAAAACCACAGTAGGATTTCGTAACTGAGCTTTATGCCTTTAAAATGTAGATGTTTGCCGTCAACGCATCAAAGTAAGAGCAACGGAGGCTAGTAATAGCTTAGCTTGTTGCTAATTAACGCTATCGTAATTATTGTAAAAACACAAATCAGAACATTGGGTGTGCTGTTTCGATCTTTGTTATATTTATGGCCTTGGAGTTTGCTCGTCAAGCCTACCTGAAAATATGAAGAACCTTAGGTGCTCGTGTCTTTATCGGTTTCGTAGGTGTAAGTTAAAAACACTATACGTCAGTCCTTAAGTTAGCTAACTGACTTACCTCTTCTTTTGCTCTATGCCTTCATGGAGGCCAAGACTGCACTGTATATTAGTTATTTATATCGGATTTCAATCTAATTAATAACAGGATACACGATTCTGTAAACATCATCTGGAAGTAAACTGTTGGGTGTTACGCAACATTATGGTAAGGTACTTAAAGCAAGTCATTATTGACCGAATACTTAAATAAATTCAGCTAAGACTTAAAGCAAACACCAAAGGGAATGTGGCTTTTTGGTTTTCGCCTTCAGCTTGGTCATGTGACACTACTGGGCGCATGATGGTTTAGGGGACTGTTGAGTTGGACAATTACAATTAGATATATTAAAGGTCTTCGTGCTGGTATAAGTAATCCACGCGTACATAACTTTAGTCTCGGTGTTGATGGGTGCAGTCAGGGGATACTCAATACAGGGCCGTTAACTATATTCCATGTCTATATACTAGTAATGTAAAAAAAAATCCCAATAAATTCATGCTCTTTGGATCTCACGACTCCCTTTTTGTAGTGATCAAAGAGCTGCTCCATAACAACAATGGTTACTTTATGTTGATAATGTTTGGCATAGCTAAATAACAAGATTATGTTACTTAGATGTGAACATTGGAATACACAAAGCCAGCGAGACAATAAAGAACAGTGGCTGGTTTGTAAATATCACAAGTGTGTCAAATCAATTGTCATGCTTTGAGGCAGCTGGTGACAGACATACAGAAATTCATGAAAAACACTAGATTCATGGGGATCTGGTCTTCTCATATCCTGTTGCATCACACTCGCTTAATTAAAAACAAACTTTGTGGTAATTTCTATATTCTTAAATGTCTGTTTTCAGAGTCTCTAAATGGCTGCGAGGAGGCCTGGATCAGATGCATACAACAATGGTAAGGGTCCCTTTGCTGGCATTTTTTAGCTGTGATTAAAGTGTAAATATGTCTTATATTGTTGTCTGTGTTTTTATTGACTTTTCTACTATGTCTAAATTGCTTATGTTTGTAATTCTTTCTTACTGTGTAGGACCCATCAGTTACCTTGATGATGTTCCCTTCAAAATTAATGACAAGTTCCGTTGCCCAGCCAAAGTTGGACTCCCAGTTGGCTTCTGCCTGCCAGACTGCAGCTCCTTGCTGTTGGACACACAGGTTAGTCAGTTATAGGGACAATAATGATTTTGCACTGGTATGTTGCACTTAATGTCCTAAGCTAATTTTTTTTACAATAGGATATAAAATCATTGCTAGATGGTTATATTGCTCAATCTGGTTTTATATGTTAGGTATGTCTGAGAAATTGGATGTATAAAGAGACTTAATGACTGTAATGATATTTTTAAGTATTTTTGTTTTTAGTTAGGAGTTTTTAATAACACTTGATTCTAAGATTCATGTCCATTTTGTGTTTCCTTTCTTCTTTATATTATTTTGACATGCTCAGTATGACTTCTCACTGGAGAAGCGTAGTGTACGCTGGGGGGTTGAACTGGCTGAAGCCAGAGCAGCAGAGGCCAGGGCGGAGGAGGCAGCGGCGGCCCAGCAGGAGGCAGAGAGCAAGGAGTGTTTGGCTCAGGCCGAGGACATTAATGATGGTGGGGTGAAAAAGGCCGGGTCTGCTGCAGAAGACCAGGACCCTCCACCACCAGCATTAAACCCAGTCCTGGCAGGACTGAGCCACAATGCCATCCTTACTCCACTGCCTGCCCCAAGCCTGGGCCCCAGGAAAACTCAGCCAACCATGCCTCAGTTGCATTGCCTCAACTTAGCTGACTTTGAACGGGAGGAGGACCCCTTTGACAAACTGGAGCTTAAAACTCTGGATGATAAAGAGGAGCTCCGAAGCATCCTCCAGAGCCAGCCACAACCTCAGCCACCTCCTTCTGTATCACCACCAGAGGTCTGCCAGTTAGGGTCAGCTTCCCGTGGAAGCAGCCCATCTCCTCCAAGCACCAACAACACCAGCCTCTCTACCAAACCTGGTTTTACCCACAAACCCAATGGGTTGGTTTCCTTGTTGGACATGGACAGAATTGGAAGCCCTGGGAGACCAGGCTTTGGTACAGACGATCGGCCCTGTAATATCCGTTCTCTCACTTTTCCCAAACTCTCTGACTCTGGTGACCCTGACCCAGTGATGTACAGTCCTCTCCCTGTACCCATTCCTTCTGCCCGACAGAATCTACCCAATGGAAACCCACCCACCATACCCAAAACTCAAGTCATTGTTGCCCCTGAGCCAACCAGCTATAACAAGAGTGTTGCACCAAAACCGGTGAGCATAATGTGTATGTCCGTAATTGTACTTTGTATGAAATAAGGTGATAAAAAAGGGGGAAAAAAATCCTTATTTTCATTTTGTTCACATCAGGCAAATCCGGGATCAGGACCTGCTGGCTTACCCTGCGGTGGAGCCTTGCTCAGCATGACCCCCAGTGAGCGCCAATGTGTAGAGACACTTGTGAGCATGGGTTATTCTTATGAGGGTGTTCTCCGAGCCATGCAAAGACAAGGGCAGAACGTGGAGCAGGTGGGTCTCCTTGTTATTTCACTCACTTAAACCCACTGTCATGGAGGTATAGGTTGAAAGTGATGTGTTTATATGCCAGGTGTGTGTGGTGAATCATAAATGCTGAACATTTGCAAGTATCAGTATAGTTAAACTAAAGGTGTGTCATCACTGTCTTTACAAATTCATATCCTTAGACAACAGCGCTTTAATGAGGACAGATAACTTTGAAAAACGTGGTTTGTTAAACCATAGCCATATGATTACTGGGTTGTGTGGAAAAATGGCAACGGCTTTGTTTCAGATATACTAAATAGGATTTTCACAGGCTGGTATCAAATGGTGCAGATACAGTTGCACATCAGTAACTAAGGACATGAACATACATCATTAAGAAAGCAATACATGAATATTTGAAGACAGGCTAATTTCTGCTATAAAAATATTGTATTTGATATATTCATGATATATAACCTCATGATATCCAAAGTACATTTATTGTTCCAATGTCCTTGTTGTTTATTTTAAGGTATTGGACTATCTGTTTGTTCATGGACGTTTGTGTGAGCGGGGCTTTGATGCAAGTGCAGTTGAGGAATGTTTAGAAATGTACCAGTGCTCAGAAGAAAAGGTTTGTATACATTTGAACTTAAGATCATAAGTAAAAACAAAGGCATAGTCTATATATACATAAGCATTTTCTAAAATGTAGTTTGTGTCCCTTTTATGTCTGTTGTGTGTGTGTGTATATATATATATATATATATATATATATATGTGTGTGTGTATGTATGTAGTTCTGAAAATATATTTATTTAATATATTTAGTTTTCTACATAGGTTTTACTTATAAAGTTTAGTATTATTATATTATTGATAACATTTCAGCTTTGCTGATGCATTTTCCTGTTGGCAGATTTTAAAACTATGTGCTTGTGTAGACGGTATTATTAGTAATATTGTTATTTTTGAGAACAAATATATATATATATTTTTACATATTTGTACACATGGATTAGGCCTTAATATGATGTGTTGTAATTGTGTTTGGTATTAACTGAATAGGATTTTCTTTAGTATAAGGTAGGAGTTGTAGATTGCGTAATATACTGATGGGTTTTTTTTGTTTGTTTTTTGATCTTCCCAAGGCCTTGCAGTTTCTGGAGCTGATGTCAAGGTTTGGTGAAATGGGATTTGAGCGTGAAGCCATTAAAGAGGTGCTGCTGGTCCACAACAATGATCAGGACAAGGCTCTAGAGGACCTGATGGCTCGAGCTGCAGCTAGCTGAGGGCAGCTAAGCAGCCAGTCGATGCCCAATTCAGGGCTTGCCTCCAGCTACCATCCAACACAGCCCCTTTCCTTCTGCCTTCCCCATCACACCATGCCCTGCCCTCGCCTTAGCTGCAGAAGGGACAGCTGGGAGACAGTTGTATTTCTCTCTGCTAAAACATATTGTGTCTCAGCACTTCTTAAAGACTGTGTGCCTAGAGTGGAGCAAGTCAAAGTGTAAAAAAAATTTTTTGAATGATGGTGTTCTTTTCCTAAGAAATCGGGTAAAGTTCCAGGATTTGGTACTGCTAGGGTTTCTAAGATATGAGAAAACTGGGCTGAAGAGAGGGATGCCTTTCTGATTTGCTTCCTCCTGAAAGTGTTTATATGACTATAGGCAAGGCTAAAAGATTGAATGGGGAGGAACTGGTGATGGGTTCTAAGTACATCACAGAATACCCAGGTTGAACTTTGGAAACTCCCTAACAACTAAGCTGCCATCTTCCACTGCTCAGTGCAGACGCAGTAAATGGTGGAGGGAATTGGGGGGGGGGCCTTGAAGAGGCTCCCTTTAAACTGAACCAACATAACAATTTTAAGATGAAAAAGAAAAAAACGTGCAGTCACCAGACAGAGAACTGACTCAAGAAGTGCCCTCTCTGCTTTGGTACCTTGCACTTAGTTTTGTTCTTTATGCTTTCAGTCATGTTTGTTTTTCTGTTTATACAGGCACTTTTTCATGACATTTTGGAGATTCAGTTTCTTTGCTTTCTGCATAGTAGATCCATAGTTATAACTCAAGCATAAGGGTTACTGGTGCCACAGTATACTCTTTGACCTGCACTGGAATGGCAAAAAGAGTCTGGATAGATGGGGAAGTTTCCTCTGTAGGAAATGAAAAGAAATATCCCTTGTCCGTATAACATCGATGTGTCACGTACCGCACAGGCACACACGCGACTCATTATTACCAACTTATTTAAAAATATTACACTGACACTTTCATGTAAAAATAAAGAGTTTGATATAAAAATGTAAGATATGTTAACATTCACATGTGACACTTTTAATTGTCATGGACTTCTGTTTGCAGACTGGAAAAGAGTGAGTGGTTTAAAAAAAAAAATGTGAGGGTTGTTTCTACAGCCTTGTCACAGTGCAATAGAGACATTTCAAATTATGAGTGTTGACTGGCATTTTGAGCCTCAGTAGTTATTGGGAGACAAGGAACATTTTTCAAGTCTTGCTGGAAATTTGGATGTAATTCGCAAAGGATTTAATTTCAGTCATTACTATTGTTTAATCGGTTTTTAGATTTCATGTCACAACATCTAATCATACAGAACTTTGTTTCTTGAGATATTCAATTTTATCTTGCGTATTTGAAATGTGTGCACATCTTTCAGGTGACTGGCTTCTTCATAGTCTTAAATAGAAAGTGAAAAAGAGTCTTAACATGCCAAAAGGATTTATTTTCCTTTCTCTTTTTGATATTACTATTTAATTAGCAGTATCTCTTATTTTGCATTAAGATTAATTGACTTTCTCCATGCTACATATTCCTGCTCCGTTGCATCCACATGGCAAAAAAAAAAAAATCCAGAATTTTTAACTCCTAGGTACTGAGAGGCCTGGCAACAGATCAAGGGCTGAAAGTGTGAAAAATGTGACTGAGGACTGGAATTAGGCTTGTGCCAGGTCTAGTACATTCCATGTTCCACAAGTACAAAATTGAAACATTTCTCTATTTTAGAGATGGAGAAGATTGGAAATTATAGTTATTTATTAATGCTGGCATAATTTACTTATTTGATACAAGATATCAGCAATTGATGTGTCTAAGATGCAAAATACCACCTTCTAGTACCTCAACATCCTTCTCCTGTCAAGCATGGTGTGAAGTGACTTGACAGTAACTCTTCTATTTATAGTACAAAATCAGACGACAGTAAAATATGATTATATTTGTCATTTCCATGACAAGTATTGACATTATGGTAGACAAATGAGTGGTTTTTACTTAGTTCTGTTTTTAGTTGCCTTTCTTCTTGATTTACTGTGATAAAGATGCAGGGCACTCAGTTTCCCTACAGGTAAACACGTGTGACATTATTGCCTCCATACTTAAGTGTGGATTCACTTGCCTCTCCTTTGATGGCTATACAAGTAACTTTACATTATGGTGTTCTGGATGTCCTCTATCAAGGCTTCCTCCTGTTTCTGTTTGAATCTTCTAGTTTTGTGGGTATCAACTGTAATTTGGTTGCCATTATTTAAGGGATCAAGTTTATAAGTTTAGGAGCTGCTCCATAATTAAACTTGGGGTTCTAATGAGTCTAATGAACACCAACATAACACAATGGTATTTAAACAGAAAACGAGTGAATGGAGTGGTGTTTCCCAAGCTCCTGACATGTAATTTGCAAATTTTCCTCCTGAATGATATGAAAGTTCCACATGATTAAATGTGCACAACTTTTAATTGTGAGCCTGGTGATTACTTGCGGCACTCCCTTTTTAACTTAATTTGACTGGACAATTTCTCAGGAAGGGTCACAACTGATTGAATGTATTTATAATGAAACAACTCTACGTTTTTTCTTAAAAAACAAAACGGTATTAATTACCTTCGTCCAGCAGACAACAAAGACGCAATACATATAGATCATTGTCCAGGTTCAGTTTCATTCAGGTATTGTTAGTGGTAACTGGAAACATCCTATAGTGAGGTTTAGTCAGCAGAAAAAAATGAACATGAACGGTTATCTCAGTAAGTAAACATGCAGACGAAAACTGATTTAAATCAAGATCCATGTAAATTATTAATGGTCACTTTGTAATTGTAGATTTGCAGGTCGATAATGTCCGACGCTATGCCGATAATACGTTATTTCCTTTTACATTATTAGACATCACTACATTGGGCTGATCATTGTGGTTTTATTGTAACCATAATTATATATTCATGAGAAATATCTTAGATGTAGCAACAAAAAAGTCAAAAATAGCTGAAAACCTGACAGTCATCAATGGTCGCAAGCAATCTGACGTGAGCGAGCACGCATATGACGCACGCGTTCACGTACGACCTTGTTTTTGTTGATATTTAATTTGAGTGCGGCTGCGCGCTGCTCAATGCTTTCGCCGTTGCTGACGCGTCTCAATAGGAAAAATAGTGTGAATGAACCCTCCGGTTTGAGCTAGATGTGTCGAATCTGACTAGGTAGTGTGGCCCTTGTGGAGTTTTATGTTCGAGTCTAGGAGGTGTGCTAACGATTGTAGATTAGCGATTATATTAGCAAGCGGCTCACCAACCTCTCCCGTATGTGATCGCCCTTCCTCTTCGTCGGACGCTGCCAGCGAGCGAGGGCCAAGGAACTAAATAGCATATCGCCATTATATGATCCAGTGTCCAGCGTCACTTTTACCCTCCATGTGGGTGAGGGAACTGTGTGTGTCAGACTATGGCGAGAAAAACAGTTAGCAGGAAAAGGAAGGCAGGAGAGCCCAAGGACCAACAACAGGTAGGCGGAAACCGGTGCTGATGCATAGCAGCTAGTCACTTATGTTAGCATGCTAGCTAGCAATAGGCTAGCAAGGTTTAGTTAATATAATTTACTTGTGTCATAAACTGATCATAGGTGACTTTTGACCAAATTTACAAAAGCATTTCGTTGCATTGTGTGGGTAAAAAAATAATTGTTTTTATTCAAATACACCGTGTCTGTATTTGAAAGAATTCAGTTTAGCTTGACGTTAGCCAGTGATAGTCCGTTATTAATGCACCAGCTAACGCTAACCTACACTGAGTTATTCTGACATTTATTCTGCTGTAATCACGTTGATTTAACATGGTGGTTACGCGATTACACTTGCGGTTACTTATTTATTTGGGGTCGTGACTTGTCACCATATCACCAGGCACTAGACATGGAGTTTAGCTTATCAACACTTGGAACATATTTCACTTTGACGGCTAATGCTCATTTTAACGATGGTGAGAATGTTAACTAACGTTAAATAATTGTAGATCAAATGGTTCGAGAAGATGATATGGCCTTGAATTCACAAATGTAATGATCCTTGATGATTTTGCCCAAACATTTAACCCACCACAAAGCCAAGTTGTTTACAGCAAAACTGTCATTTGACATAGCACAAATGTTGAATGTGCTGGTAATATATTACAGGTCAGTAGTGAAAAGGCATGTGTTCAACATGTGTGGCTATAAACCATTCATCACAAAGATGCATAAAATACACCTGTTTAACGATATATTTGTCACTGAGTGATGGCAAGTCAAAACCTTTAAAAACCAGTTGATTACAACCACCAAATGAGATAATTATTTTACATAGATACACTTTATTGGTCCCAAACTGGCAGATTGTATTGCAACAACATGGTAAACAGCAAAAATAGAATATAAGAATAAAAATGGAATACAAGAGCTAACACATGACACATAGCTAATAAAGTAGAAGTGTAAAAGATAAATGTATAGCAGGACAAAGTTATTTTAATGGGACTCATTTATAGACTTTTTGTGTGTAGTATAATTTTACTTCTTGCATTACATACAATCTTTACCATTTATATGTTTAATGTTAATTAAAAATCTATCTAATACATGTATGTGTGTTTATTTATTTTTTTAAAGTGAGTGTTCAATTTTGCTCTGGTGCTGTAATAGAGGAATCAGTGGGTTGTCATGGAGCCTAATGACTGATACAATTGTTAAAATGGCACTAACCCATGTTATTGAAGTGTTGCATTTAATGTAGGGCTTTGTATTCGAGATTAATAATTAAATCATAAAAGCGACTGTGCATTGTTACTGCAGAAGAACATAAACTGGGGCACACAACATGCAAACCTACTACCTGTCTGTGTGTAGTTTACACGTTCTTTGTACCCATAATAAAGAGATAATCCATCAGTCTCTACTTAGCCAGTAATGCATACATATTACATGATTTGGTTTGCTGGGTTGGCAGTAATTTTGATTTAAACCCAGTGTCGCTGACGGAAAGAGATGGAATGCACAACAAAGTGAAAGCAGCTACATCACATGGCAACACAGCAACTTTAAATAGCAACAATAATTGGTCCATGTGATTATTATTTTACAATCCCTATGTTTCTGTAATGATTCTACATACAAAGCACATGCATTTGCCAATGAAGATGTGTTGTATTTTAGAATAGAATAGAAGTACTTTATTTATCCCACAATTGGGAAATTGCTTGTATTTGTGTTTTTAAGCCTGTGCTAGAATACACAGTCGTCTAGTAACTGACTATCAGAGCCAGACCAAGTGACTATCAGAACAATTTCAAATAATTTAAAAATAGGAAAAAAAAAAGAGAATAGAAAGCAATTTTGTTAATTTAATTTAATTAGAATTTTAAGTATTTTACCTCCACACATTTGAATGTGAAGGCAATAAAATTTGACTAAAGTCGTCAGTGGGATTATGCCTTTTAACCTCTCCACAATAAAGCATTCATTCTTGACCTTTATTCCCTCTATTTTCCAAGTTGGGCTGGTGTCAGGCACCATACAAGCGGAACCGTGTTTCTTGTTCATCACGTCATGCCCAGCAGTGGTGGTGCAGTCGAGGCTCAGTGGTATGTGCCCTCCGGGGGCGGGAATTTAGGCCTCAGCAGCAGCACGAGTTGCGGCTCCAGAGGAGCCTCCGGGGCTTTGCAGCCGGCAGACTTCCTGGCATCCTTAAGGAGAGGGAGTTCTCTCTGGGGAGACTCAACAAGGTGTTTGCTTCACAGTGGCTCAACCACCGGCAGGTTGTGTGTGGGACTAAGTGCAACACGGTGAGTTGCCATTTTGAGCCAACCTTCATTGATTAATAGACATTCCTGTATGTCCTAAAGTCCACCATTTTCTTTTGGGGACTTCAATTGTAAAATCTACAATGCTCTGTGATTTATTTCCTTTTTTTGCTTTTAATATGATCTAATCCAGGTGGTCTGATGGGAAATTAGATCTTTATATTTATTCTTGGGTATGTTTTTGTATGAAGAAAATGTACCATGTGATGGGAGTATTTAGCATTTCACAGGTGTTTTCAGGAAGGGGAAGCACACCACTGACAGCTGTAATTACAAACAACTGTAAAAATGTCATCAAAGTGACTCTCTTACAGTAACCCAATACCTTGGAGAAATTGGCTTCACATTTCTCCTGTACTGTGAAATGGCATCAATAGATTTGTTTACATAAACACTGCAATGTACCTTGGAAAATGTCGAAAACGAGATAGTTTTAAATAATTGTGAAAACATGTTGGTTAGATACAGACAATACTGTCAGGTTAGGACACAGATTTATTCTACTGCATCATTCATAATGAAACCACAACTGTTTGACAGGGAAAAAACCCCACCCAACATTCTGCTTCTTTTACTCTCTTTATTAGAGGTAGGCACACCATAGCCTACAGTGCCACCAGTTGGTGACACAATATAGCGTAGATCAGGGTGCCCAATCCTGGTCCTCGAGAGCTAATATCCCGCTTATTATAGACAACACACCTTATTCAAATGATAAACCTCTCATCAAGCTCTGCAGAAGCTTGATAATGACCGCCAGGTGTGTTGGTAGCTCTCGAGGACCAGGATTGGGCACCCCTGGCCCGAGACCTTTAACTCCAAACCAGTTTATGGAAATGCACAGAATTTGCATTTTCTTTTTACATTTCAAATGTTCACTTGAAATTTGCTTTATATTTGATGGAAACACAGTTGATATCTGACTTTCATTCTGCTTTAATTTAATTTAATTAAATTTTATACCTCCGTATTGATAAATATAATCTGCAGTCATATCATCTAATTTTATTTTTGTTATTTTGTTCAGGACTCTAAAATTAGATTTTTTTTTACCCTGATTCCAGTTCCGGTAGCTTTAATCAAGTTCATACGCAAATGATTTGGTTATAGACAGAAGTTTCAGAATATTACAAATATATGTACATCATAATCAGGTTGACTTCCTGTTTTAAACATGGATTTACAGTCAAATATAACAGACCCTACATAAAAAGTGGACTAATTCATGAAGTCTTGGTGTTTACTTTTCTTCACTCTACCTTTAGACCAACCCTTTGTCCTGTGCTTTTATCTGCAGCTTTTTGTTGCAGATGTCCTGACTGGGCAGATAACGCGCATTCCCATGTTAAAGGACAGGGAATGCAATGGTGGAGTTAGTGGTGTGGTGGGTGCAGTTGTGACAGGGCGGCATTACCACCCCTCAGGAGGCTCTCGCGCTCGGCTGGATCAGCAGGGCTGTGGAATTCATGCTATTGAACTGAACCCGTCTAGAACACTGCTAGCCACAGGAGGGGACAACCCAAACAGCCTGGCCATCTACCAGCTGCCCACACTTGACCCTGTTTGTGTTGGAGATGTAAGTCTGATGTACAGTGTATCACAGGGTTCCCGCGGATCCTTGAAAAGTCTTAAAAGGCATTGAGTCCATTGTTCTACAAATAAGACCTTAATTGGTATTAAAATATCTTGAATCGAAAAGTCAAAAGTCTTAAAATTTTGGACACATTAGTATGATTTGTTAGCTTTAAATAAGTATTTGGTAACATTTAGGCTGTCTATATTACAAAAAATAATTAAGGGTGCGTAGAAAATGAGGGCACATCATTCAGTGGGTGTAGTATTCCTTTAGCTATACTTAGTTTTTTGCAAGTGTGTGTTTTATATGGTGTGTGTGTGTGTGTGTGTATTCAAAATTTGAAAGTTATGCTTCTTGATGCAAATGGTTGATGAATGTAGCAGCAACTGGATCAAAGAGTCATGTTCTATTTAAAATAAACCGTTGGGTAAAACTGCCCCCAGGTAATTCATGTGATGCTTTTTTTTCCCTTTTCAATTTTGGTTCATTGTCAGCTTGGTCTTAAATTTAATTTCAAACGGCATTTAAAAAAGGCTTAAAAAGTCTTGAATTTAACTTGCCCTGAGCTGTAGGAACCCTGTATCAGCATTATTTATTTAACTATTTATACCTTACCTCACGTCAACAGTAATCCGGTTCATAATCCTGTGAAAAAAGCAGAATACTTTTTACTTTCATTCATTTTGTGTCTCGCTTTTTTTGGGGTAGGGGCTTCGATGAGGTTTGCTGGTTAATTGGCCGTCTGCTTTCCCTGCTCCAGTATTAAATGGCCTTGAAAAATTGGGCAACCTCTTTTTTTCTGATACCACTGTTTGAACATTTTGTATGTTTAACTCTTTGAAGGTGTAGTAAAAAGTTAGTAGCATGCACATTTACTATGTTATACTGAGGCTTTGTGAGGTTGTGTAAGACCAGCGGTACTGAGTTAACTTTTTTTTCTTTTTCAGGATGGTCACAATGACTGGATCTTTTCCATAGCATGGATTAGTGACAATATGGTAGTTTCTGGTGAGTTACATTATCCGTTATTCAAGGTTAATATGCTACATGTTCTTCTTCTCAAGGGCTTTCCACATATGCTGATGTTAACATGTCTGTCACTTGTTTGTATTGCACAGATACATAGTAGGTCTAGCCAGTGATTTCTTTATTGTTATTGTGTGTCTTATTTCTAGGATCCAGAGATGGCTCTATGGGTCTATGGGAGGTGACAGACAAAGTAATGAGCCAGGCTGAGCGCAGTCAGAGTGAGCAAGCAGTACCCTCTTATGCCCACATCTCTCACCGTGCCCTTAAGGACATCCCCAAGGAGTACACCAACCCATACAACTGTAAAGTCCGCGCTCTGGCCTTTAACGATAACCATAAAGTAAGGTTCAGTCTGACCCCTGTGGTTTTGTGTCTGAAATAGTTAGAATTTTACCTCACTGCTCACTAGCTTTGAAGAAAACATGCTGTGTGAGAAAAGGGCAATTTGGTCCATTTTCTTTCTTTGAGTTCTAGGAGCTCACATGGAAGCTACACATCTGTAATGGTTAAAAAAAATGAAACGATGATTCACCACAATTATAATCAGCTGTTGTTAGTGTGTTATAATAAAAGTGTATTATTGAACCATTTGTTTTGTCTGCTGTTGTGAATAGTCATTTGTGACGACATAAATATGTAGTTTTATCAAGAGACAAATCACAGTTTTCTACATTTTGTATATTTCTTTGATATACAATGGTCTGTTTTTTTCCATTGTAGATATGGTTCAACTTAAGTCCTTTTTCAGGCTTGCTGGTATGTCTATAAAGAGGGAAATTGACAACTTGTAGAAAGTTAACTGTTCCCATGTTTTTATGTTGTCCAGGAGCTGGGTGCTGTGTCCTTGGATGGTTACTTCCACCTCTGGAAAGCTGAGCACAACTTGTGCAAGGTGAATTGCAATTCCTAATTACTTTATATATATATATATATATATATATATATATATATATATATATATATATATATATATATATATATATATATATATATATATATATATATATATATATATGCCTATTTTAATAGATCTCTAGTCTAGACTTTAAATAGTGCAAAGCTGATCCAACAGAAAACCTTACTTGGTTCTCATGATTTCCCCTCCAGCTACTGTCCACCAAGCTGCCTCACTGCAAAGAGAATGTGTGTCTGGCATATGGACAGGACTGGTCAGTGTATGCTGTGGGTTCTCAGGCCCATGTCTCATTTCTAGATCCACGGCAGCCAACACACAGCATCAAGTCAGTCAGTTCTAGAGAGAGAGGAAGCGGTAAGTGAAGTGCACATGTGGAGAGCTGCTGTCTGACATTTATCTAAGAAAAGACTTGATGAAGTCTGGGTAAAAACTAAAGAAAGGTCTGACAAGGCACTTTATTTTGAGGATTATTACATTGAGTAAAAATATATATATACTGTATGGAAGAAAAGGAAGATAAAATTGTTGTTTGAGTTTTTGATCATATATGTACAAATTATTTCTCCAGTTTTGAGCAGAGATTTGTGTAAATCTAGGTTATAAAGCTCAACTGCATGCTGACTTATTCCAAACACCTATATGTGGCATATCACAATACTGATTAAAAGCAGCCATTCCATAAGTGTGTCTTAGCTTGGTCACAGTGGAAGGCCACTCCAAAATGTGCAGTTTTCTCTTGAACAGTGATAGGTACTAAACTTTGGATGTCTGATACAGAGGGGTGTGATGTGATAAAACCAGCCAAAATCTTTGTCTTGTGAGTTCACCATTTACTTCACACAGAGCTACACATTGCTTTGACAAAGAGTTTATGAGGTTGCCTATTGTGGCCTGTGGAATGTCGGTCCACTCCTCTTCAATGGTGTGTGATGTCATGATGTTAGGACAACTGGCTGTAGTCCGGTCAAAACTCCAATGAGGACAGTGATGCAGATGATCTTCGTTGATATGATTTCTGACTGAGATTGTTTGATCAGCTGTGCAAATGGCTGATCTCAGATGATTGTGCATGTAGAAATACCTGAAGTGGAAATCCTAAGATAGCACAGTTACAAGTCTGTGGTTGACCAAAAATAATTTAGGAGATGAATCATGGTAGAGAACTAGACATTCCTGTACACCAGTTCTGTTGACATCCCTGCAATCAGCATGCCAATTCCACTGCACTTAAAATCTTAGATGATTATGCTGTGTTATGAAACTGCGCAGGCTTTCATTATAACTGACCTTATGCACACATGGGCAAAAATAATCCTGTTTGATCAGTATCCTGGTATGTTACACCTGACCCGATGAGTAGTTGGAATGTCTCAACATTCAGATAATTCATGAACAAAATTTGAGAAGACTAAATCTATATTGAAACATTTTAAAGCCTTGTGTTCAGCCCACTGAAAATGCATTAATAATGTTTTATTATTTTTGTTATTGTTATGCATGTAGTCCCAGGTATATACTGTGATACATTAAGTCGCATGTGACCCACATGGGGAAACAGCAGAGCAAATTCTTTCTTTCTTTTTTTTTTTATTATTAATTTTTTACTTTTCAGAAAGGTTTTTTGACATGCACAAAACTGTCTCTTGTCTGTGCAGGGATCCGTTCAGTGAGTTTCTATGAGCATATTGTGACAGTGGGCACAGGCCAAGGTTCCCTACTCTTCTACGACATCCGGGCCCAGAGATTCCTGGAGAATCCTTTGAATCCAGCAGGAGGGTATCGGAAATGTCCTGGAGATGGCATCCTCAAGCTCACTACAGGGAAAGGCTGGCTGGTACGCGTCTATATTGACTGAATGTTTAAGTTAAACAGCATTAATAGTTGGCTGCAGAGTTGTAACATTTCTTTCTTCCTCACCCTTATGGTTTCATGTCACTGTGTTTTTTCCACTTTCAGAATCATGACGAGACATGGAGGAGCTACTTCTCAGACATTCATTCTTTTCCCAATGCAGTATACACACACTGCTATGACGATTCCGGCACCAAGCTATTCGTAGCAGGTGGACCACTCTGTTCTGGCCTGCATGGCAACTACGCAGGGCTGTGGAGCTAGCCTTTCAATCCCCTCCATTGCTTTATCACTACATGCTCGTCCAGATTTTTATTCAACCAGTCCCTCCATCCCCCTCCCTCACCCACAGTTATTCCTATGCTCCTTCACCCTCAACTACTCAGTGTTCTTATATATATATATATATATATATATATAAGATGTATGAACTATTAACTAATAGTTTTCAAGAAGCTGCGAAGTCTGCCACTGAGAAACTCAGAAGAGTTTTTAAAAAAAGAAAAGAAAGCAAAAAAAACAAACCGTAAGAATAAAGTTGCACATGTTTTCATCACTTAAAACACTGACACACAACCCGCAGGGATTAGGTCTTTTGCTGGCTGTTTTTTTATGTAAGGATGCTGTTTCTGCTGCTTCCTCTGTCATAAATGAGTGTCATTGTGGAATATGTGTGGATTTACCAAAAGTTCCCTTTCATTCTCAAACTGAAATGGATGGCAATAACAGGGAGGGAGAGAGGAAAAAGGACTGAAGAGACAATTTGTTTCAGAGGACTGAACAGAGTACAGATGGAAAGAAAATATTCATTTTTTGGAACACCTTGTCTTGTCCCACAATCATAAAAAGAAATGAACCATAAAGAACTTCTCTCTTCTCCTGTCAGAAGTAAAATGAAGACAACAGCCTATTCAATCAAAATGGGACTTTGTGTTCATATTTTTCCTCATTAAGATGATGTAAAGGGAAAAATTGAGATTAATGCAGTGTTCTGTTATGAATAAATCCCAACAAATAGGTATTTTATTTGTTGATTGTGTAATTTGATAGAGAAACCCCTGCTGATATTGTGATTTGCTTTATTTGTATTTATTTCTCCCCTTTATTCTAATTTCCAGGGGTCTTTATATCTGCTTCTTTTTGAAGGATTCATTGTCTTTTCACCCTTTCACTTCTTTTCCTGTTCTCATTGACCAGAGTGCGTTCAGCAGATTTGTTCAGTTGTAATGAAAGAAATCCCAATCTGTGACTGCTCTGGTGCTATTGAAGAGTTGAACCATTTTAGTTTCAGTAGCAAGTGATGTATCATGAAATTTGATGATTCCTAGATAGAGGAGCCTTTTAACTGGGTAGAACTCAGCATAATCCTGGGACTCCTACAGTAACTGGGGACAAGCTCTGTAATAGCTTACTTGGATCTTCTCAACTATCCACCTAGAAGGATGCAAGGACAATTATTGAGAAGTGTTTCGGACTCTACCCTGGAGTTTGATGCTGCAGGCACATACATTTATCACAGTTGTAAAACCTTTTCTCATTTTGTATCAGGGACTGAGTCATTCTGCTCTTTTCCTTGTTTGGTAGAGGCAGGGTAAACTTGAGTTACATTTTTGCCTTGCTCAAGTCTTTCTGTGAAAGACTGCTACAGGCAATCATACTTTTCCTTTTTTACATGGAACTTTTTTCCAGTTTTCATGACACATTAAAACAGAAACCCCAATTACGACCAACAATTGAACAAACCATCAACACTTTTCAAGTGTATTTTATATATAAATGTGTATATGTATCTGTAAAATACATTGGGACAATTGTATACATTTTTATGTATATGTCTGAGGAAGTGTGTGGATTGATCTGTCTACTTGGTGATGCCCTGTTTTTTTTTATACACCATGAATGTTTTTACAAATTACTGAATCTGAGGATATTGTAAAATATAAACATCTGAAAAACAACCTATCGAATCTTTAAAAAAGAGCAAATAATAAAAATAAAATGTATATTGATGTAACAGTTGTCCTTGTGTTTATTACATTGTATAATACAATAATGTTTGGTATATATATATATATATATATATATATATATATATATATATATATATATATACGCACGCACGCACACACATATACATTATATATATATATATAATGTGTGTGGTTTATTTTTAAGACGTATGTCCACATCAGAGCAGACAGGGAGGATTCACAATGAACGACAAACGAAAAAAGGCAGACAATTAAAATCGGTAGTATTGAGTCTCGGATATTTATTTACTTTTAATTTCCTTTTTTGATAAAAAAAAAATACGTGTGGAAAAAAGCTATTGAATGTTAGGAAGTTGTGACCGAAGAGAAGAGCAGAGCATCCACCGCGGCATTGCACGTCACGTGACCACCTTGTCTGCTGCTGGCCGAGTGAAGCGTGTTAGCAGGTAATAAAAACACATATTTTCTTATGTTTTACAAGTTTGACTTCTGTATGGTCATGAATTTAAATCGTTGCTTCGAAGACACTTTCGACGAAGTAAGTATCCACAGGGTGTATTGTTTTGCCGACAGAAGCCTGTGAGGGATGTCTTTCGCAATTTTTCTGTTGTCTTGTTTCCCGGCGAGAAATGTCGGGATGGGATTGTGCTTTGCTGTGAGGCCTTTCCGCTAGATTTGATAGAGCTTTGTTGTTAGCCTGCTAGCTTTTGTTTAGATATCCGAGATGTGACCGATGTAAGTGCCAGTGACATTGGATAACTGTTCGAATCTATAAATACACGTAAGACTTTAAGCGAGTCGGTTTTGACGGTCACTGGCTCTGAACTTGGACCACATTTAGATAACTTAGCATCGTTAGCTAGCTCCATCCAAACTGCATCGTTTGTTCAGTATCGACGGTCTGGTGTCAGCATTAGCATTTTAGGTAGCATCGGCTAACTTCACTTCACGCAAGCGAGGACAAAGGGGTCCCTAGTACCATTTGCTCTGAGTCGTTCGGTGTTGTGTTCATCATGACGCTAGAAGAGTCTGATTTGTTTTTTCAATGTGAATAAACAATGCTTAACCAATACCGAACAGTCCGTGTTGAAGACAATAATAGAGCAAGTGGCTAACGGTAGCACTGATTCAAAACAAGGGTCCGCTTCACTTTACAATAAAACAGGACGATTGTCAATTAACTTCGAAATTTCCGTAAGCAATCAGTTCCTTCTTCGTCTGCAGATTTTTTTTTTATTCTCATCTTCATATGTTCATGTACATCGTTGGCTCAAATCCGATGGTATAAACTGATTTAAAGAGTTAACTGTATTATTGTTTTGTTATTGTTTATGTTCAGGGCATTGCTGCTCATACACATTCGTATTCATTTACTGTTTCATCTTTAACATACACAGTGACGGCCTTGGTTGGCCACGGTATAATACTTAAAAAAAATCAAAGACAGTGGTCATTTTTCACTGAAATTCCGTTTGATGTGTCCTTTTACATTAGCTTTGTTCAGATCAGCAGCCAATGGCATCAATGAATTTGCCAACGTCACCCAGACACTGTAAACTGGGTTGCTATTGTTCTCTGACATAAAAAACAAATGGGTCAGTAGGATTTTCTGTAGTTATTATCAGGTAATAGACACAATTGTTTTACTTTTATATTCATGTCCTTGTACTGTTTTATTTTTCGTATCTATATTATGCATCAATGTGTTTGCAAGTGTATAAAGCTTGTATGATTGTGTGAGTTTTGTGTTTTGTGGTTGACAATGACTGCCTCTCAGTTATGCATCATATCTAATTTGCAGAAACTTAATTATTTAGCATATAAACACTTGGTATAGTTTGCATATGTGCATAAACAGAATGTCAGTGTTCTGCTGCACAACTCTGGTTCAACTTTTGTCAAGTGCTCCAACTGTGTGCACATTTTGTTAAATTACTGGAAACCATCTAGCAGTGTACCTTAACCCTTTCAGTCCTGAATTATGTTCCTAGGTAATAATTACTTTTCCCCTTCCCTATGCAGCCATAAATGAGAATCAATCTTTTTTTTTTTTTAAATCAAAACTCTTTAATTGTTGAATATTTTATCCATTGTAATAGACATTGGGTCCCAACAGTTGTTAAAATACCAATATTGCACATTGACATCACATGGTAGAGACATATCATGCTATAATTCAATGAATACTTAAAATATCACAAATAAATCACATGGGCATATATATATATATATATATATATATATATATATATATATATATATATATATATATATATATATATATATATATATATAATGCACATCAGCATCAGATGCAATGATCCATCTGAGTAAAGGTCAAAGTCGTATTTAGCATAAAGGTCAAAATCACATTATTGGCTCTAATTCAAGAACGGGTTGTCATAGAAATTTGAGATTGGCACAAAGCAGGGGTGAGATTAGGTCTTCTCTGAATACTTGTTTTGTTTTGTTACAACCCCCCCCCCCAAAAAAAAGGCATGAAATGTCTGCATTTGATTACTTTATCCTTATTTTCTGTGAGCATCTTTGAAACAATTTCTCTGTTACACAAAACACAAGTCCACCTTGCCCTTGTCACAGTAGACATGCATTTTTCCTGAACAGCCTGGAAATTTGCACCTTGTTTCTTCCAACTCTTGTAAATCTATTAAAATCTCCATTCTTCCTCATCACTTCCAAAAATGTCAATATCAGAGATATTTCCATCTCCAATCAGTTCAAGGACTGTATATTCTGCATAAGGAATATTTTCAGCTGATTATCAACTGATTCTCTTGTTCTGAAGTACTGTTTTTATAGTAATAAAGTCATTCATCAATACTGGATCATTGAGTTCAACAACATGCTTTCAGACCCACTGTCCATTGGAATAGACAACAATGTTTGAAAAAAATCCTGTGTAAAAACTTGTACTAATACATTTGATATTGCACATTAATTCATATGTTCCACCTTTCAATATTATATCAAAACTATGAAACCTTGGCACAAATATCTATGAATGTGAATATAACTGTTGAAAACAATCCTCACTTTGACGTGTGGAGTGAGGTAAATCCACCTCTCTTCAGTGTGGTGGATTTATTTCATACAGGAACAAGCAAAACTATACTGCTGTTTGATTGGTTGGTAAGGGATCAATTAAATGAAGTGAGTTTAAAGTAAAAAGTAAAGAAAACAGCAGCTGTCACGTGACATCCATTGTAATGGACGCAGGGTCTGAAAGGGTTAAGGGTGTGCGGTGTTTATTCTGCTTCACACACACTGTGGTCTGTTCTGTTTGTAAGAGGACACTGGGTCGCTCTCCTTCCTTGACCCAGATTTTCAGCAAAATCTGTTGCATCACCAGGGCCAACTTTGTGTCTTACAGCTTTCATAAGGGCAGTATTCATGACTGTTCAGTAAAGCCTAGTTATGCCTAAAGACATATTTCTGGTATTTAATACTTTATATGTTTAGTACATAAAGCCCCTTTCATAGAATATATGCCACTGTGTAAATCTATGAATTTCAGATGTGTTGTTTTATTATATTACTTTTTTCTTTTCAGATTTTTGTATTTTGTACATACAGAGTTTTGTAAATACTGTATATGATGAGCTCTCTGGGCAGCGAAAAGGCCCGGGGTCCTCGGGAAAAAGCGCTGCCCGTTGCCACTCACACATCACAACCACAGAAACAGATACAGGTAAGTCACAGCAGTGAAATTTTGACACACCTCAAAACAACAGTACAGTTATTTAAAAGGTGACCTCTTATCTATTGTTTGTTTTGAACACATCAAACCTCTGAATACAAAAACAGGAAGCACAGGTTGATCCATTTGTCTTGCTGCATCTTTGTGTTACAGGCTACTGCTGAACAGATTCGACTTGCCCAGATGATCTACGATAAGAATGATGCTGACTTTGAAGACAAAGTTAACCAGGTGAGAAATTGTTGTGCGCTTTCCAGAAGACACAATTATTATTTTGTTTCTCCTAGGCTGGGACGTCCACATCATAGTTCTCTATAACTGTACTGAAGCTAAACTATATTTATTGATTTATTGGTCTTGTTTCTCAGTTTTCTTGCCAACACCATTTACTGACATCATTCACTTTAAACAGCGTTTGCACAGGGTCTTAAAAACTCTTCAGGGTTGGATTCACAAATCTGCATTTAATACCTTAAAAACATCTTTAAATTGTATTAAACTTGATATGGTAGGTCTTAAGTTATCTTGCCATAAAGTTCTCGGCTCTATAGTGTTTATATGTGTCTGTTAAATATCCAAACTGCAAAGAACAGAGCATTATTCAACTCCAACCCTACAATTTCTGTTCAAATTAGGAATCAATTATTGCTAACTTTACAGCCCCAGTGAGAAATTACTCACAAGAGTGGGAATCAAGTGGTTATAGCAAATAAATACATTTTCCTAAATTCTAACAGTCACACATTTTTGCCAGTATAGTTGTGAAATAGGCATTAAAGTCTTACAATGTCTTAAATATAACATGTAGTAACTGACTGGAAACCCTGTTTAAGTCATCACAGCATACTTTTCTCTCTGTCACCCAATCCCACCTGTTTTATGTCTACAGTTTGTGCTAATGAAACAAAATAAATACATTATGACTCCACTGTCATACATAGCTATCATTGCATGGTATGGCTTGAAGCACAAATGGTGGATACTTAAGTATGTAAACTAACTGGGGGGAATAAGAAACCATCTGTTCAAAGTTAAAAAGATGCTGTCGCACCAAGGTCGTAAAAGTTAAACCACTTCCACTTCCACATTCTGCCTTAATTCTGCAATTTTCAATCTGCCCATTATTACATGTTCCATTCTCATTATTGCAAATTTGACAGACCTCATCAAATTGCCGTTCCTCAGTCAAATGGTTCATGCTTATTTAACCTGTGCCTATTGCTTTTCTCAGCTGATGGAGGTGACCGGAAAGAACCAGGATGAGTGCATGGTAGCGCTTCATGATTGCAATGAGGATGTTAGCAGAGCCATAAATTTCCTCCTGGAGAGCACCTCGGACATGGTAGGTATATGAACAGAACTCACTTAGTTCAGATTAATCAGTTCATATACTGTAGATATCAGATTTGTTTCATTGACTTACATTTTTGTAAGGATTTAAACTTAATTTCTTTTTTCCAAACTGTGATTTCAAGACTTAAGTTCTACAAGGTTAGCCTCAGTGCATTCTATTGTAAGTGGTACTGTTCTATTGCAACACTTTCCTGGCTACTAAAAGGCTAACACATGCAGGTTGCTTTGCCCATGTGTCCCAACATATTTGAAAAATACCAGCCGGCACAGATGGCTAGGAGAGGCTGGAGGGCAGGGCAGTCAGCCAGTTTGCTACGCATGTTGTTGTTTTGGTTTCCAAAAATAGAAAACTGCTGGTTTTCCTTGTTATATAAAAGGCTCCACCATTATGGTATAGTTTCAGAAGCTCTACTTAAAGCTGCCCATGCTTTGTCATTGTGATAAGATGTGTGAAGAAAATAAGAGTGAATGAATTAAAAGTGAGCCAAGTCATAATCAGCATCTTATTTGATTTTTCGGTCTATAATTTAAATCTCAGTCAGTTACATTCAGTATGTAGGGATTTAACAATCAGTCAAGTGTATATTTATTTATTTAACTCAGCTGCACCATGCTAATGTCAGTGCCAATGCTGATCCAAAAATCAGTGGTTCCTTGTATTTTCCAAGACGAGTATAGTATACCTTTAGTGTTTGGTATAATTTTTCTTTTTTTCTATGCAAAAATATGCAAGTGTAACAACAGTAAGATTGCAGGGATTTATATGTTGCCAGAAAGTCTTACTACTAATGTAACACATTTTTATACTTTTTTTTTTTTTTTTTTAGAAATGTAGTGAGGCTGTAGTGAGGCTGAATTACACTCTAATTACTCAAGATTTTTCCCTGATGCATATTTTTTTCATTTTGGGTTAAGGCAGGATATATATATATATATATATATATATATATATATATATATATATATATATATATATATATATATATATATATATATATATATATATATATATATATATATATATATATATATATATATATATATATATATATATATATATGTGTATGTATGTATACTTTCTATCTTATCAGTCTTGTCCTTTAATTTATTTTAAGACAACAAAACCCTTCTATGGAATTTTTTTTTTTTAAGAACAGCAAAATTTGTTCTAATGTTTTCTTTCTGTTTGCTGTCACACTTCTTGTCTTTAGACCTCATGGGAGACGGTAGGAAAGAAGAAGCCCCTAGTGAAAGAGGGTCCATCAGAAAGCAAGGAGAACAAGGAGAACCGGGAGAAAAAAGGAGAGAGGGAGGCCAGTAAGGGTCGTACAGCAGCCAATCGCAAGGGCAAAGGAGCCAATCGGACCCGGCAGGGTATGGACTCTATAGAGCCTAAAGATTCATGCACATTGAGTTTCGAGCTTCTTTCCTGGATGTTGGGTCAATGTTTTGAGACTACATTTTCACTGGCATTTATCTGTGTGAATGAAATACACAGTGCGTCCAGAGGAGAATGGTGTGGAGGTGACACCGGGAGATCGAGGTTCAGAACGAGGTCGGAGAGTCAAAGGTGGTCGAGGTGAGCAAAAGCGCACCAAAACTGTTGACGGTGCATTGTACATTTTAGGAGACATTGTTGATGTATGTAAATGTAATGTTCCGTAGGACCTGGAGGTCGAGGCAGAGGGAGAGCACCAGCAGGGAGCAGGTTCTCTGCCCAAGGAATGGGGTATGATAGCAACATATACACTCACATACATCCATTTTATAATATAAAGGGCAAATGGTTTTTTTTTTGTGTTTATAGTGCTAATTTGTGTAGTATAGTCAAATAGAACCCAATTAATAAATACAACCACACATAAGCTTCTTTTACAGATGCCAGAAATACAATGGATCCCCTCTGGACTTTCAGCTGTTTGAGTATTACAGTTATAGCTTGTTTTATAGCTCTAACATTAGTTCATCTCAACAAGGGAGCAACACTATCACTCTTTATAATGACTTATGGACTGTGCCATCAGTAAAGACCCACAATGGGAACTTTATAGGGAGCCTTTATATAAACTAATGAAGAGAATCTGCTTACAACCACTGTAAATCATAACATGCCCTTACCTTTTAATTAGTTTAGACCTCAATGTTCCCCATCTCCATTTTTGTTTAGGACCTTCAATCCTGCGGACTATACCTCAGAGGCTGGGACAGGGACCACGCAAACTGAAGTGTGGGATGCAGTGGCCAACAGCAACACCGATGGGACAGGTAAACTCCAGAATACACCTACGCATGTTTCCCCATTAAGGCAGACTTGTGTTTAGTCCTGAGCATGTTTGCTCCAGATCTCCTGTGTTTTGTCTTCTACTTGCCCCATGTATATTTTAACCCAACACTGGCTGTGCTTTAGTTGCCTGGAGGAATACCTTGGAAGACTGGGCAGCTGAGGACTGGAGTGAGGATGTCAGTGTGAGTTGGTGATCTAAATATTACCGGAGAAGTTTTGTGAAAAATAGTGTCATTAGTGTCTAGATAAAAACTTTCTCTTGGGGTTTTCTGTTTTTTTTTTGGGGGGGGGGGTTCAGCAGCTTTCAGAGACCAAAGTGTTTACCTCCTCCTGTGCACCACCTGCTGAGAACCACATCACACCTGGGCAAAGGTAGATAACCCTTGTGGCTTGCTGGAATTATTTTTTGGCTTTTTAAGTTGTCTATAATTTTGGTTGTGTTAATGATAAAGATAAAATTAAAGGTAATTTACGAAAGGAGTGATTGTAGTTTTTTTTCTTCAGATCTTGGAAAATGAACTTACAGACTTTTTATAGGAATATAAAAAGTATAGATAAACAATAACACTCTTTATGGACCAAATGTTTTGCTGTAAACTTATGAATACATTTTTAGATGCCATGTTCATTCAGACAAGTTTCTATATTCTAGTTTTCCCTTAAAAGTAGGGTAGGAGATCTTGGAAAACAAGCTATATTTTGAAAGAATACACACCCTCCTCTTCAGCCCACCCCTCGAAAACACACCTTCAAAAATACATGAACGCGCATGCTCTCTGGAGCAGTTACGGCGGTTCATGAGAACCCAATGTCAATTAGCTAACACGTTGTGTTTCGTCAATATCTTTCATTTTTTCACTGACGGGGTGAATACAATACAGATAACCAATTATTCTGTTGAAATATTATATAATCAGAACTGTATAATCTTACCTATCCAGTAGAAACATAGCCACCTTAGCATTAGTTGACGCCAGTGCAGGAAAGTCGTACTGATTACCACCCTTGTCCTGTTCCGTTCTTCGGGGAGTGGACTGATATTTGATGGACCTATCAGCAGTCAATAAGTGTAAAGATGATCAGTGCCCAGAGTTTTCCTTTGGTTACATCCTCTAGACTAGACTAAAACATTTCATGGTTTTTTTGGAGACATTCTATTTGAGTGCAGGCTATGGCATCATGAAGAGGTTTTCAAGCAATATGGTAAAAAAAATGCTCCAAAAAAGATCTCCCACCCCACCTTTAGCAAAGAGGAATAAATATGGAGACTAATTAAAACCTTGAAAAGAACAAAACTAAATGTGACTTGAGACTTTTGCATAGTATTGTATATTATACATTTCAGGAAGCTTTTGCACAATTTTGTTCTCTAACAACACCAGAGAGGTACCGGGTTAGTAAAGTGCTGTTTAATTTTACATAAACTACAGAAAATGCTTAGATGCCTCTGTTGTCATGACATGAATGGTAACTTTGCTGACTTTGTATCAGTCTGGATCTTGCATCTCTGCTGCAAAAGCCTGTGGTTGGAGGGAGAGAACCACCTTCGTCCACTTCCTCTCCAAGTCTGGTCTTCACCAACTCCCACCACCACCAGCCAACACAGCAGCCACAGCAGCCACCTCCCAGCCGCAGCACCACCAGTAGCACAAGCTACGCACATGCTGCTCTGGTAAAAATAAATGCTTTTGATCCACGCATCCAAAGCCTTTCTCTATATATCCAACTAAATCTACACAGACAAAAGTTAACTTCCTTCTGCCTCTCTTATTTCTGTCTGTGTTAAGTCGTCTGTTCTGGGAGCTGGTTTCGGGGAACTGGGCCAGGCCAAGAGGACCCAACCCAGTGCTGGAGCTCAGATATTGGAACAGCTGAAGGGTCCTGGCTTGGGTCCGCTACCCTCATCACAAGCGGCCCCTCCTGTCAGCACCCAAGGAAGTAACACCTCCATCGGCCGCCTACCAGGCCTGGGAGCACCGGTGCCTCCGCCCTCATCCTCGAGCTGGGATATGAAGGCTTCAGAATCCAGCACCACCTCACTCTCTTCACAGTTCAGCCGTAAGTGTTAAATTATAAATAACTGGTGCATGAAAGTCAGACAGCTGAACTAAACTAAACTGAATTATCTGAAATACTTGTCCTGTTTCTGTGTGTGCAGGTGAGTTTGGTCTACAACCAGAGCCATCTCTTGTGCTGAGTCAACTGGTTCAGAGACACACTGGCCCTTCCTTGCCCCTGGCACGTCAACCTACTCCTCCATCACAGCAAGCACCCCCTAGTTCTGCCTCGTCGGCTTCCCAGCATACCAGCACGCCAGCGCAGGCTGGCCCGGTGATGGCAGTTGCTGGTACGAAACCTGCTGTCGGTGCAGGGCTGGATCCTCAGGGTGGCAGTCTGCCACAGCAGCAACGGGCACAGCTCAAAGGACAGAAACGAAGGATACCTCCCACGTCAAAGGTAGGTGGGCGATGGGCAGATGGCTGCAGTTAAATTTCGATTTACATTTGGCTGCTTTTGGAATTCTAGTTCCAGAAATGACCTCTGACTTGGGTTTGTTCCTCCTGGCAGATACCCTCCACAGCGGTAGAGATGCCAGGCTCAGCTGACATCCCTGGATTAAACCTTCAGTTTGGGGCATTAGACTTTGGCTCTGAGTCAGCATTACCAGAGTTTGGTGTTGTTGACAACTGTGTGGGCGCAGCATCGAGGGAGTCCACGCCAGCTCCCTCTACAGCCCCCCCTGCACCAGGACCAGGCACACAGAATCAGACAAGCCTGTACTCCAAACCCCTCAGGTACCAGTACGGCTCCATTTTTTACTATTGCCACAATATCTGTCCCGTTGAATTTTTATATGATAATGTAGAAAATGTTATTTAGAAGAAATTAACTAGAAATCCATATATATATATATATATATATATATGTGTGTGTGTGTGTGTGTGTGTGTGTGTGTGTGTGTGTGCATAAAAAACATAAAAAATTCAAACCTTCAAATATGTAAAAGAAAACACATTTTTGAGCGCATTTCATGTTTGCAGTTCCATAGAATAGAACAGCAAAGACAGGTACTTCATATGACTTCGTATTTAATGGTGTGGACAAAATCAAAGACATTATCTCTGAAATATTAATACAGTTTCATCCTTTGTGGGTTCTACTGCCTCTCCTTATCCTGTAATCTAACTTTTGCATCTAGAGGTGACTGCTCTGATATTAGTTCTGAAAATCCTCCTCCACTAAACACAGCTTCTATACCAGGACTTGGGAGGGGCTGGGGTCTACCAGGGCCTGGATTTCCCACCACATAAGGGGTCTACATCTATAGGAACAAGGTGCCTCTCCAATTGATCCTGCACCTCTGCTTTTTTTCACTCACTTAAAGCAGTAAATGTCTTCTGTCCAGTCAGTTGGACTGCACCACTAAAATAACTGCTCATAAAGCTGTGTTCAAGTTCACGGGGAGTGCTATGGGCAACTCGAAACTCATAGATGTCATTGGTTGTTTAGGTGAAGGCAGCGGCACCTCAGACTCATGGGTATACAGGTGAAATATGAAGACAATGTGGGAAATTTTAATATAAGAACAGTTCGGGGCGGCACGGTGGTGCAGTGGTTAGCACTCGTCCCTCACAGCAAGAAGGACCCTAGTTCAGACCTGGTTTGGACCTTTCTGTGTGGAGTTTGCATGTTCTCCCTGTGTCTGTGTGGGTTTTCTCCAGGTACTCCAGTTTCCTCCCACCATCCAAACACATGCATTGATAGGTTAAATGGTTAATCTAAATTGCCCATAGGTGTGAATGTGAGAGTGATTGTGTGTCTATATATGTTCAGTCCTGAGATGAACTGGAGACTCATACAGGGCGTACCCCGCCTTCGCCCATTGTAGCTGGATTAGGCCCCCAGTGACCCCCGCGGCCCTAGTGAGGATAAAGCATGTTCAGATGATGAGACAAGAAAAAAACAACCCAAACAAATCAGTTCTTATTGTTTACTTAAAAGAACCACTCAAACAACTCAACTCATCTGCAAACATCATAGCTCTCTTGCCTGGCTATTAGATCAATGCATCGTAACTCACCACATTTCAGTAATGGTAATAGCATTGTAATATTTCAAACAATAATTAATTGGATTAGCTGTTATTTTTTAATGCCTATTTCCAACACTGCTGATGAGTCCCTTTGCACTTTTTTGACAGTGCTGTGTGTATATTGTGTTCATGGAGTGAAGTTCCAATGATCCTTTCTGCAATAGTGCTGCTAATTTAGGAACAAGATCTCAGCATGGTCGCAATTTGCAGTGTGGCATTGCAGTTTGTAGGCTGTTGTTATTTGTGAAGGACATTGAAAATGTAAACATGCAGAAACGGTCACCCAATGTCAGGCTTAATTCCATTAACATGATCCATTGTAATATTAGATGTATGGATATAAATTGGTAACACACATCCTAGTGAAAATGTAGGTATTATCACCATCTAAGTCAGGGGTGCTCAATCCTGGTCCTCAAGAACTACTATTCTGCATGTTTTAGATGTATCCCCCTTCCAACACACCTGATTCAAATTATAAACCTCTCATCAAGCTCTGCAGAAGACTTATGACCGTCAGATGTGTTGGAAGAGGGATACATCTAAAACATGCAGAATAGTAGCTCTCGAGGACCAGGATTGAGCACCCCTGATCTAAGTTTTTCAATAGAATGTCACATTTGCTTCGAGAAATTTTGTCCTTGAATAAGATGGAGACTCATTAACTTTTCCCACAGTGCTTTGTACTGACATCCATGTCTTTTTGTTTGTTTTGTTGTCATGCAGTGAGTCACTGGGCAGCCCACTGTCTGTTGCACTCCCGCTGCCCCTCTCCTCGTCTGAGCCAGTATATCACTCTTCCTCGGTGGCATTGTCAAGCCTCACCCCCTCTTCATTAGGGACTTCCACTTCTACCAATCCCCCCTCTTCCTCTTCGGCCCCATCCACCACCTCCTCCTCTGTGCCCGCCTCATCACCCTTCTCCACAGTAGGGGGAACTTATGACGGGACCATGCCCCCTCACACACGACTGGCCTTTTCCCAAAGCAAAGAGGCCACAGTGCCAGTCATGGTGAGTAGAGACAGTTTACAGAGAAGGTTCTGAACATGAGGGATTATCTAAATTCATCTATGTCATGGGGGGCATATTGGTGATGTACCATTTCACCTGCTCTTTATCAGGATAATACAGATAAAGGAGGTCACCTGATTTTGTGTAAATATCTCTCAGCTGATAAAATGCGACAGTGTAACAGCGATGACTGTTCAGATAATCTCCTTTCAGTGTTCAGCTGGAAATACACTTTTTTAAAACAGCCTCTTTCAGTATTCCGATTTCCACTGTAAGATTCAGGATACAGCAGGATGAAGCATCATTAATAATCGAGCTCAGTATTTATCTTCTGTTACATTTTCACCTTTTATATGTGGTCGGTTGCTTTAAAGATATATTAAACTGTCTCTACATGTCTTTGGGATATTTGGAAATTGGTCACTGAGCTGTTTTTTTTCTCCTCTCAGAATGGTCTAAATGGTGTAAGGACTTCTACTGCACTTGACAGTAAGACCCCTATTACTTTATCGTTTATTCATCTTGTGCTTTGTATTAGGATACCCCATAGACACTAAGTATTTTTTTCACTTTCCTCAGCTTCCTCTGCGTCCTCCACACCAAAGCCAGAGTCCCCAGCTCTGAACATAAGCACCAACAGCGCTACCGCCCCGTCCTCCCACTTGCCCTCGTCCTTACCCCCACACAGCTCCACTACGCTCTCCAGCCTGGCCCAGGATCTGCCCTCTGCTAGCCAGCTCACGTCGCTCAACAGGTGAGGATTATAAATAGTCTGCAGGTGTGATTACACTTCAGCCTCTTTTAAGATGAAGAAAAGAAAGTGTTCACCGCTCTGCTTTGTCTGTTTTCACTCTGCAGCCATGCCAGTAGTCACTCTTCAGTTTCAGCTCTGGGCTCCAACTCCCTCACGGTAAGTTTTAACCTGTATCGGCGTTAATCTGTGTCATTTATAGTCTGTGCTCTACTGATAATCAGCTAGGTGTAATCTTAGTTTAACTGTATTGTGAAAGGTTTTAAATTCAGCAAATACAAACCTGGGTACACTCTCCAAACCAATGCTTGGAGATAGATTAATTTGAATTATAAAGCTTTCTTTTTCTTTTTTTTCCCACTACATTCAGTCAAAACAAAGAATAAACAGAATTGCAAGTGTAATTGTATAATGTTTATATCATGAGACTCAGGAATCCATTTTTGGTCTTTGTAGGGAACAAGAATTTCCTAGCTTATGGTTAAAAAAAAAAAAAAGCACTGTCCACTGCAAAGGACATTCCGTAAAAAAAATAAAAAGCATCAGAAAAAATTGGCACTATACTGTTTTCAATTTTAAAAAATTATGTAAAAACAAAAAAGGTTGACAGAAGATATAATCATAATAATAATATAAATCATAATTTATAGGCAATTAGTGGAGAAATATGCTTTGTAAATATTTTACAACAAGAAACTGCTTTCAGTTTGCATTTTTATTGAGCAAGACAGGCCTCCAGAGGAAGTTTGTCTTGATTTTATGATTTCATCATCCACATAATTGGAGGAACAAAAGCCAGAATTTATTCATTAACCTTAATCTCTAACAGACGGAGTATTAAAATGTATTTTTGTCATGCATCTCCCTGTAGTACACCAGTGTTGACAGCAGCAGTGTGAGCTCTCTGGCTCCCTCATCTGGCTCGTTTGCGTCATCACAGCCATCAGCCTCAGCGCTTCACTCAACCCATAACAGCAGCAACAGTAGCAGCATCAGCCACTTGGCCAACATGCCCAACATGGGCAACAACATGAGCAGCACAGTTGGTGGTATTGCTGGAACAAGCGGGCTACATTCTGCTGCGACCGCCGCCACCAGCGCAGTGCTAGGCCTTGGCTCCAATGGAGTTCCTGCCACATCCAACCTCTCTGCACCTAGGACCACCGCCCTGCTCTCCTCCTCCACTGGTACGTACATGCTCTGTCACTACTGGGGTGTTCAATACTAACATCAGCACAATCATAGCTAAACACATGCACCTTGTTCTTCCTAATTTTCCCTTTTACCTGCAATTGTTGTAATTATTTTACATACTTCTCATCTCTAGTAGTGTTAGCTTTTTGTATTTTTTCAGCAGTAGTAGTACTTTACTAGTACGTGTGTTTAATATTTTATCTCGTCGTTTTTATACATTGCTTACATTTTTCTGTATTTTGTCACATTTCATAGTCTTTTTTTGCACCAATTGTTTTTTGCTGTTAAACAGAACAGAGGTCCTAAATGATTTTTTGTTGTTTCCATTCTAATCTATTGTATTCTATTCTAGTCATATGTGAAATATTTCTACTGCTATCATATGCTACATAGACAAGATTAATAAATTCTCTGGTTTGAGTTCTTGTCTCTTTCTTCCATAAACGTATGAAAGCAACTATTATTGAATCTTTATCCTTACAGGTAAAGCACCTCCTAACCTGTCCCAGGGAGTACCTCCTCTACTACCCAACCAATATATCATGGGCCCAGGGGGGCTGCTGCCAGCGTACCCAGTAAGTTTATCCTTATGTTTTAGTTTGAGTGAACACAGGTTGCTTGTCTCCTTTATGAAGTCATTTAGTCCCACTTCCTTTATTTAGTCAATGCTCAGATGTAGTCATGTTCACAGTGTTTACACTCATTGTCACACAGAATACATGATGCAACCTTTTTCTTACTGAGTATTAGGGTTACATTTGTGGCATCTAACCACACCTGTCCTTTTCGCATCACAGCAGATCTACGGCTATGAGGACCTACATATGCTCCAATCCAGACTGCCAATGGTGAGTCTGATTTAACATTCTTGGGCAGTTTTTATTATCTTAAGATTAATTCCATTAATTTAGACTGGCCCTTAAAATCTAAAATTGAAGTTAAAAACCAAAATTTAATTGTATTGGGGCACGTCCAGTCAACTATCAGTCATTATTTTTCTTTCCTCTTATTGGGAGCCTCACCTAAACCTCAGACCGTTTCCTTTCATACTTCCAGTATGGACCTGCAGTAGATCTTAAATGGCTTTCATAATAGTCTTAAAATGTTATATAGGTACATACTGAAATCTGTATTGTTACCATCTACCGTCCTACTCATAATGTTAGATAGTCCTGTTTTTGGTCAGCCTTTCTGCTTGACCTTTTCTGTCCTTGCAGCCCTCTTTGCAGGATTACTATGGAATTACATTCCCTGGCCCCACAGCAACTCTCTCTGGCAGAGACGGAAGCCTAACAAATAACCCCTACTCAGGTAAAGTATCTTCACCTTTTCTCAAATCCAGAAATAAAGTGCTTGCTCTCAGATTGTTCTTATGTTTCCTGTTTGTTTGTTTTTTTAGGTGAAGTCACAAAGTTTGGCAGGAATGACTCCACCTCTCCAGCACCCCCTACAAGCCTGGCAGCTGCTCAGCCTCCCCAGGCCCAGAACCAAGGACAGAACCAGGCTCAGCCTCCTCAGGCCCAGCCTCAGCCCCAGGGCCAGCCACAGCACCACAGCAGTCAGCAGGCCTTTCTGCCTCCAGGCTATAGCTACACAGGCCTGCCTTACTACCCTGGGGTGCCCGGCGCTGTCCCCAGTGCTGCTGCCTTCCAGTACGGCCCCACTATGTTTGTTCCTCCCGGGGGCCCAGGACCAGCCTCGGCAAAGCAGCACAGCATGGGGCTCGGCCTGGGAAACCCCTCCGCTAGCCCCTTCCAGCAGCAGACCCAGCAGCAGCCCAGCGGTTACGGCCAGCACACCTTCAGCTCAGGTTAGTAACAAGTGCACGAAGGAATGCAAAAGTTCAGTTGATTCTGCTCTTCTTAAAAATCTCAGAACTACCTGTGTTTACATATTGTTTGATGGTGGAGTGCATTATTAAGACTTTGGTCTTTTGTCATCAGGGTATGAGGAGCTGACAGCAGGGCCAGCAGGAGTAGACTACAGTAAAGGGTACAATTCCTCCTCACAGGCACAAGCCAAATCTGCTGCTTCTGGGCCAGGGAAAGGTAAGGACAAGACCATGAGCTGTGTCTAGTCTTCTGCTTGGGTATGTTTTATGTAATTCTAACACTAATGTTGATCTGTCATATCACCAGGCGTCTCAGTGACGTCCAGTAACTCGGGTGTGCCAGACATCAGTGGAAGTGTTTACAATAAGACCCAGGTGAGCTCTTAAAACCACAACAACCTGATGTTTTACTGCACATTTAAATGCGTTCTCATACTTACCTTGTTCATTACAGTCTTTTGATAAGCAGGGTTTCCATGCGGGGACCCCTCCTCCCTTCAGCTTACCATCTGCGCTGGGGGGCCCAGGGCCTCTGAACCCTGCAGCAGCTCCTGGAGGCTATGCACCGGCCCCATTCCTCCATATCTTGCCTCACCAGCAACCACATTCACAGCTGCTACACCACCATCTAGCTCAGGATGGACAGGTAACCCTGAGAGTGCATTTATGGCAAGGGTGTCAAAGAATACACAGAAGACATTAATAGTCAAGGATGTCACTAAATTAAGGTTAAATTATGTATGCAGTATTTAAGTTCCAGGTGCCTGATACTAAATGTTTCATACCTCTCTAAATCTACTGCGATCTGTAAGTTGTAATGCAAGTGTGTAAATTAAATGGTTAAAAATTATCCACATTTTCACAATTATATTCTCTCTATTCTGATACAACTGTACTGATCTGACCTGCTTGGCATTACATTTGGCTGTTTGTGGCCCCTGAATTTAAAGGAGTCTGACACTCCTAATTTATGGATATAAGAGTTTCCATGTTATTAAACAATCTCAGGTTGTACATGTTAACATTTGGTTTACATGTACTTGTCTTATGAAGATCAACATCATCAATGTGCTTTGGTGGGTGTACATAAAAACATCAAGTTTACTGTGCTGCATAATAATGTAAAATGAGTAAACTAGTAGAATATCATTTTGTTTTTGTCATTTAGCCACATATTTGTGAATATGTTGAGGCTAAAACTCAGAAGAGTACACATCATCCAGATCCACAGCTGTTACTGACTGGGTGGGGTTTGTTTTGTGGTCCTCTGGGTTCAGGGTGGTCCGAGCCAACGCAGCCAGTCCAGCAGCCTGCAGCAGAAGAGCCAAGTCAACAAGTCGAGCTACAGCAGCTCCCCCTACTGGGCCAACTGAAGTGGCTACATCTACAGTGTGTGAGAGTGTGCGTGCATGGACAGACGCCAACACACAGCACCACACCTGCACATCTGAGCGATGAGATCATAGAGGGACAAACCATTTTACAACACAAGCTAAAAACACACACACTACCACCCCTTCCCTTTTGCTCTGTATATCCCCTTTTCAAATTTATGGCTGTTGTATGTAAAATATATTTATGTATGTATTTATACAGTATATATGTATTGGTAGGACATGAAATGTGGTTTTCTGCATTTTGTTTTTATTTTGAAGGACATTTTATTTCAAAAAATGTGGAAAGATGAGAATGCTAAATCAGAGATGAAGTCGGTGAATATACTTGAACACAAGCATCTTGTGATGTGGATTTTTTTGTATGCATACATGAACCGAGAATGATGTACATAGATTCTACACATCATTTTCACGGCAAAGGCCTTTTTTTATTTTAGAAGAAATACGTTTTTGTAACTTTGGTCTCCCGCATCTGTGAATCCTTATATTGAGGGTGACTTGAGTTGATAGCTTGACTTTTCTTTTTGCCCCCTTTTTCTTCCATCTGTCTCTCATTCCTCAACTATTACTAGTTGGTTGGTGTGACCAGCCAGGCCTTGGATTTGATGTCATTTTAACATTGGTTTAATCCTTGTTGTCCAAATTAAAAGTTATGAACAGATTGTTGTGGTCTGACAATTTTGTTGCAATTTAAATCACTTGCATATGCTAAGTTGTTTGTTTCAATCACTAGGTTTTACAAGTACTGAACTTTGACACCCAGGGGAAAGTTCACTTAGTCCATTCCCATAGTTTTAGCCAAACACCATTGCAAGCTACAATTGAGGAGAGAGAAAAAAGCCTCCACTTTACATTGTAGATGTAGATCAATTTCATCCCAAAACAGACATATATTTTTTTAAAAAGGTTTAATTATGACTATTTACACAGGTAAATTTCAAGGCACAAAGCATTTCTCTGGAATAAAACTGTGCTCCGAGGCTTAAATATGATACAACATAAAGCTGCGTACATTATGTAGCTTTAAAGAGTAACAAAAATAAACTGTACACAAAGAACTCAACATTTCCTCTACTCAGTCCTCTTTCTTCTTCTTTTTCTTCTTTTTCTCAGACACAGCAGGTTCTGGGGCCTCTTCTGGCTCTGCTTCAACAGCCTCAGATTTTCGTTTTTTCTTCTTCTTGGCTGGCGTTTCTGTGTCCTCAGCTCCATTATCTGTCATGGCGGGTTCTGCTGCTACCTCCTCTGCTTCTGCCTTCCGCTTCTTTTTCTTCTTTCCTGGCGTTTCGGCTCCATCCTCTGCAGCAGGTGCCTCCTCCTCTGGGACCTCATTGTCAGCTGCTTGTTTCTTCTTTTTCTTCTTTACTACAGTGGCATCTGCATCACCATTCTCCAGCTTAAGAAGAGAAATAAACAAAAGTTGCTTTAAACTTAGTGGAATGTCATCATCCCTTTAACAGCCTCATCAGGATTCCTATCCACATCATTTCAATGTCTGACTCGCTTCAGTGACATGACCCACTGTTTAGGACCAGCCAATGGTTCGGAGTCAGTCTGCTCTTGCATGTCGTACACTGAGACGGGACCACCGGTGTGGGTCAAGTCTCAAATCTAAACATGCTTGCACAGAACAGTAAGTGAAAGCTCACCTCAGCTTCACCGTTTGTTTCTCCGTTCGCTTCTTCTTGCAACTTCCTTTCACGCTTCTTCCGTTTCTTTTCTTTCTTCTCAAGCTTCCTCTTTAATTCAGCTGTGGCGTCACCAGCCTGTAATATGAAGAGTAAATCAAAGTGAGATTTCCTTCCAAGTTGGAGAGAAACCAGGTCACTTTAGAGACAAAATGCTGTGTGTCAGGCTCATTAAATCAGTTGTACCCCCACAGTAATGTCAGGAGAGACTTGTTCATCACTCACAGCATTGATTCCGAACGCAAGGTTACAGCATTAAAAAAATAAAGAATTAAAAAGTCACTTCCCAGTCCCTTTAAGATGCCATCAAGTTTTTATTCTGGAGCTCACCTCCTTTACGGCCTCCTTCATAACATCCACATTCTTCCGTGGGACCTCGCCAGTTTCATAGAAAGACAAACGCTCTTCCACCTGCTCTCGCAGCTTATCACCAAAGACACTTGTGGGGAGCTCTGTAAGAAAATGAATGCACATCCACTCATGTAGGGAACAGGACAATACTGTATAACTGTTGTCTAAAGACAAGTGGCATTGCTCAGGATTCAACTTCTCAACATCAACCCAAAGGGATGAATACTGTTGACGAAAAATATGAGCATCACAGCAAGTCATGCCACTGGCCCATTTAAAGCACCAATATTATTTCACTTACCGGAGAAACAGTCAATACGTGAGGCAATGGTGCACTTGTTTGCCAGATATCTGGAGATCCGACCTTTGTTCTTGGCAGCAGCACGTCCAATGAAGGTCGAGTGGAAGATCAAACCGTACTTGGGAGTGTTGCCACGAGTCTTAAGGGCTCTGTAAATGTAAATCTGTTATCTTTCAATCAATAGTTACCATGCTGACAGTCATGAAACCATTTTCCCTGACAAATCTAAGTTCTAAGTCAGTTATGACATGCTTGCATTAATAATTGTAATCTGATTACTATATTTGCATGACAACAGATAATCTTCATGTCAGTTCTGAAACCATCTGGTTTGAATTAAAACATCAAGAAAGCTGATGATAGGTTACAGATGATGTTCTGTCATTTAGATGCTAATGTCTTTGCAAAATACAGTTAGATTTCAAATATCCATACGCATTATCCTTTCTAATTCTCTACCTCAGTGCTGTGAGTGTCTGCTCAGACTGTGGGGGTGCATTAGGGCGAGAGGGATCACTCTGAAGGAAACTTTAAAATAGAGTCCCCTCCAGTCACCCTGCTCTGCTCCAGCCCAGCCCTGCCATCACTGCAGCCACTTTTTTCCCCTGCAGGGAGGGGGTGCCCCAGTACCTGAACAGGGCCTTCTCTGCTCCCAAGATCTGTACAGTGGAGGCTGGGTACTTGGCCAGGTTGGTCAGACTGCCGGCATGGGAGATCAGACGAGCTCCCACCTATTTAAAAAAAAAACAAAAAAAAAAAAAAAAAAAACTTTAGTCTGTACCACAATGCACATAACTTCCAACATTGCTTCACTCACACTGAGGACCATCAGTACCGGAATAAGTTTTTCAACACTCTGGTTCAGGGGATTGACAGATTTTGGTATAACATCATTGGTCCCATGTGCAAAATAAATCCCAACAGTAAATGGTACTTACCACTTCTCCAATTAAAGCAGCCAAGTTCGGAGCCACTTGGCTCATTCTGGACCGCAGGTATTCCTGCAGCTCCAGTCGATAGTTAGCCAGGGATACTACACGGTTTGAAAACCTCTCAATGTTGATAAGATCAATCGGAGAGATATCCATACCTGGAGGTGAATAAACAAATGGGTTTGAGGAGGGGGACAATGACAACAGTAACATTTTAATTTCTGCAGTAGCTGCCATTTGACTCTTAAGTAAATAGATGCATGTCAATCTTGTGCACTGGGTGATTGTTTCTCCCGACAGGATCCGCAGCGAGGATTTGAGCCTTCACCACAGGTTTATGAGAGAGCTACTCTGCCCCCCTGTGTTAGGCACCAAGAACATCATCAGTCCAAGGTGGGCAAAAAAGGGGCACAAAAAGATTGCAAAAGAACCCATCACATTCTGATACAAATGGACTTGTGTTCCAATACCTGATAACTAACTGCCCTGACGACACCAGGGGCATCACGCCCTGTCCCAATTGAACTATGGTTGTATATGCTTACCCATGGAGGAACGTGATGCATCCAAGATGGCTTGAGCCTTGGCAGCATCCATTACTACCTCCTCCAAGCTCTCAAGACTCTCCTCTGACAGTTCCTTTCTGTTTCCAATGAGTTGGGCGAGGCGGCAGTATGTCGAGTTATCCGACACAATCTTGATCAACTCTGGAAAGTGATAGCCATACCACTCGCTGGAAAACAAAAGAAAATGACCATGAGAAATTAAAACCCGTCAGTGCTTGTTTATTGACAAACCCCGGCCAACATAATTTTCTTTTACATCAGCCTTAACTGATGACCAATAAAGGTCTGATGTTTCTAAGCCACAGCTGATGTGCTTCCTCTGGAAGTTTATAAAGAAAATCTTTAATTACAATTAGGAAATATTTCTCCCTCCATCTCATTTTCCACCCCTTTCTCCCCTTAGTTTTCCTTTTACACCCCCTTTCATTTGTCTATCAGAAAATCATAACAGGAAAAGAGCACATCAGCCAACACAACAGGCTGATACAGATACAAGGAAAATGCATAAATATCAACTGGCCTATATACAAGTCTACCATTAGTCAATGTGCCATCAAATAATTCCACAAACTGTTAAGACAACCATGCTTAGTGAGGAAGTGCATGCATGAGTCATTCACAGTGGATGTCTCATCTAACAGCACCTTAACACCAGACCACAGCAGGCAAAGCAGTTGTCTTTCTATACAGCCAGCACCCTAAAAGTGCACTGCCTGCGGCAAGCATTAGGAGGATACTAGCATCTGGTCTGAAACAAATAACTAAATGCACACCAACGTTTACATTCCAGAAAAAGTTCAAGTAGAAGATTAAAGATTCATACCGGACGCGCATAGAAAAAGTATTGATGTCCTTGTCCAGTTGATCCAGTAGAGCAATGGACTGAATAATCATGTTGTCAGCTCTGTTAACATTGAACTTGACCTTAGCTCTGGAGTAGCTGTGACCGAGACCCAGTTGAGCTTTAGAAGCAGCCAGAGCAGTCAGCCCCTTAACCAGAGAGTGGAAGTGTAGACGCACACCTGATGGGACAGACACACATAAGTGTTTGCTGAAATACACAAAAGTAACGTAACAACATGTGACCTGTGGCTGTTCAGATTTTCAGTATCAACCATCATGTGTTTCAGGATTAAAAAAATAAATCATCATAACAGACCACAAAAGATTTTTATTTTCACTGATTCTAGATCCAATAATTGCAACTGCTTGCAACCTTTATACTGTAAACCATTAGTCATTGTCATACCTCTGATGATCTCAGCCACAACACCACTAGTCTGGATGGAAATGCTAAATTCTTCCTGTAAAGCTGCTCCAATCTTGGCATCTGAAACCCCTAAAACTGCCTTCTTCTTTCCAGAATGGGGTAGATTTGTCTCAAGGAACAACTTAAGATCGGCATGAACCACACCTGCAAGCAAAAAAAGACAAGTCACTTGTTTGCAAAGCTTTCATAAATTAAATTTACATTTCTGTCGTAAAGCCATTGTGGAAGTGAATCTGATTGAGCCTTCCGTCCAAACATTGCGTTTTACTGTTATGTATAATAAAAAGTTTTAATGTAAATATGACATGCTTTCCAGGCACATTGGTCCTTACGTGATAATAGGACCACAAATTTAAACCATCCTGTTTTAAGTCTGCGTCAATAAATCGATGACTTTCCAAGACATTTAGGGTTATGTCCTAAATTTTGACATCAATGCAGCTTAATGTTATTTAACAAACCATTGGCAAACTCATGCAAGTCAATTTCCAGTGGGGCCTGCATATGAAGCACTTTGGTGCTGCCCAATATCAGGTTTTAGGAAACTGTTACCAAGCACATTTATAAATACCTATGATCAAAAATGTGAACTTATGGAATTACCCTTACAATGTTTACGTACTTACAAATACCCACTGAAATATGTAACGCATGTTGATAAAAAATTGTACATACATACAATACTGTCACCGCTTGACACAACGCTATTGCTTCAATTAGTATTTGTCTGCTTTTTTAAAATATGAAATTGGCCGCAACAAAAAAAAAAGAAAACATTTTAAAGCAGCCCTTCCACAAGGCTTCCCTGAGATGTTCAGAATTTAATTTAACTGTCAGCACAGTAATTCAGTGGATTGACAGATTTTAAAAACATCATTACAAATAAAATTTCAAAAACAGCATTAAGTGGGGCAATAACTCGCCTTCTGAAATTGCATTCATGTTCTCCAGAGCAGCCTGGGCCGACTTGAAGGGAAAGAAGGCAGCCAGACTGACCATGCTGTTGAATTTCCCGATGCTGAGCACGCTCTCCTCCACCTGAAACATAATTAGCGTTAATTTAAGCCGCATCCAGACGCCAGGTTCAGAAAGTATCCAGAACATAAGACCAACCTGAGGAAGCAGCATGCCGATCTCCTCCACCTCTTTGACGGCGAACAGTGCATAGCCGGCCGCATGCTCGAACAACACGTGTAACACCACCTGAGGAAGCAAAATTAATTTTATTACTGCAAAGCAACGACTGAATCAAAAGGTAACATCCATTATTATAACACAACCCGAGCTAGAGAGAAAACAGTCACCACGTGGTGCAAATTAAGAAAAAATAAATTACTTATTTCTCTGTTTAAATGGGTTGGCTTATATCCAACCTTAATGTATGCAATCTCCCCTCATTGATAACAATTACATTTTAGTGGATAAACTTCTCTACGGACCACGTGTCGTCATGGTTCACCCACGTGTTACTCGGGCCCGTGTCTTCCATATGTAGCAAGCTTGCGCTAGCATTGAGCTAACAAGAGTTAAAGTATACATATACGGTCCCCTACAACACAAATGACACATTTCCACGTATCCCAAAGAGCCTGGTGTTCATGTATCGTTAGGTCACATAACTGATGTTACAGGTACATTTTGTAGCTAACGTTAGCATAACGGTTAGCTAAATTTCCTGCTCGCGCCACAGGCCTTATGCAAGACGGGTCGAATTAATGCGTGAAAAGTTGACAATAAAAAACAAAAACATTAGCAGCACCAGGAACGTATCATCTATATGATGGAATGTTGTACTTCATTATAACATGCCATAAGAACCAGTGCCATTTTACTTACCATTTTTAGAAAATCTGTGCAGCAGCACGCAGGGCGTCTGCTTTGCTCCTCTTCGCCGAGTAAAAGACAGTGAGGGTAAGTTTCCCACGTACTGCCTTGAGGTACAAGTACCGCGATAGCATCATAACATCGCGAGATCCGTGAGTACATGAGTTACAGTGTATCCAAAATCCATCAGGTATCATATAATTTCCTGATTTAAAGTTTTAAAAGTCTGAATAACTCGAAGATGTATACTTTTGCAAAAGAGTACAAAAACTCATATTTCACTACATATATCACTACTTTATGTCACTACTCAGCCTCATTAAGCTTCATGGTGTTTTAAGCACTTTGGCTGATTACATCTCCATTCAGGCTTTCGGAGAAGGAGGTATAATCTTGTCGAGCAATAGGGACCTGTGTGTTTGGTAATGGCACAGCTCTAATATTTACAGTCTTAATGAGGCGAACGTAATATAAATTACCTTATATTTTCATTACACATAAGTAGTTGTTCTGAATCAGAAGCGACAAGCGAGTTTAACCCTAACCATGAAACCCAGTAAGTAAAATGTTTTTGTATTTTTATTTTTTCACATTGCATAACTGTCTTAATTGGAAATCATCTTGCCACTTTTTCAGATTATGGGTCACATTGCACAATCATGTGTACCATCCTTGACATTCTATCAGCTGGGCATCTTCTCTGCAGTTACCTACAAAGTAACATTCTCACATAGAAAGGTGATGACAATAACATCATAAGACTAAGAGAATGATAGAGAGAATGATATTCTGATCCTGGCAATTATTGATCTGTTTTGATTCATCCTACCATCTCTAAATTTTTTGGGAAGGTTATACAATTTTCTCACCAGTAAGGAGCTACTATATGAGTTCCAATGTAGTTTCAGGAGAACATTTTCAACTGAAACCTGTCTGATCCACCTTACGGAATACATTAAACCAGAGCAGGACAAATGTAACAACATAGGGATGGTTGTGCAGGACCTCCAAAAGGGCCTTGATTTTCTGGATCATGAGATTTTGCTCCTGAAGTTGGAAGCCATAGGACTTCAGCCATCTTCAATTACATGGTTTGCTTCATATCTGAAGGGTAGATGGCAAATTGTAGAAATAGGAGGCACCAATTTAGAACCTGTAAATATTAACTGTGGTGTACCCCAATTAACCCCAAGGTCCCTTGCTGTTCTTGATCTATATCAATGATATTGTCTCAGCTGTCCAATGTAAATTGCAACTGCCAAACTTAAGTTTCTTTACTGTTAATCAACTTGGCCAAGAAACAAAGAAATGATTAGTTTCTATAACCTCATCCAAAATCACTATGAATATGCATGGTAGTCTTGGTTATCTAAAATGTTCCAAAATAGGTTGCAGATTTCCCAGAATAAATTAGTTTAATTTTGTACGCACTGAATACAATTCATGTTGGTGTGGAAGAACCAATATGTTGCCAGTCAATATGCGTGTAATGCAGTTGAAGCTCAACCTTGTATTTAAAATTCTAAATTGCATCGCCCTTCATTTTCTGGCACAAGGCTTCAACTGTTCAAATCACAGCATAAACGCAAAATCTAGTAAATCCTCTTTACAGATTCCCCATGTCAAGTCTTTTGGCATAAATAGTTTCCATTATACAGGTATCAAGGTCTGGAACATTCTCCCTGCAAATATTCAAGGTGCTAAAAATATAGTTAATTACAAAAAAGTAGTAAAAAAAAATCATCTTTTTAGCTTGCCGGTCTACCACGATTCAAACAATTTTATCATGTGATGCTTCTATTAAGTTATTTAGACCTGTTTAGTTTTTAATTCTTTGTTCTAAAAGTTTCCATTTATTTCTTAATAATTTTATCTTTATTTTTTAATTATTACTATGTTTAATTATTACTATTATCATTTATGTTTTTATTCTTTCAGTTTTTACATCTGTGTAATTTATATTTTTGCCTGTATACATGTTGTCAGTGATCCTTGTACCACAATGGAAACAAATCCCGTCACTTTTTGTGCAATCCTGGTTTTTGTCAATTTATTTATATATATATATATATATATATATATATATATATATATATATATATATATATATATATATATATATATATATATATATATATATATATATATATATATATATATATATATATATATATATACACACACACTTGTATTCATGTGCATTTACATTTGTACCAAACATATCCAATCAAAACCAGTTGATGATCATCAGGTGTCTTGACATCTGGCTTGAAGGACCAAGTTACTGTCGGGAGTCAAAGAACTCACAGAAGTCAAATATTCTTTCTCATGAGGACAGCAGTGACAAAAGAGCAAACAAAAATTTGTCTACCCTACTCTAAAGCGCTCTTCCTGTGTAATCCTTTTTTATTAGCTATAGGCGTTCCCCAGTTATATTCGGTGGGTTAGTCTGAGGGTTACACAACAACATATTTGTGTTAATCAAATGTATCACGTTGCGCAATCGTGTGTGCCATTCTTGACATTCCATCAGCTGGGCATCTTCTCCTCTGCAGTTACTGACAAAATAACATTCTCACTGAAATGTGCTGACAATAATATCATGACACACCCTGTACTTTCCACCAAGGCCCTACTACTCCTTTCATCAGTCATACTTTAAGCATATATTCTAGAAACACACAGGACTGGAATTAAAAATTAATGTGATAAAATGTAGAAGTGTACAATTATTCTAACACAAAGGATGTGGCTGCATCCGGTTGCATCAAATTAGTTATTTTTTTAGTTACTGATGACAAGAAAAACATAACAAAAGTAAAATCTTGATAGTTTCTACACATCTTGCCCTGAATGCATTTCAAAAGGCATTATCTCATTGAAACTTCCAGATTTTGATGGGACAGAGCACATGTAGAAGGGATCATATGGGTTTTGAGAATAGAACAACAATTTAGAGTGATTCTTAATGCAATATATACCACACATGCATAAGGTGTCCAAAAACTTTTTCCACCACTGTATATCAGTTGGGAGAGCTATTCTGAATGGGGGAAACCTGACTTGCTTATCAACAGAATAAGACATAGAGGTCTACAACATAATCATAGCACCAGATAGACACCATGGGTCATCTGGAATTGATTAAAAAATTCTGTCTTTTACAGAGCCTCCAGTCTATGGAGAAAGTTACCTTCATACATGAATGAAAAGTTAAGACTCTCGATAAAATTCTAAAAGACACATAAAATGGGTTTAGATACATTAAAACAGGTCAGTTTTCACAGCAAATAAATAAGTTGTTGGCCTTTTCTCAAAATAACCTCTGTGTTTTTATCAAACTTAAGGTCCCAGTCAAATATTGTGCCCAAGTATTTGCATGAGTCTACAATTTCCACCTCTTCTTTATTAATGATGCTGACGTCATGTTTTAGAGGTTTATTCCTAAAGTCAATTATCATGTCTTTTGTTTTTGTCACATTGGGGTAAAGATAGTTGTCTCCGCACCATGTGACAAAATCGGACAGGGGTCTGCTATGCCCTGACTCAGAGCCCTGTCCCTCCTATGGGGCAAATTATTACTGTGAGTAGCTGTAAAGATAAAAGTTTAAATATTTTAAGGCTTCTGTAGTGAGATTAAATGTTCAGCTTGCTGATGATAACAATTAATTGTAAACTTTTTTTTAAAATTCATATATGTATTTTGTAAATGTATTTGTATTTAAACAGACCCTTGGAAGAGTTGCGGACACTATGGTGGAAGTTAATGGAAATCTGTATCCAAACAATAACCAATATATCAGTCATAAGGACAATAGTCTCAATACTTTCACTACTTGTGCAAAATATGTAAATACTGTTTTTGCTATTGGCACTTTTAATAGCTTCATCATCAGCTTATGTTGTTGTTGTTGTTAAAGAAGGTGGAAAGTTTTGTAACATCAAATGGTGTGTATGACACAGAAATGCATTTAGAAGTTGTGTATTAGTTCAATGGTATTTAATAAAATAAAATGAAAAGCAATCACCATACTTCCTAAAATAAACATAGGACTGTAACCAATAATTCAGTGCCAATAATGACTAACTATCTATTTTTGCAGTGTTCTGTCAACATTATGAACTGAAGCTGTCAACACCACAGGAAGCTGTTAAGAGTCACGTATGAGAAAAGAAGAAGAAGAAAAAAAAAAAGCCCCATTTACAGATGCATGATGTTTCCAAGGAACAACTGAATGCTGGTCAGTCTGCGTAAACACATAAATGACTGGCAGTTCATAAATGCCTCATTGTGTTTGATGTTACTTCACAATTGGGAATTTATAGCTGGCTTTTTTTTTTTTTTTTAGCACGAGAACACCATAAATGTGGTTGAGGTTACATTGCATTCTCATTCACTGACTGATTCAATCTTTAATACCAATCAGAAAATTCATTGAAGTTAGAGGTAAATCACAATAACATGGGCAATAATAATAAGACTAATAAAATGCAGCTTCTTTTCTATTTAGATTTCTTTACAATAAATTAAATTAGCTGATTTATTTTCCATCTGTTATTGCATCAAGTTGTGCTGAAAATTTTAAGTTTTGTCACATATTCTGTAAGTGCACTCATTAAAAACAATCTAAATCTTACCAAGTGTATTTTTCTCATTTCAAGCCAAAATCTCTTATCATACTGAGAATAAGACAAAATAATCTGAAGAGTAACTTTTCAGTCAAATATAAGATATTATTTTTAGACAATATGTCTTAAATATTATTTCAACAAATCTTACTGAGATATTTTTCACATATTCCAATGGAGTATTTTTTGTTGTTGCTTGAAATAAGGAAGAAAAAAAAATCTTGAATTAAGCAAAAAAAAAAGAAAAAAGAGAGAGATCTTGGTAAGATATCTTAAAATAATTTGTCTAAAAACTAATAATTTATATCTTACTGAAAGGTTAGTATTTAGGTGATTATGTCTTATTTTAAGTGTGATGAGATATTTTAACTAGTAATGAGGAACAAAAACACTTGGTAAGATTCAGATTTTTCCAGTGTGAAATGTGAAAAATGGGAACAGAACAGGAATCTTATGAGACTATTTTGACACTGATTGTCCTCAAGGGCCTGTTTTGTACCGGATGGTGAGTGTGCTCCCTTTTTAAAAAGCCATATTTCTGAGGAATATCTGTGTTTCCAGGCACATAGTGGAGAGTGCTTGAGGGAGCCCATTGAGGAGCGGATGTGAGGGAGGACAGTAAAAAGATGAGGGATTAGGAGAGGACTTGATATAAAGGCTGACCAGGACGAGCAGAGGCTCAGACCGGTGCAGCTCTCCTCATCTTAAATCACGCTTTCCCAAGGCTGACACAGCACGTGAGTAACATATGGCTTCCTCTGCTTCTTTCCTTCACCCTCCTTTCCTCACACTTCTCTCTTCTTTGGCGTCCTCAACACTCTCTTGCTGTTCTGTGCATGCAGCTGTTTTGTAAGTATGGTTGGTCCACTGCAGCCCTTTATCTCCCTGGAGCAGTTTTTTTTTTTTTTTTTTTTTAGTAACTTCCATTGTTGTTATTCTTTTAACCAAACTCCTGTCCATTTGTCAACCTTTTTCCTAGCATAAAGACATCAGATTCCCCCTACGTCAGTCTCTGCCCTTGTCTTAAGTTGATTTTAGTTTACTGGCGCACACTATGGATGTTATATCAAATACTGAATGCTGACCTATTTTCAATGTTGTCTCTCTTTTGCACTGATAAACACTCTACAGTAGATTCTGCACGTCCTCAGCACCAGTCACTTGTATTCACCACTACATTGTATGCCTGTGTGAGTGTGCTGTTCTGTAACTATGGTTATGTAGAGTATGTGTATATAAACATATACATGTGTCCAGGACAGACCAGAATGCGTATTTGTGGGATGGTGACTTGTTTGGTGTTGGTGTGCCTGGTGGCACTGCTCACTGAGAAGACAGAGGGACACATTGCGTTTTTCAGCCCTAAGGATATGATGCTGATGAAGGTAAGCAGCTTGTGTCTGATTGGAGAGAATGAAAAAGTAAAGCTGTGTGATAAGCTGGCATAAGGATTACTTTTCATGGAATTACATAAACACTTAGCTCTTATTAGATCACATTACTGAGATTAGATAATGTGCAAGAGCAAAAAACAAGTGCATTAATCAAATACAATTATCTGCCAATATGAAAACTTGTCCTTAGTGTAAAAGCAGGTTAATAATATTAAGTATTACTGCTTTGACAGCAAGAGTTTGACAAAATGGGCAAGTTTCTGCATTGCTGCATTACATTGGATTTTAGGATATTGTGATATTTTGCTTTTTTTTTATTTTACTGTTTTATGAATGACTGTAGACCAGTTCATTAATTTAAAACAAATGCAATTATTACAATTGAAGATGCATGATGTTTGTTAGACAGCAGGGGTAATAGAGTGAGAAATTAAAACTCAGAGTGTTAGGGTTTAGAATAAATTAGTAGTGTGTGCATGTGTGCTGGTATTCCTATCTTTATGAGCATATTTATATGCTTACAGTCACACCATGGAGGCCTCTGATACTATGGGAACCAAAATTTCAAGTCCCCTTAAGGGTTAAGAATAAATAAAGGTCCCCGCTAGTAAAATAGAAATGATGAGGCGCGCACACACACACACACACACACACATACACATACATATATATATATATATCTATATATGTGTGTGTGTGTGTGCGTGCGTATATGTATTTTTTTCCTCTAGTTTCTTTTTTTCATTATTTAATTTTAATGTATTTATTTTTCAATGTAGTTATTTATTTTGTATTATTTTACTTTTTTTTGTTTTTAAAGAACAACAAGATGTGTTTACATTCATGACCCAATGGCTACTTGATTACAAACTTGGTCCTCATGAGACATGGAAACCTGCGTGTGTGTGTGTTTTGTAGATTTCTATTTAAATGTCGATACCCAGCCTTTGTTCTTTGTTTGTATATTTGCTTGGCAGGAGCGGGAAGGAAAGAAGGACATGGAGCCTCGATCTGAGGATGGTCAGTTTCAAGAAGTTACCATCCAGCAACAAGTTCCTGAGGTTGAACATGGTGGAAATCCAGTGAGTAGAAACACAGAAACACACACACACACACACACACACACACACACACACACACACACACACACACACAATATATATATATAAATTAATCTATGTGTCTTTGTAGGATAGGACAGTGGGAATCGCAGTGCGACTGTCAACCAAACAGCTGGACCACGTGGCTCCAGTGCTGGAAGAGATCATCCATGAAATAGTGGAGGAGAATTAGAAAGGTAAGCCTGGAAGGGAAACATTTACAGCCATAACATTACAGCTCTCTGTAAGTTTCCAAACAGTGCTTTTGATTGAAAATTTTTTTACTAATCACAATTTTCCTTCACTTTCTTCTTGTCTACAGCCAAATAACAAGGCCGAGGACATAAGGAGATGAGCGTTTTATATTTGGATTTTAAATGCTTTATCATGTTTTAATGAATCAGCCAATAAAAGGAAGTGATTGAGAAACTTACTGAAACCTCTGTCTTCATTTCCACTTCCGAGGAAGAACCTCCCTTTGGCCACATGGTGTCAGTGTTCCATGAACACATCTAGTATTTTCTACTTTGAACATTGTTTTAAACATAATATACCCATCCATTTCCTGAACTCTGTAGGCATTGAGAGTTCTGGGGATTCAAAGTATAAAATTATCGTTTTCTATCACTATTGAAATTCAAATTGCACAGAACAAGGACAATAGTGAAGCATCAGTGGAAAATATTTTATAGTATGTGTATATATATATATATATATATATATATATATATATATATATTTATATATATATATATATATATATATATATATATATATATATATATATATATATATATATATATATATTTTTATTTATTTATTTATTTTTTTTAATAAATGGCAAATGGTAAGCACAGGAAAAACTTGTTTATCATGAACCCTTTGGTTTAAAATAGACAATTTCTAGAACTGCACAGACCATCAAAGAGCTTTTACACATATTTAAGAATTATAATACAAAACCATTTTAAGGAATCTCTTAATCAAGAAATCTCCTATAGGGTTGATGTATTTGGGTGTTATTACAGGAAGCATGTTTTCTACTGAAATGTTTAGTCTCCAAGGTCCACTGATGTGTCATGACTTTTTTGGGTTTTGTTTTGACAGAAACATTATACTCTCACTACTTACCAGACCTTCTCTTAAATCTTTGATTTGAAATTATCTGATCTAAATTGTATAAAGTCTCATGTCTTTAATTGCCTAGTTGTAGACGAAGGGTACTTGTACAGGAGCAACATAGATTTAGAAAAGCCAGATCCATGTACTGATCGTATTTATTTCATTTCTATAATGCCTGCAAGAACTGACAAGGCTTACACCACTGCAATGCCTTCAGTCCTTAAACAGACAGCTCTGATGTCATGGTGTGAGGCATCCCCAGGCCATGACCTTTTACACTTCATTTGAAATCAATCAGACAAATGGTTCTAGAGATATGAACAAAATAATTTGTATTGATTTTAAACTTTTGAGCAATGGTACATTTTCTAAAATCAAATTAGTTCTTCCCCTCCATGATATTCATTGATATGGAAAACATGGAATTTCTAAAGTAAATGTTTTTCAAGTTATGGCATTCACACAAAGGATATCCAGAGGTGGTAGAGTCTGCACTCTCCGAGTACTTTTCTCGTTTGGTGTGTGACAGAAAGAGATGTTCTGCACATAAAAAAAGCAAAATATAATTCTAAAACAAATGAATTACCTTGATATCTCTGCAAGGTCATGTTAGAGCTATGACCAATCTTTCATTAGGTAGTAAAAAAACAAAAATAATGCTTTGTTGTTTCTGTACCCTCATAATGTGTACAGATAGGGGCCCTACTCCAGTATTTTTCACATCCTAAATGCATTTCAAACACAGTTCCCAAATATTAAGACAAAAACACAAATCTGAAAACATTACGATTTGTTATGAATCCGATGGGAGATTAAGTCTCCGCCTCTTCCGGTGGGCTCATGGTGCCTGAGATCGGAAAATAATTAATGGTATTTAATAGGAAATACAATGCTAACATCGTATCTGGTTTGTCATATCATGTGAATCACACACATGTTGTGCCTCATAATAAAAGATAATTATTGATGTGTGTTTCAACTGCTTCTGTTAACCAATGGCCAACTCATTTGTGTGTAAAAGCGTTAATAATTTGGACTACACGCCCCGCGCGCATGTGACGTCACCAGACTCCACGCCACAGCCGAGCGGACTGTGACGTCACATACGCGACGCATAGTAGTCTCTTACTAAACCTACGTAAAACCTAACGTCACGTTTGCTTCCCATCAAAAACGGGTGGTCTGCCTATGCCACATCAAATATTTCTTATTAACAGCTATCATATGTGAATTTCAGAGCACTTGTCAAATGGAATCAGAGGTCCACAGAACTGAAGAACGGAGTGCGTGGACTTCTGGGACTGACTGCCGGAGAAGGAGCCTGGAAACCGGCCTGAGGAGGCACCTGGGCCTGGACCCACCCGGTTCTGCCGCTAACGGACCGCCGGTGTGAATGGACGCACGAGTATGCAGCGGCTAAGCGAACGCTAACGTCTGGGGCGTGACTCTTAAGCTTCTGGACCGCTGTTATTGCAACGCACTCAATGTTTTGTACACGACCGAACGGGACTACAAAGTGTTTCTCCGTGAGCTAGAGTGAATAGGCCCACCTGAACACGTCAGTGAGATATTTTCACTGTATCTAACCGTGGCATTTTTACCTGGTATAAAACAATATCGGCACTTTCTTCGCTGAGCCGAAGCTGCCGTTTTGGTACTCGATTTCTGGTCGCTTGTGGCACTGCTTGAGCGGAATTGACAAGTTTCAGGGTGTGAGAAGCTCCTCAGGTTAAAGGAATGGTTTGATATTAATAAGCTATCATTAAATGTAAATAAAACTACATTTATGGTGATTAGAGGTGTTATGACAAATTGTTTAATTCAATTAATTGTAAATGGAATTAAAGTTGAAAGAGTAAATTAAATCAAATTTAGTAATTTTAGATCATAAACTCAGCTGGAAGCCACAAAAAGAATATACAAAGCAGAAATTATCCAAAAGTATTGGTATTATTTAAAAAACAAGGGATTTTTTTGAATAAGAAAAGTTTGCATATTTTGTATTTGTCACTTATGATACCATATATGACATACTGTGTTGAAGGTTGGGGAAATGCATACAGAGCATATATAGATCCTATTATTAAACTACAGAAAAAAGTTGTTAGAATAATAAACAAAGCTTCGTACCGGTAAGCAACGAAAAATCCATTTATAGTGCTGCACCTTGAATTTCATATATTGTACGTTTAAAAACATAGGATATACTGTTTAGAGTAAAGAACGAAAGTCTACCGAAAGGTATTCAATTTTTCAAACAAAGTGAAAAAAATATATAATTTAAGGGGGCTGGGTTTGTTTGAAAGGGGAAACGTGAGAACTAATGTTAAATATAGAAGTTTCATATTTGGGAGTTGTATTATGAATGGACTGAGTGATGAGTAAGATGAATAATCTACAGGTAAATGTTTTTATTTTCTTTGTTTCCGCTCTTGTATATTTGTTTTATGAATGATCTGCTGGTGACTGTGGGTTGTATAGGATAGATCAAATAAGCCTTGGCTTCTGACTATTCTTTTTTCAGTTACAGAATGAGTTTTATAAGGAAGAAGATAAAAAGAAAAAAAAAAGTTGTTACTGTTAGAGATGTGTGAATATATATATTTAAAAGTGAATAGAAGGATGTGTATGTATATTTTTTGTTTTGTTTCTATAAAGATGTATAGTGTATGTGCTGTGTATACACATATATACACACACGTTAACTGAAATCACAGAACTGTAATTTTTTAACTGAAATAAACTAAGAATTTCGCTCGACTCGCTCCATTCAATTTTTTTGAGAAGGATGTGACTTAGCCTCTCCATATCCAGTGTTCTAAAGGTATACATTTATTTTATACACTGCATTACTGATCACAATTGTGCGCTACTTATGTTCTCTCTTAACATTGTTCTGCTAAGTGTGGCTATAAGTTAGCTTTTTAAACTGTGGTCACGCCAGCCGTGTCTCCTTTTTACATGGTCAAATCAGGCGCTCCAACATTTTATGTGCGCTTTCATGACAGACTTTATGGCAAAGGCACCTCTCCACTGATTGTACAATCAGGATTATCCCCAGTGAGCCGTTTGAGTCCGATACTCAACAGATACGCAGCTGTCCTTACCCCAGTTCAGGTGCTCAGTAGTGGACACCAACTTCCTTGCTGCCAGGGAGTTTAGGGACCATCAAAAAAATTAGCGCCAAGACTTAAAAAAAGTCCTTTAAAATCACTTTTATATTTATCTGAAATGAATGCATAAATACATGAACAAACAAATGAACAATTAACTATTGATTTTCCAATATTTTTTTTTACTCAGAAATTACAGGTTCTTGTTCAACAGAAGGCCTTTCATCATTAAGACACATGAGACACACCCCATATATTTTGTTTATTTGACTTCATTTTATAGCAATTTTTTGTTCAAATTACAGGTTATTGTTCAATAGTTTGTGGGTCATGTGACCTCTGGATCCCAATAGGCCTTTCATTTATAACCTGGTGATCTTTGTCTTCTTAATGCCTATTACACTTCCTGGGACATAAGCCTCTTTCCTTCCTGGGCTAGTCGCTCCAGTTATACCCAGGTGTGGCCCAGCTTCTTGGCATTAGCCGTTGCCAGGTGTCCCTCTTCTCCCCCAGGGGTTCAATCTTAGGGCTTGCCTTGTGGTGTTGGTTTACGCCGAGTGTGCCCTATCGATCTCCAACGGCGTTGTCTGTTTCTGCAGGTGTCTGCTTTGTTCGCTCCCACAACTCCTCATATCAGGCCAGGATATCCTGAGGACCCTTCTCAGGCAGTTGTTGACCTTGATGATTGTCTCCAGGTCTGTGCTCCATAGAGGAGTACTGGCTTTACATCTACAAAAAACAAACACTAAAGCTCCAACAAACAAACACTAAAGCTGAAACAGACAAACTAAAGCTCCAACACTGACTAGGAAACACTCCTTTATTTTGGCAAAACTACTGGGTTTGGAGCTGGGTTTCCCTCCAAATTTCTTTTCCTGTGGGTGGAGTCAAGGGTTTCCCTCCAAAAAGTTTACACACTTGCAATACCAGCACTGACCAAGGACGGCACACTACTAGATTTATGGGGGCACACTAAATCTCAAACAAAAGAAACACTAAAACTCAAAACCACAAACACACTAAAGCGCCACCAAACACTCAAGGTCAAAACAAATAAAGCTCGTACAAACAAATTTAGAGCTAAAAACCCCACTAAAACCCAACCAGACACTAAAGCTCCACCAAACACTCAAGGTCAAAACAAATATTGAAGATTATACAAACAAATTTAAAGCTAAAAACCAAGACACTGAAGCTAAAAACCAAGACACTGAAGCTAAAAACCAAGACACTGAAGCGCAAAAACTACTGGGTTTGGAGCTGGGTTTCCCTCCAAATTTCTTTTCCTGTGGGTGGAGTCAAGGGTTTCCCTCCAAAAAGTTTACACACTTGCAATACCAGCACTGACCAAGGAGGGCACACTACTAGATTTATGGGGCACACTAAATCTCAAACAAAAGAAACACTAAAACTCAAAACCACAAACACACTAAAGCGCCACCAAACACTCAAGGTCAAAACAAATATTGAAGCTTATACAAACAAATTTAAAGCTAAAAACCAAGACACTGAAGCTAAAAACCAAGACACTGAAGCTAAAAACCAAGACACTCAAGCGCAAAAACTACTGGGTTTGGAGCTGGGTTTCCCTCCAAATTTCTTTTCCTGTGGGTGGAGTCAAGGGTTTCCCTCCAAAAAGTTTACACACTTGCAATACCAGCACTGACCAAGGAGGGCACACTACTAGATTTATGGGGGCACACTAAATCTCAAACAAAAGAAACACTAAAACTCAAAACCACAAACACACTAAAGCGCCACCAAACACTCAAGGTCAAAACAAATATTGAAGCTTATACAAACAAATTTAAAGCTAAAAACCAAGACACTGAAGCTAAAAACCAAGACACTCAAGCGCAAAAACTACTGGGTTTGGAGCTGGGTTTCCCTCCAAAATTTCTTTTCCTGTGGGTGGAGTCAAGGGTTTCCCTCCAAAAAGTTTACACAATTGCAATACCAGCCCTGACCAAGGAGGGCACATTACTAGATTTATGGGGGCACACTAAATCTCAAACAAAAGAAACACTAAAACTCAAAACCACAAACACACTAAAGCGCCACCAAACACTCAAGGTCAAAACAAATAAAGCTCGTACAAACAAATTTAGAGCTAAAAACCCCACTAAAACCCAACCAGACACTAAAGCTCCACCAAACACTCAAGGTCAAAACAAATATTGAAGCTTATACAAACAAATTTAAAGCTAAAAACCAAGACACTGAAGCTAAAAACCAAGACACTGAAGCTAAAAACCAAGACACTGAAGCTAAAAACCAAGACACTGAAGCGCAAAAACCAAGACACTGAAGCGCAAAAACCAAGACACTGAAGCGCAAAAACCAAGACACTGAAGCGCAAAAACCAAGACACTGAAGCGCAAAAACTACTGGGTTTGGAACTGGGTTTCCCTCCAAATTTCTTTTCCTGTGGGTGGAGTCAAGGGTTTCCCTCCAAAAAGTTTACACACTTGCAATACCAGCACTGACCAAGGAGGGCACACTACTAGATTTATGGGGCACACTAAATCTCAAACAAAAGAAACACTAAAACTCAAAACCACAAACACACTAAAGCGCCACCAAACGCTCAAGGTCAAAACAAATATTGAAGCTTATACAAACAAATTTAAAGCTAAAAACCAAGACACTGAAGCTAAAAACCAAGACACTGAAGCTAAAAACCAAGACACTCAAGCGCAAAAACTACTGGGTTTGGAGCTGGGTTTCCCTCCAAAATTTCTTTTCCTGTGGGTGGAGTCAAGGGTTTCCCTCCAAAAAGTTTACACAATTGCAATACCAGCCCTGACCAAGGAGGGCACATTACTAGATTTATGGGGGCACACTAAATCTCAAACAAAAGAAACACTAAAACTCAAAACCACAAACACACTAAAGCGCCACCAAACACTCAAGGTCAAAACAAATAAAGCTCGTACAAACAAATTTAGAGCTAAAAACCCCACTAAAACCCAACCAGACACTAAAGCTCCACCAAACACTCAAGGTCAAAACAAATATTGAAGCTTATACAAACAAATTTAAATCTAAAAACCAAGACACTGAAGCTAAAAACCAAGACACTGAAGCTAAAAACCAAGACACTGAAGCTAAAAACCAAGACACTGAAGCTAAAAACCAAGACACTGAAGCGCAAAAACCAAGACACTGAAGCGCAAAAACCAAGACACTGAAGCGCAAAAACTACTGGGTTTGGAACTGGGTTTCCCTCCAAATTTCTTTTCCTGTGGGTGGAGTCAAGGGTTTCCCTCCAAAAAGTTTACACACTTGCAATACCAGCACTGACCAAGGAGGGCACACTACTAGATTTATGGGGGCACACTAAATCTCAAACAAAAGAAACACTAAAACTCAAAACCACAAACACACTAAAGCGCCACCAAACACTCAAGGTCAAAACAAATATTGAAGCTTATACAAACAAATTTAAAGCTAAAAACCAAGACACTGAAGCTAAAAACCAAGACACTCAAGCGCAAAAACTACTGGGTTTGGAGCTGGGTTTCCCTCCAAATTTCTTTTCCTGTGGGTGGAGTCAAGGGTTTCCCTCCAAAAAGTTTACACACTTGCAATACCAGCACTGACCAAGGAGGGCACACTACTAGATTTATGGGGGCACACTAAATCTCAAACAAAAGAAACACTAAAACTCAAAACCACAAACACACTAAAGCGCCAACAAACACTCAAGGTCAAAACAAATAAAGCTTGTACAAACAAATTTAGAGCTAAAAACCCCACTAAAACCCAACCAGACACTAAAGCTCCACCAAACACTCAAGGTCAAAACAAATATTGAAGCTTATACAAACAAATTTAAAGCTAAAAACCAAGACACTGAAGCTAAAAACCAAGACACTGAAGCTAAAAACCAAGACACTCAAGCGCAAAAACTACTGGGTTTGGAGCTGGGTTTCCCTCCAAATTTCTTTTCCTGTGGGTGGAGTCAAGGGTTTCCCTCCAAAAAGTTTACACACTTGCAATACCAGCACTGACCAAGGAGGGCACACTACTAGATTTATGGGGGCACACTAAATCTCAAACAAAAGAAACACTAAAACTCAAAACCACAAACACACTAAAGCGCCACCAAACACTCAAGGTCAAAACAAATATTGAAGCTTATACAAACAAATTTAAAGCTAAAAACCAAGACACTGAAGCTAAAAACCAAGACACTCAAGCGCAAAAACTACTGGGTTTGGAGTTGGGTTTCCCTCCAAAATTTCTTTTCCTGTGGGTGGAGTCAAGGGTTTCCCTCCAAAAAGTTTACACACTTGCAATACCAGCCCTGACCAAGGAGGGCACATTAAATCTCAAACAAAAGAAACACTAAAACTCAAAACCACAAACACACTAAAGCGCCACCAAACACTCAAGGTCAAAACAAATAAAGCTCGTACAAACAAATTTAGAGCTAAAAACCCCACTAAAACCCAACCAGACACTAAAGCTCAAAACCAATAAACACTAAAGCTCCACCAAACACTCAAGGTCAAAACAAATATTGAAGCTTATACAAACAAATTTAAAGCTAAAAACCCCCAAAGACACTGAAGCTAAAAACCAAGACACTGAAGCTAAAAACTACTGGGTTTGGAGCTGGGTTTCCCTCCAAATTTCTTTTTCTGTGGGTGGAGTTAAGGGTTTCCCTCCAAAAAGTTTACACACTTGCAATACCAGCACTGACCAAGGAGGGCACACTACTAGATTTATGGGGGCACACTAAATCTCAAACAAGAGAAACACTTAAACTCAAAACCACAAACACACTAAAGCGCCACCAAACACTCAAGGTCAAAACAAATAAAAAGCAAAAACCCAAGACACTCATGCGCAAAAACAAATATTAAAGCTCGTACAAAAATTTTGGGCTAAAAAACTCCACTAAAACCCACACACTACTCCAGCTCAAAACCCACACACTACTCCAGCTCAAAACCCACACACTACTCCAGCTCAAAACCCACACACTACTCCAGCTCAAAACCCACACACTACTCCAGCTCAAAACCCACACACTACTCCAGCTCAAAACCCACACACTACTCCAGCTCAAAACCCACACACTACTCCAGCTCAAAACCCACACACTACTCCAGCTCAAAACCCACACACCACTCCAGCTCAAAACCCACACACCACTCCAGCTCAAAACCCACACACCACTCCAGCTCAAAACCCACACACCACTCCAGCTCAAAACCCACACACCACTCCAGCTCAAAACCCACACACCACTCCAGCTCAAAACCCACACACCACTCCAGCTCAAAACCCACACACCACTCCAGCTCAAAACCCACACACCACTCCAGCTCAAAACCCACACACCACTCCAGCTCAAAACCCACACACCACTCCAGCTCAAAACCCACACACCACTAAACCTCCACCAAAACACTCAATCAAAACAAATATTAAAAACAATACAACAAAATTTAACCCAAAAAGAGACTCAAGCTCAAACAACCACTAAAACAAAGAAAACTTTTTTTTTCGTACTTACGTCCACTGGTCTTCCTGACAGCACCTCTGTCTCCCGGACACTGAGAAACCAGGCAGTCCGCCCTCCCTTTAAATACACTTAAGCTCCACCCACGCCCGCTCATGTGATCTATGAAGCGCGCCAATTTAGGATATATAACTGGTGACGAGGGAAGTGTTCGGTTTAGTCCAGTTCGCCACCAGGTGAGTGAAGTGTATTTGCGTGCGTGTGTGTGAAAGTGGTCGTGTTTGAAGTCCACATAAACAATGTCTAGTTTTAAACATACTCTGCAGTAGAGTCGTGCTTCACTGTCGACATACCAGAAAAAACGGGACAGGAGATAACGGAGCACAAATATGTACCGGGTCTATGTATAAACGACCCGCAACCGAACGCTTTTTTAACCAACCCTCCTGCAGCTCGGACAACAATAAATGTATTTGAAAGGACCGGACCCGAACCGCTTCTCAGCCCGCGTTTTTAAAAATGTACTCAATGCTCTTCATGAACATCAAATGACCTTACTCGCACACCGGCATTTACTTCCGTGTTAAAATCCGATGACAACTGTAACACCATACGAGTGATTTGAACCTGGTTTACGGAGCTTCCACTGTCATAACTTAACTTTCTTTCTTGCTCTTTCCATACTGTAGGATACAGACGACGTTGTATGTTACCTTCACGGGCAGTCGGTAATAAAGCGTATTTACACCAGAGATGACCTGTCCATCACCGCATCCCGCTGGTTTTCAGAAGTTTGCTGTCCAGTCTGGAGGTGAGTGTTTGTGTCCTGTCCTCGTGGCCCAGTACATGTTTATTTATCTTCTTCTTCTAATACACCCACGTTACATTAATGATAGGCCTTTCAGAAGCCTGATAATGATGTACAAAGGCATCCAGGTATGATGTAAGAGAGACTTTAATATTTTTTGTTGTAAAAAATTATTAAACATTACTTTAAATTTATTTTGTATTTTTATTTCTGACATTTAAATAAATAAATAAATAAATAAATAATATATTTATTTCTTTCTTTCTTTGTTTATTTAGACTTTTTAATTTTAAAGAGGGAGATATTTTATAAACTTGTTAATGTATTTTTTATTTTAATTGTTTTATTTTAATAGCAAATTATACAAGTTTTTAAATTTTTTAAATTTATAGAAAAATATTTTTATCTATTAAAAATTTTTTTAAAAAGGAAGGAGAGGAGAGAGTCTACCAACTTGATATAAATAAAAGAACAAGCCGCCATTAATTGTCTTAACTGACATGTTCATTTGAAAAACTTGAAAACAAGTAAGGCCAATGGGTTATTTTATTAATTACAATCTTATTTATCAATCAATCGATGAATTAATAATGGATTTGACTTTTTTTACGATCGTGCAATTATACTATTCAAAAGCTGGCGGCAGACACTTGCTGGCACTGGTTTCCACGCTCGCGCGCTGCGGTCGCGGCCATGTCACGGTAAACAGGGCTGACTTAGACCTCTTTAGATATACGCTCTTTGATACCAGGAAAAAAAAGACAATGCAAAAAAACGGGCAGGAGATAACGGAGCGCAAATGTGTACCGGGTCTATGTATAAACGACCCGCAACCGAACGCTTTTTTTAACCAACCCTCCTGCAGCTCGGACAATAATAAATGTATTTGAAAGGACCGGACCCGAACCGCTTCTCAGCCCGCGTTTTTAAAAATGTACTCAATGCTCTTCATGAACATCAAATGACCTTACTCGCACACCGGCATTTATTTCCGTGTTAAAATCCGATGACAACTGTAACACCATACGAGTCATTTGAACCTGGTTTACGGAGCTTCCACTGTCATAACTTAACTTTCTTTCTTGCTCTTTCCATACTGTAGGATACAGACGACGTTGTATGTTGCCTTCACGGGCAGTCAGTAATAAAGCGTATTTACACCAGAGATGACCTGTCCATCACCGCATCCCGCTGGTTTTCAGAAGTTTGCTGTCCAGTCTGGAGGTGAGTGTTTGTGTCCTGTCCTCGTGGCCCAGTATATGTTTATTTATCTTCTTCTTCTAATACACCCACGTTACATTAATGATAGGCCTTTCAGAAGCCTGATAATGATGTACAAAGGCATCCAGGTATGATGTAAGAGAGACTTTAATATTTTTTGTTGTAAAAAATGATTAAACATTACTTTAAATTAATTTATTTTGTATTTTTATTTCTGACATTTAAAAAAAATTAAAAAAATTATTTTGTTTATTTAGATTTCTTTATTTTTAAAAAGAGGGATATATTTGATAAATTTGCTAATGTATTTTTTAAATTGTAATTTTATTTTAATAGCAAATTATATACGTTTTCACATTTTTAAAATTGATAGAAAAATATTTGTATTTATTAAAAAATATTTTAAAAAAGAGGGAGACTTTTCTTTGAGTACGTATATTTTCTATTTTAATAATTAAAAAAAAATTGTTTTTTAATTTAGCTATGGTGTTAGGAGGTTAGCCAGCACTGGCGTTTGTTAGGAGGGAGCCAGCTATGTTTGGAGGGGGCCAGTTGATGTCTCTACAATGTTCCCACTTTTTTATCTTATGAAAGTTGATTAAACTACAAGTCACTTGCTTACCGTTTTAAAAGTCACTTTCTTAACACATTTAAACTGACATTTCTTTAAATTGACTTCACAACTCTGAGTTACAATGTCAATAACTCATGCAGTTAAGTTAACATTTCAATAAGTCATTTTATTAAATGGAGGCAAATTATAGAAACAGTTTATGACAACAAATTGAGCTTTTGACTTTTTCCAGTTTACATATAAAAAACAACCAAAAGTCCTAATGAATCTTAAAATGTTCATTTGAAAGACACTTTGGAGCAAGATCAATCTGAATTTCAACTTATTGACATTTGTTTCTTTCTACATATATTAGTCTTGTGGGTTTTTATTCTTAATGTTACATTTTATTTCTTAATTCTTTTTCCCCAGTCAATTTGCTTGTATCATTTCCCCTTTTTCATTCATAAGTTATGGATTTACTGTTTTTTAGGTATTTTTTGTGGCTCCTATGGGGCACTGTAAAACAAAAATGAAGTTTTCTCTTAGCTGTACGTGTTTTGTGCTTGGCATCTAATAAAAATAATAAACAGAAAAACACTTTGGCTTCCTATCTAAAATCATTCTTATATCAGACAAAAATGCTACCAGCTAATTTTAATTTAATTTAAAATTAAATGTATATTTTTTGCAATTGCTTTCAATTGTATTTATGTATTTATCATTAATTATGTCTTTGTATTAGGTATTACAAATGTGTAAACCTTTTGGAGGGAACCAAAGGCTCCTCCCCTGGACTCCACCCACAGGAAGAGCAAATTGGAGGGAAACTCAGCTCCAGTCAAGACTCAACCAACATGTTGGGTAAGGAAATGTTGAGTGAAATGAGTAAGAAAGATATTTGAAAGGAAACTATGACTGTATTACATATATTTTACAGGCAAAGTCTTCTCCAGTACTTAAATATAATTGAAGCCAACATTTAATAAGCTTTTTCATCCAAAAAAACAGTTTATATAAGTGTTTTTTGCATCAACATTTCATGTCCACATATGTTTTACTTGCTCACATTCTTGCCTTAACTGTGCCAAACATTAAAAATAAGGTAAATTAACAGTTCAAGGTTCTCAAGTGTGAAACAAAGTATAATAAAATGGTATAGTCTTAAACTACACTGTCAGTAGCAACACTGCGATTGATATGAACATAATGTAGTTTGTACACTCTTAAGTAATGTCAGAAATTACACACCATGTGTTGAATTTCAACACATGGTGTGTGTGCTCAGGGACAATACATTTTGTGTTAACTTTAACCCAACACATGACAGTCCTCTATTGACACACTGTTATTCTGACACATTTTGTGTAACAATCAAATTTTTTTAACACGTGTACTTAATGATTGATGAATTTATTAATCTTTTCGTACTTCACCATTATCAAACTGGTAACTATTAATAAAAACAATTAAGCTGAGGGAGAAAACCTGATTATTAAGATTATTTTATAATATATTCTGTATATTTATACACATGATAATGTAATCTTACAGTACTGTACAAAAATTAATTTGAGTATATACATTTAATTGAAGTCTAACAAAATTACACACAAATGTTAAATAAAAAAAATATTTTGGGTTTTCCTACAGTTTGTCAGTTAAAATCTCTAACAATATCGCGAGTTCTAAAATCAGCTAAACATGTTATGTAACAAGGTTTACCACATATGCATATAAATGGTAGTAGAATACATGTGCCTTATGAGAACTAGAAATGGTGTAACATCACTGAGGTGAAGGGTCAGAAATGATGAGAAATCAAAACTATTTTGTTATAATCGAGCCACAGTCATATTTTGTTATGAATAAATGTTAGTATATTCCACTACTTTGTACATTTAAAATAAGAACAAGTAATGTGTAATTTAACACATAATGTGTCTGATACTTTCTTTGAATAATACTCATGTTGTGTCATATTCTACACGTATTAAAACAGTCTTAACATAATGCATGTGTCAGAAAAATGACACATTACTTAGACTGTATATGTCATGCTTTTTTTGTAGTTTTTAAGAAGTTGAGTAGTCAATGTTAGAATGCACATATTTCATTGATTGATTGGCAATTAATGTGTATTTGTGTGTATTTTCCAGATGGTCATGAACAGCAGTGCTCTACTTCTCAAAGCTGCAGATGTGTACGATGTAAGTTTAACATTCTTTCTTTTTTTTGTGTGAAATTGCAGGCCACTGTAAAATATAAAGACTGGTTTTGGTTATGTTTTTTGGTTTGTGCACTCTTTTCCACAGGTTTACAGTAACTCTGTAAAAGTATTTAATTACTGTACTTTAAATGGGCTTTTATTTGTGTACTCTTTTCCACAGGTTGACAGTAACTCCGTAAAAGTACTTCATTACTGTACTTTAAATGGCTTTTATTTGTGTATTCTTTTTCCACAGGTGGACAATAACTCAGTAAAAGTATTTCATTACTGTACTTTAAATGGCTTTTATTTGTGTACTCTTTTCCACAGGTTGACAGTAACTCAGTAAAAGTACTTCATTACTGTACTTTAAATGGCTTTTATTTGTGTACTCTCTTCCACAGGTTGACAGTAACTCAGTAAAAGTACTTCATTACTGTACTTTAAATGGATTTATTTGTGTACTCTTTTCCACAGGTTGATAGTAACTCAGTAAAAGTACTTCATTACTGTACTTTAAATGGCTTTTATTTGTATATTCTTTTTCCACAGGTGAACAGTAACTCAGTAATAGTATTTCATTACTGTACTTTATTTTAGGTATCAGTACTTGAGTATTTATTTTTTCTGGTAACTTTTTACTTTTACTCCCTATATTTGCTCATAAATATCGGTACTTTATATATATATATATATGTATATGTATATGTGTGTATATATGTGTATGTGTATATGTATATATATGTATATATGTGTATATGTATGTATATATGTGTATGTGTATATGTATGTATATATGTGTATATGTATGTATATATGTATGTATATATATATATAGATATTGATATATATGTGTGTGTATGTAGTTTTGACTATTATCTCACAATTTTGTCAGAATTTTGACTTTTGCTTTCACAATTTTAACATTTTATCTCACAATTTTGACTTGTAAAATTTTGCATTTTTTAAATCTTATTTGTAATTTTTAAAAATAAAATTATTATTTTTTTTATGTATTTATTTATTTTTTATCTCATGACTTTTTTTAAATCTCAATTGTGGCTTTTTTTCACCCTGTTTTTCCAAAATTTCCTGCCCATATCCACAAAACTGAGTACAGTGACCCTATCAAACACATTATCTATACAGTAACTCACTTTTAAATGCTTTATTTCAGATACTTTTAACACTTTTCATATTTTTCCTGGTTAAATAAGTATTATTCTTGTGTTCATGTCCAAAACAAAATATACAGTTTTACTTATTACTTTTGTACTTTATTACAATTGTAAAATTTTACTTTTTTACTTCTACTTTTATACTTTTACCAGAGTTTTTTTTCACACCAGTATCTGTACTTCTCCTTCAGTACAGAATGTGAGTACTTTGACCACCTCTACTCTTTTCTGTATATATATATATATGAGCAAAACACACAGAACCAATATTTTTACTGTTACCAGTTAATTTCTTATTCAGAGGACCCCAATGCCTCAAAAAATCATGTCTGGTTGAGTTGTGGGGCAGGTGCACATGGATCATACTGGGCTCAGGGCCGATTTGTATTTTGCCAACAACTGTACTTAATTGCCGCCTGTAAAATAATTTAAATATACTTTGACACGAGGGTTGAGATGGAGATGGAATATTTGTCCTTTCTCCTTACATTAAGGTGTTTGTGGAATGAACACATGTAAATGTAAGTCTTCATACAGGTTCAACAAAAAGGGTTCAGAGTCTCTGAGTCTGAGGAAAACTCAGCCCCCAGGTGCAAGAACGGCCATTTTAATCCAAATTTTCCATATTAAGCTATCTGTCACTTCATAATTGCCAAAAGTGTCCTGATGGTTTTAGGACAAGAATGATGCAAAAATGGTTTAAATATCGGTATAGTTTTTAAAGTTTCACTAACAAAAAAGGCATTTTTCAGACCAAAATGGCTGTTACCATGGTAATTTGAGTTGGCTCAATTAACATCCCTAAAGAAAGTTCATTGTATCCATCGGTATAATTTCCAAGTGTTAAATTTTTTTCTCCAGTGGCTGATGTATTTTCAAAAGATTTAACCCAAAAAAGCGTATTTTGAGATAAAACCAAGACTGTATTTTTTGGCACCCCTTCTGAATTGTTGTGGTATGTCCTAAAGTTAATCTAATACTATCCCTAAACCTTTAGACTTCCAAGGGTCCACATATTGGCTTGAAATACTCTCTCCAAATCCAAACCTGTCCCAAATGTCACATGACCTAATGTAGTTTGACAACAGAGATTCTCACACATTGGAAGATTTTAACCAGTTTCGGATAAAATATCCACAGCAGGTACAATCACTCATTTGTTCAAAATACAAATGACAAACAGCTGATCTGAACCTTTGTCTGATAATTATCCACAGAGGAACCATATTCCAACAAACGCAGTTATATAGTAATATCCAAAATAAACCCCAAAAAAAGGTAAATGTAGTCCAAAACACATCATGAAAATCGAATATCGACAAATGTTTTATCTATTGGATAATTTAATGGGACCTGCCTCCATTATCCCAGTTTTCATCTTAACATTTTCATTTATAATATAATCAAACACCAATTGCATGTTATCAAAATGGTTCAAAAACCGCATTCAATTGACTTTATTAAGAAATTTAGGCAAAATTGAGTGGAAGTTTCTGTTAGGATTCTTCCAAATGTTTGGGTCAAGCTGCCCCACAAACTCCAGTTTCTGCTTCTTGCTTCTTCTTGCTTCATTAGTGTGCCATCTTTTGCTTGTTTCCTGAACTGCTCATTCTGGGGTTTTAATTATTTAATTTTTATTTTTTGTTTTTTCTACCTGCTCCCAGTGAAAAGATGATAAAATCAGTGAAATAAAGTGGAATGGTTGTCTGGGGATGGATGTGTCCCTTGGCAACGTATAGTGGAACTGGAGGATATGGCTGCATCTCTGCAGCTTTTGCAGACAAACAACACTGCAGGGCTTGCGATTTGTATTTTTAATTTTTTTTATTCTGCCTTTTTTTTTGTTACCTCTGACAATTTATGCAGATAAAAAGAGGGGGGGGGGGCAGATTTCTGCCTTGTGATGTGTTAAAATGCTCCCTATGAGACGAGCGGAGGGATGATTGAACCCATAGGTTAAAATGGTTATAAATATAACAAGCATTAAATATGTTTCTTATACTGTATTTGCATCATTAACATTATTAGAAGTCTGTGAATGTCAAAATACAGTTTATATAATGGGATGAATGTCAGTGCATTAGTTAGTTTGGCTTTGGTTTATCTACAAAATAAAAAAAAATTGTATAAAAATGACCAAAATAATCAAGAAAATGAATGAAATAATGTTTTAAAAATGATAAAATATTCAACAATATTATATTTAAAAGTTAATTCAATTTGCAAATAAAAAAAGGGTTAGAACAGCCAAAAATAAAAGATTAAAATAAACTGTAAAGGAAAAATACAAAAATATTGTTTTAAATGAGTAAAGACAAAAATATTGAGAGAAAGATTAAAAAAATGGAGGCAAAATAATGATTTTTTTTAAATGAGTAAAGACCAAAGTAAAACATACTTAAAAAAACCAAAACAACACAAGTATGGCCTGCAGGCCCATAATTGCCAACCCATGCTTTAGTGTATTTGGTATAATAAACTAGTGTATTTTTTACATATTTTATAAATATTTTAGTGAAGTTTAGTGTATTTTTTCATAATTGGTATAATTTACCAGTGTATTTTTGTATATTTTCTATGCACTTCAGTGCACTTTACTGTATTTGTGCATACTTTATATATACTTAAGTGCAGTTTTCATGTATTTTTTCAGGTTATTTGACAGTTGCGGGTCTTTTGACATTTGCAGGTCATTTGACAGATGCATGTCATGTGACTGTTGCAGGTCATGTGAAAGATGCTGGTCATGTGACTGTTGCAGGTCATGTGATATGTGCAGGTCATTTGACTGTTGCAGGTCATGTGATATGTGCAGGTCATTTGACTGTTGCAGTTCATTTGACTATTGCAGGTCATGTGATATGTGTAGGTCATTTGACTGTTGCAGGTCATTTGACAATTGTAAGTTATTTGGTAGTTATAGGTAATTTGAGAGTCTCAGGTCATTTGACAGTTACTGGTCATGTGACAATTGCAGGTTATTTGGCAGTTGAGGGTTATGTGGGAGTTGTGAGTTAATTGGCACTTGCTGGTCATTTGACTGTTGCAGGTCATTTGACAATATACTGTAGTATGTTTTTGGTATGATTTTATTTTTTATAAGGTTGTTTTGTATTTGTCCACTTCTTTTCTAAATGTTAGTGTACTTTTATCTTATTTTATGTACATTAGTGTTTTTTTTATTGTATTTTTCTAAATTTTTCTATATTTAATGGAATGTGAAGACATTAATTCCACTCTAAAACTCCACCAGGTCAGGTCAGGCTTCGGTCTGCTACTGGTACCCTGTAACCCAGTACCACCTGCCTCAGGGTCGAGTCGTTGGCGATTAATCCATCATGTGATATGTGTAGTTCATTTGGCTGTTGCAGGCCGTTTGACCAGTTGCAAGTTATTTGGTAGTTGGGGGTTATTTGGCAGTTTCTGGTCATGTGACAGTTGCGGGTAAAGTGTGAGTTTCAGGCTATTTGGCAGTTGCAGGTAATTTGAGAGTTGCGGGTCATTTGACAATATACTGTAGTATATTTTTGGTATGATTTTATTTTTTACAAGGTTCTTTTTGTATTTGTCCATTTCTTTTCTAATGTTAGTGTACATGTATCATATTTTATGTACATTAGTGTTTTTTATTGTATTTTTTCAAAATTTTTCTATATTTAATGGAATGTGAAAACATTAATTCTACTCTAAAACTCCATCAGGTCAGGTCAGGCTTCGGTCTGCTACTGGTACCCTGTAACCCAGTACCACCTGCCTCAGGGTCGAGTCGTTGGCGATTAATCCATGATGTGATATGTGTAGTTCATTTGGCTGTTGCAGGTCATTTGACAGTTGCAAGTTATTTGGTAGTTGGGGGTTATTTGGCAGTTTCTGGTCATGTGACAGTTGTGGGTAATGTGAGAGTTTCAGGCTATTTGGCAGTTGCAGGTAATTTGAGAGTTGCGGGTCATTTGACAGATGCATTTCATGTGACTGTTGCAGGTCATGTGAAAGATGCTGGTCATGTGACTGTTGCAGGTCATTTGAAAGATGCTGGTCATGTGACTGTTGCAGGTCATTTGAAAGATGCTGGTCGTGAGACATGTGCAGGTCATTTGACTGTTGCAGGTCATGTGATATGTGCAGGTCATTTGACTGTTGCAGGTCATTTGACTGTTGCAGTTCATTTGACTATTGCAGGTCATGTGACATGTGTAGGTCATTTGACAATTGTAAGTTATTTGGTAGTTATAGGTAATTTGAGAGTCTCAGGTCATTTGACAGTTGCTGGTCATGTGACAATTGCAGGTTATTTGGCAGTTGAGGGTTATGTGGGAGTTGTGAGTTAAGTGGCACTTGCTGGTCATTTGACAATATACTGTAGTATATTTTTGGTATGATTTTATTTTTTACAAGGTTCTCTTTGTATTTGTCCATTTCTTTTCTTAATGTTGGTGTACATGTATCATATTTTATGTACATTAGTGTTTTTTATTGTATTTTTTCAAAAATTTTCTATATTTAATGGAATGTGAAGACATTAATTCCACTCTAAAACTCCATCAGGTCAGGTCAGGCTTCGGTCTGCTACTGGTACCCTGTAACCCAGTACCACCTGCCTCAGGGTTGAGTCGTTGGCGATTAATCCATCATGTGATATGTGTAGTTCATTTGGCTGTTGCAGGTCATTTGACAGTTGCAAGTTTTTTGGGAGTTGGGGGTTATTAGGCAGTTTCTGGTCATGTGACAGTTGCGGATAAAGTGTGAGTTTCAGGCTATTTGGCAGTTGCAGGTAATTTGAGAGTTGCGGGTCATTTGACAGTTGCCGTTAATGTGACAGTTGCAGGTTATTTGGCAGGATAGTTGCGGGTCATGTGACAGTTGCAGGTCATTTGACAGATGCATATCATGTGACTGTTGCAGGTCATGTGAAAGATGCTGGTCATGTGACTGTTGCAGGTCATTTGAAAGATGCTGGTCATGTGACTGTTGCAGGTCATTTGAAAGATGCTGGTCGTGAGACATGTGCAGGTCATTTGACTGTTGCAGGTCATGTGATATGTGCAGGTCATTTGACTGTTGCAGGTCATGTGTCATGTGCAGGTCATTTGACTGTTGCAGGTGATGTGATATGTGTAGGTCATTTGACTGTTGCAGGTCATTTGACATTGCAAGTTATTTGGCAGTTTTGTGTTGTGACAGTTGCAGGTCATGTGAGAGTTTCAGGCTATTTGGCAGTTGCAGGTAATTTGAGAGTTGCGGGTCATTTGACAGTTGCCGTTAATGTGACAGTTGCAGGGTATTTGGCAGGACAGTTGCGGGTCAATTGACAGTTGCAGGTCATTTGACAGATGCATATCATGTGACTGTTGCAGGTCATGTGAAAGATGCTGGTCATGTGACTGTTGCAGGTCATTTGAAAGATGCTGGTCATGTGACTGTTGCAGGTCATTTGAAAGATGCTGGTCGTGAGACATGTGCAGGTCATTTGACTGTTGCAGGTCATGTGATATGTGCAGGTCATTTGACTGTTGCAGGTCATGTGTCATGTGCAGGTCATTTGACTGTTGCAGGTGATGTGATATGTGTAGGTCATTTGACTGTTGCAGGTCATTTGACATTGCAAGTTATTTGGCAGTTTTGTGTTGTGACAGTTGCAGGTCATGTGAGAGTTTCAGGCTATTTGGCAGTTGCAGGTAATTTGAGAGTTGCGGGTCATTTGACAGTTGCCGTTAATGTGACAGTTGCAGGTTATTTGGCAGGACAGTTGCGGGTCATGTGACAGTTGCAGGTCATTTGACAGATGCATATCATGTGACTGTTGCAGGTCATGTGAAAGATGCTGGTCATGTGACTGTTGCAGGTCATTTGAAAGATGCTGGTCATGTGACTGTTGCAGGTCATTTGAAAGATGCTGGTCGTGAGACATGTGCAGGTCATTTGACTGTTGCAGGTCATGTGATATGTGCAGGTCATTTGACTGTTGCAGGTCATGTGTCATGTGCAGGTCATTTGACTGTTGCAGGTGATGTGATATGTGTAGGTCATTTGACTGTTGCAGGTCATTTGACATTGCAAGTTATTTGGCAGTTTTGTGTTGTGACAGTTGCAGGTCATGTGAGAGTTTCAGGCTATTTGGCAGTTGCAGGTAATTTGAGAGTTGCGGGTCATTTGACAGTTGCCGTTAATGTGACAGTTGCAGGGTATTTGGCAGGACAGTTGCGGGTCAATTGACAGTTGCAGGTCATTTGACAGATGCATATCATGTGACTGTTGCAGGTCATGTGAAAGATGCTGGTCATGTGACTGTTGCAGGTCATTTGAAAGATGCTGGTCATGTGACTGTTGCAGGTCATTTGAAAGATGCTGGTCGTGAGACATGTGCAGGTCATTTGACTGTTGCAGGTCATGTGATATGTGCAGGTCATTTGACTGTTGCAGGTCATGTGTCATGTGCATGTCATTTGACTGTTGCAGGTCATGTGATATGTGTAGGTCATTTGACTGTTGCAGGTCATTTGACAATTTTTAAGTTATTTGGTAGTTATAGGTAATTTGAGAGTCTCAGGTCATTTGACAGTTGCTGGTCATGTGACAATTGCAGGTTATTTGTCAGTTGAGGGTTATGTGGGAGTTGTGAGTTAATTGGCACTTGCTGGTCATTTCACTGTTGCAGGTCATTTGACAATATACTGTAGTATGTTTTTGGTATGATTTTATTTTTTATAAGGTTGTTTTTGTATTTGTCCACTTCTTTTCTAAATGTTAGTGTACTTTTATCTTATTTTATGTACATTAGTGTTTTTTATTGTATTTTTCTAAATTTTTCTATATTTAATGGAATGTGAAGACATTAATTCCACTCTAAAACTCCACCAGGTCAGGTCAGGCTTCGGTCTGCTACTGGTACCCTGTAACCCAGTACCACCTGCCTCAGGGTCGAGTCGTTGGCGATTAATCCATCATGTGATATGTGTAGTTCATTTGGCTGTTGCAGGCCGTTTGACCAGTTGCAAGTTATTTGGTAGTTGGGGGTTATTTGGCAGTTTCTGGTCATGTGACAGTTGCGGGTAAAGTGTGAGTTTCAGGCTATTTGGCAGTTGCAGGTAATTTGAGAGTTGCGGGTCATTTGACAGTTGCCGTTAATGTGACAGTTGCAGGGTATTTGGCAGGACAGTTGCGGGTCAATTGACAGTTGCAGGTCATTTGACAGATGCATATCATGTGACTGTTGCAGGTCATGTGAAAGATGCTGGTCATGTGACTGTTGCAGGTCATTTGAAAGATGCTGGTCATGTGACTGTTGCAGGTCATTTGAAAGATGCTGGTCGTGAGACATGTGCAGGTCATTTGACTGTTGCAGGTCATGTGATATGTGCAGGTCATTTGACTGTTGCAGGTCATGTGTCATGTGCAGGTCATTTGACTGTTGCAGGTGATGTGATATGTGTAGGTCATTTGACTGTTGCAGGTCATTTGACATTGCAAGTTATTTGGCAGTTTTGTGTTGTGACAGTTGCAGGTCATGTGAGAGTTTCAGGCTATTTGGCAGTTGCAGGTAATTTGAGAGTTGCGGGTCATTTGACAGTTGCCGTTTATGTGACAGTTGCAGGTTATTTGGCAGGACAGTTGCGGGTCAATTGACAGTTGCAGGTCATTTGACAGATGCATATCATGTGACTGTTGCAGGTCATGTGAAAGATGCTGGTCATGTGACTGTTGCAGGTCATTTGAAAGATGCTGGTCATGTGACTGTTGCAGGTCATTTGAAAGATGCTGGTCGTGAGACATGTGCAGGTCATTTGACTGTTGCAGGTCATGTGATATGTGCAGGTCATTTGACTGTTGCAGGTCATGTGTCATGTGCATGTCATTTGACTGTTGCAGGTCATGTGATATGTGTAGGTCATTTGACTGTTGCAGGTCATTTGACAATTTTTAAGTTATTTGGTAGTTATAGGTAATTTGAGAGTCTCAGGTCATTTGACAGTTGCTGGTCATGTGACAATTGCAGGTTATTTGTCAGTTGAGGGTTATGTGGGAGTTGTGAGTTAATTGGCACTTGCTGGTCATTTCACTGTTGCAGGTCATTTGACAATATACTGTAGTATGTTTTTGGTATGATTTTATTTTTTATAAGGTTGTTTTTGTATTTGTCCACTTCTTTTCTAAATGTTAGTGTACTTTTATCTTATTTTATGTACATTAGTGTTTTTTATTGTATTTTTCTAAATTTTTCTATATTTAATGGAATGTGAAGACATTAATTCCACTCTAAAACTCCACCAGGTCAGGTCAGGCTTCGGTCTGCTACTGGTACCCTGTAACCCAGTACCACCTGCCTCAGGGTCGAGTCGTTGGCGATTAATCCATCATGTGATATGTGTAGTTCATTTGGCTGTTGCAGGCCGTTTGACCAGTTGCAAGTTATTTGGTAGTTGGGGGTTATTTGGCAGTTTCTGGTCATGTGACAGTTGCGGGTAAAGTGTGAGTTTCAGGCTATTTGGCAGTTGCAGGTAATTTGAGAGTTGCGGGTCATTTGACAGTTGCCGTTAATGTGACAGTTGCAGGGTATTTGGCAGGACAGTTGCGGGTCAATTGACAGTTGCAGGTCATTTGACAGATGCATATCATGTGACTGTTGCAGGTCATGTGAAAGATGCTGGTCATGTGACTGTTGCAGGTCATTTGAAAGATGCTGGTCATGTGACTGTTGCAGGTCATTTGAAAGATGCTGGTCGTGAGACATGTGCAGGTCATTTGACTGTTGCAGGTCATGTGATATGTGCAGGTCATTTGACTGTTGCAGGTCATGTGTCATGTGCAGGTCATTTGACTGTTGCAGGTGATGTGATATGTGTAGGTCATTTGACTGTTGCAGGTCATTTGACATTGCAAGTTATTTGGCAGTTTTGTGTTGACAGTTGCAGGTCATGTGAGAGTTTCAGGCTATTTGGCAGTTACAGGTAATTTGAGAGTTGCGGGTCATTTGAATGTTGCCGTTAATGTGTCAGTTGCAGGTTATTTGGCAGGACAGTTGCGGGTCAATTGACAGTTGCAGGTCATTTGACAGATGCATATCATGTGACTGTTGCAGGTCATGTGAAAGATGCTGGTCATGTGACTGTTGCAGGTCATTTGAAAGATGCTGGTCATGTGACTGTTGCAGGTCATTTGAAAGATGCTGGTCGTGAGACATGTGCAGGTCATTTGACTGTTGCAGGTCATGTGATATGTGCAGGTCATTTGACTGTTGCAGGTCATGTGTCATGTGCAGGTCATTTGACTGTTGCAGGTGATGTGATATGTGTAGGTCATTTGACTGTTGCAGGTCATTTGACATTGCAAGTTATTTGGCAGTTTTGTGTTGTGACAGTTGCAGGTCATGTGAGAGTTTCAGGCTATTTGGCAGTTGCAGGTAATTTGAGAGTTGCGGGTCATTTGACAGTTGCTGTTCATGTGACAGTTGCAGGTTATTTGGCAGGACAGTTGCGGGTCATGTGACAGTTGCAGGTCATTTGACAGATGCATATCATGTGACTGTTGCAGGTCATGTGAAAGATGCTGGTCATGTGACTGTTGCAGGTCATTTGAAAGATGCTGGTCATGTGACTGTTGCAGGTCATTTGAAAGATGCTGGTCGTGAGACATGTGCAGGTCATTTGACTGTTGCAGGTCATGTGATATGTGCAGGTCATTTGACTGTTGCAGGTCATGTGTCATGTGCAGGTCATTTGACTGTTGCAGGTGATGTGATATGTGTAGGTCATTTGACTGTTGCAGGTCATTTGACATTGCAAGTTATTTGGCAGTTTTGTGTTGTGACAGTTGCAGGTCATGTGAGAGTTTCAGGCTATTTGGCAGTTGCAGGTAATTTGAGAGTTGCGGGTCATTTGACAGTTGCCGTTAATGTGACAGTTGCAGGGTATTTGGCAGGACAGTTGCGGGTCAATTGACAGTTGCAGGTCATTTGACAGATGCATATCATGTGACTGTTGCAGGTCATGTGAAAGATGCTGGTCATGTGACTATTGCAGGTCATTTGAAAGATGCTGGTCATGTGACTGTTGCAGGTCATTTGAAAGATGCTGGTCGTGAGACATGTGCAGGTCATTTGACTGTTGCAGGTCATGTGATATGTGCAGGTCATTTGACTGTTGCAGGTCATGTGTCATGTGCAGGTCATTTGACTGTTGCAGGTGATGTGATATGTGTAGGTCATTTGACTGTTGCAGGTCATTTGACATTGCAAGTTATTTGGCAGTTTTGTGTTGTGACAGTTGCAGGTCATGTGAGAGTTTCAGGCTATTTGGCAGTTGCAGGTAATTTGAGAGTTGCGGGTCATTTGACAGTTGCCGTTTATGTGACAGTTGCAGGTTATTTGGCAGGACAGTTGCGGGTCATGTGACAGTTGCAGGTCATTTGACAGATGCATATCATGTGACTGTTGCAGGTCATGTGAAAGATGCTGGTCATGTGACTGTTGCAGGTCATTTGAAAGATGCTGGTCATGTGACTGTTGCAGGTCATTTGAAAGATGCTGGTCGTGAGACATGTGCAGGTCATTTGACTGTTGCAGGTCATGTGATATGTGCAGGTCATTTGACTGTTGCAGGTCATGTGTCATGTGCATGTCATTTGACTGTTGCAGGTCATGTGATATGTGTAGGTCATTTGACTGTTGCAGGTCATTTGACAATTTTTAAGTTATTTGGTAGTTATAGGTAATTTGAGAGTCTCAGGTCATTTGACAGTTGCTGGTCATGTGACAATTGCAGGTTATTTGTCAGTTGAGGGTTATGTGGGAGTTGTGAGTTAATTGGCACTTGCTGGTCATTTCACTGTTGCAGGTCATTTGACAATATACTGTAGTATGTTTTTGGTATGATTTTATTTTTTATAAGGTTGTTTTTGTATTTGTCCACTTCTTTTCTAAATGTTAGTGTACTTTTATCTTATTTTATGTACATTAGTGTTTTTTATTGTATTTTTCTAAATTTTTCTATATTTAATGGAATGTGAAGACATTAATTCCACTCTAAAACTCCACCAGGTCAGGTCAGGCTTCGGTCTGCTACTGGTACCCTGTAACCCAGTACCACCTGCCTCAGGGTCGAGTCGTTGGCGATTAATCCATCATGTGATATGTGTAGTTCATTTGGCTGTTGCAGGCCGTTTGACCAGTTGCAAGTTATTTGGTAGTTGGGGGTTATTTGGCAGTTTCTGGTCATGTGACAGTTGCGGGTAAAGTGTGAGTTTCAGGCTATTTGGCAGTTGCAGGTAATTTGAGAGTTGCGGGTCATTTGACAGTTGCCGTTAATGTGACAGTTGCAGGGTATTTGGCAGGACAGTTGCGGGTCAATTGACAGTTGCAGGTCATTTGACAGATGCATATCATGTGACTGTTGCAGGTCATGTGAAAGATGCTGGTCATGTGACTGTTGCAGGTCATTTGAAAGATGCTGGTCATGTGACTGTTGCAGGTCATTTGAAAGATGCTGGTCGTGAGACATGTGCAGGTCATTTGACTGTTGCAGGTCATGTGATATGTGCAGGTCATTTGACTGTTGCAGGTCATGTGTCATGTGCAGGTCATTTGACTGTTGCAGGTGATGTGATATGTGTAGGTCATTTGACTGTTGCAGGTCATTTGACATTGCAAGTTATTTGGCAGTTTTGTGTTGTGACAGTTGCAGGTCATGTGAGAGTTTCAGGCTATTTGGCAGTTGCAGGTAATTTGAGAGTTGCGGGTCATTTGACAGTTGCCGTTTATGTGACAGTTGCAGGTTATTTGGCAGGACAGTTGCGGGTCAATTGACAGTTGCAGGTCATTTGACAGATGCATATCATGTGACTGTTGCAGGTCATGTGAAAGATGCTGGTCATGTGACTGTTGCAGGTCATTTGAAAGATGCTGGTCATGTGACTGTTGCAGGTCATTTGAAAGATGCTGGTCGTGAGACATGTGCAGGTCATTTGACTGTTGCAGGTCATGTGATATGTGCAGGTCATTTGACTGTTGCAGGTCATGTGTCATGTGCATGTCATTTGACTGTTGCAGGTCATGTGATATGTGTAGGTCATTTGACTGTTGCAGGTCATTTGACAATTTTTAAGTTATTTGGTAGTTATAGGTAATTTGAGAGTCTCAGGTCATTTGACAGTTGCTGGTCATGTGACAATTGCAGGTTATTTGTCAGTTGAGGGTTATGTGGGAGTTGTGAGTTAATTGGCACTTGCTGGTCATTTCACTGTTGCAGGTCATTTGACAATATACTGTAGTATGTTTTTGGTATGATTTTATTTTTTATAAGGTTGTTTTTGTATTTGTCCACTTCTTTTCTAAATGTTAGTGTACTTTTATCTTATTTTATGTACATTAGTGTTTTTTATTGTATTTTTCTAAATTTTTCTATATTTAATGGAATGTGAAGACATTAATTCCACTCTAAAACTCCACCAGGTCAGGTCAGGCTTCGGTCTGCTACTGGTACCCTGTAACCCAGTACCACCTGCCTCAGGGTCGAGTCGTTGGCGATTAATCCATCATGTGATATGTGTAGTTCATTTGGCTGTTGCAGGCCGTTTGACCAGTTGCAAGTTATTTGGTAGTTGGGGGTTATTTGGCAGTTTCTGGTCATGTGACAGTTGCGGGTAAAGTGTGAGTTTCAGGCTATTTGGCAGTTGCAGGTAATTTGAGAGTTGCGGGTCATTTGACAGTTGCCGTTAATGTGACAGTTGCAGGGTATTTGGCAGGACAGTTGCGGGTCAATTGACAGTTGCAGGTCATTTGACAGATGCATATCATGTGACTGTTGCAGGTCATGTGAAAGATGCTGGTCATGTGACTGTTGCAGGTCATTTGAAAGATGCTGGTCATGTGACTGTTGCAGGTCATTTGAAAGATGCTGGTCGTGAGACATGTGCAGGTCATTTGACTGTTGCAGGTCATGTGATATGTGCAGGTCATTTGACTGTTGCAGGTCATGTGTCATGTGCAGGTCATTTGACTGTTGCAGGTGATGTGATATGTGTAGGTCATTTGACTGTTGCAGGTCATTTGACATTGCAAGTTATTTGGCAGTTTTGTGTTGTGACAGTTGCAGGTCATGTGAGAGTTTCAGGCTATTTGGCAGTTGCAGGTAATTTGAGAGTTGCGGGTCATTTGACAGTTGCCGTTTATGTGACAGTTGCAGGTTATTTGGCAGGACAGTTGCGGGTCAATTGACAGTTGCAGGTCATTTGACAGATGCATATCATGTGACTGTTGCAGGTCATGTGAAAGATGCTGGTCATGTGACTGTTGCAGGTCATTTGAAAGATGCTGGTCATGTGACTGTTGCAGGTCATTTGAAAGATGCTGGTCGTGAGACATGTGCAGGTCATTTGACTGTTGCAGGTCATGTGATATGTGCAGGTCATTTGACTGTTGCAGGTCATGTGTCATGTGCATGTCATTTGACTGTTGCAGGTCATGTGATATGTGTAGGTCATTTGACTGTTGCAGGTCATTTGACAATTTTTAAGTTATTTGGTAGTTATAGGTAATTTGAGAGTCTCAGGTCATTTGACAGTTGCTGGTCATGTGACAATTGCAGGTTATTTGTCAGTTGAGGGTTATGTGGGAGTTGTGAGTTAATTGGCACTTGCTGGTCATTTCACTGTTGCAGGTCATTTGACAATATACTGTAGTATGTTTTTGGTATGATTTTATTTTTTATAAGGTTGTTTTTGTATTTGTCCACTTCTTTTCTAAATGTTAGTGTACTTTTATCTTATTTTATGTACATTAGTGTTTTTTATTGTATTTTTCTAAATTTTTCTATATTTAATGGAATGTGAAGACATTAATTCCACTCTAAAACTCCACCAGGTCAGGTCAGGCTTCGGTCTGCTACTGGTACCCTGTAACCCAGTACCACCTGCCTCAGGGTCGAGTCGTTGGCGATTAATCCATCATGTGATATGTGTAGTTCATTTGGCTGTTGCAGGCCGTTTGACCAGTTGCAAGTTATTTGGTAGTTGGGGGTTATTTGGCAGTTTCTGGTCATGTGACAGTTGCGGGTAAAGTGTGAGTTTCAGGCTATTTGGCAGTTGCAGGTAATTTGAGAGTTGCGGGTCATTTGACAGTTGCCGTTAATGTGACAGTTGCAGGGTATTTGGCAGGACAGTTGCGGGTCAATTGACAGTTGCAGGTCATTTGACAGATGCATATCATGTGACTGTTGCAGGTCATGTGAAAGATGCTGGTCATGTGACTGTTGCAGGTCATTTGAAAGATGCTGGTCATGTGACTGTTGCAGGTCATTTGAAAGATGCTGGTCGTGAGACATGTGCAGGTCATTTGACTGTTGCAGGTCATGTGATATGTGCAGGTCATTTGACTGTTGCAGGTCATGTGTCATGTGCAGGTCATTTGACTGTTGCAGGTGATGTGATATGTGTAGGTCATTTGACTGTTGCAGGTCATTTGACATTGCAAGTTATTTGGCAGTTTTGTGTTGACAGTTGCAGGTCATGTGAGAGTTTCAGGCTATTTGGCAGTTGCAGGTAATTTGAGAGTTGCGGGTCATTTGACAGTTGCCGTTAATGTGTCAGTTGCAGGTTATTTGGCAGGACAGTTGCGGGTCAATTGACAGTTGCAGGTCATTTGACAGATGCATATCATGTGACTGTTGCAGGTCATGTGAAAGATGCTGGTCATGTGACTGTTGCAGGTCATTTGAAAGATGCTGGTCATGTGACTGTTGCAGGTCATTTGAAAGATGCTGGTCGTGAGACATGTGCAGGTCATTTGACTGTTGCAGGTCATGTGATATGTGCAGGTCATTTGACTGTTGCAGGTCATGTGTCATGTGCAGGTCATTTGACTGTTGCAGGTGATGTGATATGTGTAGGTCATTTGACTGTTGCAGGTCATTTGACATTGCAAGTTATTTGGCAGTTTTGTGTTGTGACAGTTGCAGGTCATGTGAGAGTTTCAGGCTATTTGGCAGTTGCAGGTAATTTGAGAGTTGCGGGTCATTTGACAGTTGCCGTTCATGTGACAGTTGCAGGTTATTTGGCAGGACAGTTGCGGGTCATGTGACAGTTGCAGGTCATTTGACAGATGCATATCATGTGACTGTTGCAGGTCATGTGAAAGATGCTGGTCATGTGACTGTTGCAGGTCATTTGAAAGATGCTGGTCATGTGACTGTTGCAGGTCATTTGAAAGATGCTGGTCGTGAGACATGTGCAGGTCATTTGACTGTTGCAGGTCATGTGATATGTGCAGGTCATTTGACTGTTGCAGGTCATGTGTCATGTGCAGGTCATTTGACTGTTGCAGGTGATGTGATATGTGTAGGTCATTTGACTGTTGCAGGTCATTTGACATTGCAAGTTATTTGGCAGTTTTGTGTTGTGACAGTTGCAGGTCATGTGAGAGTTTCAGGCTATTTGGCAGTTGCAGGTAATTTGAGAGTTGCGGGTCAGTTGACAGTTGCCGTTAATGTGACAGTTGCAGGGTATTTGGCAGGACAGTTGCGGGTCAATTGACAGTTGCAGGTCATTTGACAGATGCATATCATGTGACTGTTGCAGGTCATGTGAAAGATGCTGGTCATGTGACTGTTGCAGGTCATTTGAAAGATGCTGGTCATGTGACTGTTGCAGGTCATTTGAAAGATGCTGGTCGTGAGACATGTGCAGGTCATTTGACTGTTGCAGGTCATGTGATATGTGCAGGTCATTTGACTGTTGCAGGTCATGTGTCATGTGCAGGTCATTTGACTGTTGCAGGTGATGTGATATGTGTAGGTCATTTGACTGTTGCAGGTCATTTGACATTGCAAGTTATTTGGCAGTTTTGTGTTGACAGTTGCAGGTCATGTGAGAGTTTCAGGCTATTTGGCAGTTGCAGGTAATTTGAGAGTTGCGGGTCATTTGACAGTTGCCGTTAATGTGTCAGTTGCAGGTTATTTGGCAGGACAGTTGCGGGTCAATTGACAGTTGCAGGTCATTTGACAGATGCATATCATGTGACTGTTGCAGGTCATGTGAAAGATGCTGGTCATGTGACTGTTGCAGGTCATTTGAAAGATGCTGGTCATGTGACTGTTGCAGGTCATTTGAAAGATGCTGGTCGTGAGACATGTGCAGGTCATTTGACTGTTGCAGGTCATGTGATATGTGCAGGTCATTTGACTGTTGCAGGTCATGTGTCATGTGCAGGTCATTTGACTGTTGCAGGTGATGTGATATGTGTAGGTCATTTGACTGTTGCAGGTCATTTGACATTGCAAGTTATTTGGCAGTTTTGTGTTGTGACAGTTGCAGGTCATGTGAGAGTTTCAGGCTATTTGGCAGTTGCAGGTAATTTGAGAGTTGCGGGTCATTTGACAGTTGCCGTTCATGTGACAGTTGCAGGTTATTTGGCAGGACAGTTGCGGGTCATGTGACAGTTGCAGGTCATTTGACAGATGCATATCATGTGACTGTTGCAGGTCATGTGAAAGATGCTGGTCATGTGACTGTTGCAGGTCATTTGAAAGATGCTGGTCATGTGACTGTTGCAGGTCATTTGAAAGATGCTGGTCGTGAGACATGTGCAGGTCATTTGACTGTTGCAGGTCATGTGATATGTGCAGGTCATTTGACTGTTGCAGGTCATGTGTCATGTGCAGGTCATTTGACTGTTGCAGGTGATGTGATATGTGTAGGTCATTTGACTGTTGCAGGTCATTTGACATTGCAAGTTATTTGGCAGTTTTGTGTTGTGACAGTTGCAGGTCATGTGAGAGTTTCAGGCTATTTGCAGTTGCAGGTAATTTGAGAGTTGCGGGTCATTTGACAGTTGCCGTTTATGTGACAGTTGCAGGTTATTTGGCAGGACAGTTGCGGGTCATGTGACAGTTGCAGGTCATTTGACAGATGCATATCATGTGACTGTTGCAGGTCATGTGAAAGATGCTGGTCCTGTGACTGTTGCAGGTCATTTGAAAGATGCTGGTCATGTGACTGTTGCAGGTCATTTGAAAGATGCTGGTCGTGAGACATGTGCAGGTCATTTGACTGTTGCAGGTCATGTGATATGTGCAGGTCATTTGACTGTTGCAGGTCATGTGTCATGTGCATGTCATTTGACTGTTGCAGGTCATGTGATATGTGTAGGTCATTTGACTGTTGCAGGTCATTTGACAATTTTTAAGTTATTTGGTAGTTATAGGTAATTTGAGAGTCTCAGGTCATTTGACAGTTGTTGGTCATGTGACAATTGCAGGTTATTTGTCAGTTGAGGGTTATGTGGGAGTTGTGAGTTAATTGGCACTTGCTGGTCATTTCACTGTTGCAGGTCATTTGACAATATACTGTAGTATGTTTTTGGTATGATTTTATTTTTTATAAGGTTGTTTTTGTATTTGTCCACTTCTTTTCTAAATGTTAGTGTACTTTTATCTTATTTTATGTATATTAGTGTTTTTTATTGTATTTTTCTAAATTTTTCTATATTTAATGGAATGTGAAGACATTAGTTCCACTCTAAAACTCCACCAGGTCAGGTCAGGCTTCGGTCTGCTACTGGTACCCTGTAACCCAGTACCACCTGCCTCAGGGTCGAGTCGTTGGCGATTAATCCATCATGTGATATGTGTAGTTCATTTGGCTGTTGCAGGCCGTTTGACCAGTTGCAAGTTATTTGGTAGTTGGGGGTTATTTGGCAGTTTCTGGTCATGTGACAGTTGCGGGTAAAGTGTGAGTTTCAGGCTATTTGGCAGTTGCAGGTAATTTGAGAGTTGCGGGTCATTTGACAGTTGCCGTTAATGTGACAGTTGCAGGGTATTTGGCAGGACAGTTGCGGGTCAATTGACAGTTGCAGGTCATTTGACAGATGCATATCATGTGACTGTTGCAGGTCATGTGAAAGATGCTGGTCATGTGACTGTTGCAGGTCATTTGAAAGATGCTGGTCATGTGACTGTTGCAGGTCATTTGAAAGATGCTGGTCGTGAGACATGTGCAGGTCATTTGACTGTTGCAGGTCATGTGATATGTGCAGGTCATTTGACTGTTGCAGGTCATGTGTCATGTGCAGGTCATTTGACTGTTGCAGGTGATGTGATATGTGTAGGTCATTTGACTGTTGCAGGTCATTTGACATTGCAAGTTATTTGGCAGTTTTGTGTTGACAGTTGCAGGTCATGTGAGAGTTTCAGGCTATTTGGCAGTTGCAGGTAATTTGAGAGTTGCGGGTCATTTGACAGTTGCCATTAATGTGTCAGTTGCAGGTTATTTGGCAGGACAGTTGCGGGTCAATTGACAGTTGCAGGTCGTTTGACAGATGCATATCATGTGACTGTTGCAGGTCATGTGAAAGATGCTGGTCATGTGACTGTTGCAGGTCATTTGAAAGATGCTGGTCATGTGACTGTTGCAGGTCATTTGAAAGATGCTGGTCGTGAGACATGTGCAGGTCATTTGACTGTTGCAGGTCATGTGATATGTGCAGGTCATTTGACTGTTGCAGGTCATGTGTCATGTGCATGTCATTTGACTGTTGCAGGTGATGTGATATGTGTAGGTCATTTGACTGTTGCAGGTCATTTGACATTGCAAGTTATTTGGCAGTTTTGTGTTGTGACAGTTGCAGGTCATGTGAGAGTTTCAGGCTATTTGGCAGTTGCAGGTAATTTGAGAGTTGCGGGTCATTTGACAGTTGCCGTTCATGTGACAGTTGCAGGTTATTTGGCAGGACAGTTGCGGGTCATGTGACAGTTGCAGGTCATTTGACAGATGCATATCATGTGACTGTTGCAGGTCATGTGAAAGATGCTGGTCATGTGACTGTTGCAGGTCATTTGAAAGATGCTGGTCATGTGACTGTTGCAGGTCATTTGAAAGATGCTGGTCGTGAGACATGTGCAGGTCATTTGACTGTTGCAGGTCATGTGATATGTGCAGGTCATTTGACTGTTGCAGGTCATGTGTCATGTGCAGGTCATTTGACTGTTGCAGGTGATGTGATATGTGTAGGTCATTTGACTGTTGCAGGTCATTTGACATTGCAAGTTATTTGGCAGTTTTGTGTTGTGACAGTTGCAGGTCATGTGAGAGTTTCAGGCTATTTGGCAGTTGCAGGTAATTTGAGAGTTGCGGGTCATTTGACAGTTGCCGTTAATGTGACAGTTGCAGGGTATTTGGCAGGACAGTTGCGGGTCAATTGACAGTTGCAGGTCATTTGACAGATGCATATCATGTGACTGTTGCAGGTCATGTGAAAGATGCTGGTCATGTGACTGTTGCAGGTCATTTGAAAGATGCTGGTCATGTGACTGTTGCAGGTCATTTGAAAGATGCTGGTCGTGAGACATGTGCAGGTCATTTGACTGTTGCAGGTCATGTGATATGTGCAGGTCATTTGACTGTTGCAGGTCATGTGTCATGTGCAGGTCATTTGACTGTTGCAGGTGATGTGATATGTGTAGGTCATTTGACTGTTGCAGGTCATTTGACATTGCAAGTTATTTGGCAGTTTTGTGTTGTGACAGTTGCAGGTCATGTGAGAGTTTCAGGCTATTTGGCAGTTGCAGGTAATTTGAGAGTTGCGGGTCATTTGACAGTTGCCGTTTATGTGACAGTTGCAGGTTATTTGGCAGGACAGTTGCGGGTCATGTGACAGTTGCAGGTCATTTGACAGATGCATATCATGTGACTGTTGCAGGTCATGTGAAAGATGCTGGTCATGTGACTGTTGCAGGTCATTTGAAAGATGCTGGTCATGTGACTGTTGCAGGTCATTTGAAAGATGCTGGTCGTGAGACATGTGCAGGTCATTTGACTGTTGCAGGTCATGTGATATGTGCAGGTCATTTGACTGTTGCAGGTCATGTGTCATGTGCATGTCATTTGACTGTTGCAGGTCATGTGATATGTGTAGGTCATTTGACTGTTGCAGGTCATTTGACAATTTTTAAGGTATTTGGTAGTTATAGGTAATTTGAGAGTCTCAGGTCATTTGACAGTTGCTGGTCATGTGACAATTGCAGGTTATTTGTCAGTTGAGGGTTATGTGGGAGTTGTGAGTTAATTGGCACTTGCTGGTCATTTCACTGTTGCAGGTCATTTGACAATATACTGTAGTATGTTTTTGGTATGATTTTATTTTTTATAAGGTTGTTTTTGTATTTGTCCACTTCTTTTCTAAATGTTAGTGTACTTTTATCTTATTTTATGTACATTAGTGTTTTTTATTGTATTTTTCTAAATTTTTCTATATTTAATGGAATGTGAAGACATTAATTCCACTCTAAAACTCCACCAGGTCAGGTCAGGCTTCGGTCTGCTACTGGTACCCTGTAACCCAGTACCACCTGCCTCAGGGTCGAGTCGTTGGCGATTAATCCATCATGTGATATGTGTAGTTCATTTGGCTGTTGCAGGCCGTTTGACCAGTTGCAAGTTATTTGGTAGTTGGGGGTTATTTGGCAGTTTCTGGTCATGTGACAGTTGCGGGTAAAGTGTGAGTTTCAGGCTATTTGGCAGTTGCAGGTAATTTGAGAGTTGCGGGTCATTTGACAGTTGCCGTTAATGTGACAGTTGCAGGGTATTTGGCAGGACAGTTGCGGGTCAATTGACAGTTGCAGGTCATTTGACAGATGCATATCATGTGACTGTTGCAGGTCATGTGAAAGATGCTGGTCATGTGACTGTTGCAGGTCATTTGAAAGATGCTGGTCATGTGACTGTTGCAGGTCATTTGAAAGATGCTGGTCGTGAGACATGTGCAGGTCATTTGACTGTTGCAGGTCATGTGATATGTGCAGGTCATTTGACTGTTGCAGGTCATGTGTCATGTGCAGGTCATTTGACTGTTGCAGGTGATGTGATATGTGTAGGTCATTTGACTGTTGCAGGTCATTTGACATTGCAAGTTATTTGGCAGTTTTGTGTTGACAGTTGCAGGTCATGTGAGAGTTTCAGGCTATTTGGCAGTTGCAGGTAATTTGAGAGTTGCGGGTCATTTGACAGTTGCCGTTAATGTGTCAGTTGCAGGTTATTTGGCAGGACAGTTGCGGGTCAATTGACAGTTGCAGGTCATTTGACAGATGCATATCATGTGACTGTTGCAGGTCATGTGAAAGATGCTGGTCATGTGACTGTTGCAGGTCATTTGAAAGATGCTGGTCATGTGACTGTTGCAGGTCATTTGAAAGATGCTGGTCGTGAGACATGTGCAGGTCATTTGACTGTTGCAGGTCATGTGATATGTGCAGGTCATTTGACTGTTGCAGGTCATGTGTCATGTGCAGGTCATTTGACTGTTGCAGGTGATGTGATATGTGTAGGTCATTTTGACTGTTGCAGGTCATTTGACATTGCAAGTTATTTGGCAGTTTTGTGTTGTGACAGTTGCAGGTCATGTGAGAGTTTCAGGCTATTTGGCAGTTGCAGGTAATTTGAGAGTTGCGGGTCATTTGACAGTTGCCGTTCATGTGACAGTTGCAGGTTATTTGGCAGGACAGTTGCGGGTCATGTGACAGTTGCAGGTCATTTGACAGATGCATATCATGTGACTGTTGCAGGTCATGTGAAAGATGCTGGTCATGTGACTGTTGCAGGTCATTTGAAAGATGCTGGTCATGTGACTGTTGCAGGTCATTTGAAAGATGCTGGTCGTGAGACATGTGCAGGTCATTTGACTGTTGCAGGTCATGTGATATGTGCAGGTCATTTGACTGTTGCAGGTCATGTGTCATGTGCAGGTCATTTGACTGTTGCAGGTGATGTGATATGTGTAGGTCATTTGACTGTTGCAGGTCATTTGACATTGCAAGTTATTTGGCAGTTTTGTGTTGTGACAGTTGCAGGTCATGTGAGAGTTTCAGGCTATTTGGCACTTGCTGGTCATTTGAGAGTTGCGGGTCATTTGACAGTTGCCGTTAATGTGACAGTTGCAGGGTATTTGGCAGGACAGTTGCGGGTCAAGTGACAGTTGCAGGTCATTTGACAGATGCATATCATGTGACTGTTGCAGGTCATGTGAAAGATGCTGGTCATGTGACTGTTGCAGGTCATTTGAAAGATGCTGGTCATGTGACTGTTGCAGGTCATTTGAAAGATGCTGGTCGTGAGACATGTGCAGGTCATTTGACTGTTGCAGGTCATGTGATATGTGCAGGTCATTTGACTGTTGCAGGTCATGTGTCATGTGCAGGTCATTTGACTGTTGCAGGTGATGTGATATGTGTAGGTCATTTGACTGTTGCAGGTCATTTGACATTGCAAGTTATTTGGCAGTTTTGTGTTCTGACAGTTGCAGGTCATGTGAGAGTTTCAGGCTATTTGGCAGTTGCAGGTAATTTGAGAGTTGCGGGTCATTTGACAGTTGCCGTTAATGTGACAGTTGCAGGTTATTTGGCAGATGCATATCATGTGACTGTTGCAGGTCATGTGAAAGATGCTGGTCATGTGACTGTTGCAGGTCATTTGAAAGATGCTGGTCATGTGACTGTTGCAGGTCATTTGAAAGATGCTGGTCGTGAGACATGTGCAGGTCATTTGACTGTTGCAGGTCATGTGATATGTGCAGGTCATTTGACTGTTGCAGGTCATGTGTCATGTGCATGTCATTTGACTGTTGCAGGTCATGTGATATGTGTAGGTCATTTGACTGTTGCAGGTCATTTTACAATTTTTAAGTTATTTGGTAGTTATAGGTAATTTGAGAGTCTCAGGTCATTTCACAGTTGCTGGTCATGTGACAATTGCAGGTTATTTGTCAGTTGAGGGTTATGTGGGAGTTGTGAGTTAATTGGCACTTGCTGGTCATTTGACTGTTGCAGGTCATTTGACAATATACTGTAGTATGTTTTTGGTATGATTTTATTTTTTATAAGGTTGTTTTTGTATTTGTCCACTTCTTTTCTAAATGTTAGTGTACTTTTATCTTATTTTATGCACATTAGTGTTTTTTTATTGTATTTTTCTAAATTTTTCTATATTTAATGGAATGTGAAGACATTAATTCCACTCTAAAACTCCATCAGGTCAGGTCAGGCTTCGGTCTGCTACTGGTACCCTGTAACCCAGTACCACCTGCCTCAGGGTCGAGTCGTTGGCGATTAATCCATCATGTGATATGTGTAGTTCATTTTGCTGTTGCAGGCCGTTTGACCAGTTGCAAGTTATTTGGTAGTTGGGGGTTATTTGGCAGTTTCTGGTCATGTGACAGTTGTGGATAAAGTGTGAGTTTCAGGCTATTTGGCAGTTGCAGGTAATTTGAGAGTTGCGGGTCATTTGACAGTTGCCGTTAATGTGACAGTTGCAGGTTATTTGGCAGGACAGTTGCGGGTCATGTGACAGTTGCAGGTCATTTGACAGATGCATATCATGTGACTGTTGCAGGTCATGTGAAAGATGCTGGTCATGTGACTGTTGCAGGTCATTTGAAAGATGCTGGTCATGTGACTGTTGCAGGTCATTTGAAAGATGCTGGTCGTGAGACATGTGCAGGTCATTTGACTGTTGCAGGTCATGTGATATGTGCAGGTCATTTGACTGTTGCAGGTCATGTGTCATGTGCAGGTCATTTGACTGTTGCAGGTGATGTGATATGTGTAGGTCATTTGACTGTTGCAGGTCATTTGACATTGCAAGTTATTTGGCAGTTTTGTGTTGTGACAGTTGCAGGTCATGTGAGAGTTTCAGGCTATTTGGCAGTTGCAGGTAATTTGAGAGTTGCGGGTCATTTGACAGTTGCCGTTTATGTGACAGTTGCAGGTTATTTGGCAGGACAGTTGCGGGTCATGTGACAGTTGCAGGTCATTTGACAGATGCATATCATGTGACTGTTGCAGGTCATGTGAAAGATGCTGGTCATGTGACTGTTGCAGGTCATTTGAAAGATGCTGGTCATGTGACTGTTGCAGGTCATTTGAAAGATGCTGGTCGTGAGACATGTGCAGGTCATTTGACTGTTGCAGGTCATGTGATATGTGCAGGTCATTTGACTGTTGCAGGTCATGTGTCATGTGCATGTCATTTGACTGTTGCAGGTCATGTGATATGTGTAGGTCATTTGACTGTTGCAGGTCATTTGACAATTTTTAAGTTATTTGGTAGTTATAGGTAATTTGAGAGTCTCAGGTCATTTGACAGTTGCTGGTCATGTGACAATTGCAGGTTATTTGTCAGTTGAGGGTTATGTGGGAGTTGTGAGTTAATTGGCACTTGCTGGTCATTTCACTGTTGCAGGTCATTTGACAATATACTGTAGTATGTTTTTGGTATGATTTTATTTTTTATAAGGTTGTTTTTGTATTTGTCCACTTCTTTTCTAAATGTTAGTATACTTTTATCTTATTTTATGTACATTAGTGTTTTTTATTGTATTTTTCTAAATTTTTCTATATTTAATGGAATGTGAAGACATTAATTCCACTCTAAAACTCCACCAGGTCAGGTCAGGCTTCGGTCTGCTACTGGTACCCTGTAACCCAGTACCACCTGCCTCAGGGTCGAGTCGTTGGCGATTAATCCATCATGTGATATGTGTAGTTCATTTGGCTGTTGCAGGCCGTTTGACCAGTTGCAAGTTATTTGGTAGTTGGGGGTTATTTGGCAGTTTCTGGTCATGTGACAGTTGCGGGTAAAGTGTGAGTTTCAGGCTATTTGGCAGTTGCAGGTAATTTGAGAGTTGCGGGTCATTTGACAGTTGCCGTTAATGTGACAGTTGCAGGGTATTTGGCAGGACAGTTGCGGGTCAATTGACAGTTGCAGGTCATTTGACAGATGCATATCATGTGACTGTTGCAGGTCATGTGAAAGATGCTGGTCATGTGACTGTTGCAGGTCATTTGAAAGATGCTGGTCATGTGACTGTTGCAGGTCATTTGAAAGATGCTGGTCGTGAGACATGTGCAGGTCATTTGACTGTTGCAGGTCATGTGATATGTGCAGGTCATTTGACTGTTGCAGGTCATGTGTCATGTGCAGGTCATTTGACTGTTGCAGGTGATGTGATATGTGTAGGTCATTTGACTGTTGCAGGTCATTTGACATTGCAAGTTATTTGGCAGTTTTGTGTTGACAGTTGCAGGTCATGTGAGAGTTTCAGGCTATTTGGCAGTTGCAGGTAATTTGAGAGTTGCGGGTCATTTGACAGTTGCCGTTAATGTGTCAGTTGCAGGTTATTTGGCAGGACAGTTGCGGGTCAATTGACAGTTGCAGGTCATTTGACAGATGCATATCATGTGACTGTTGCAGGTCATGTGAAAGATGCTGGTCATGTGACTGTTGCAGGTCATTTGAAAGATGCTGGTCATGTGACTGTTGCAGGTCATTTGAAAGATGCTGGTCGTGAGACATGTGCAGGTCATTTGACTGTTGCAGGTCATGTGATATGTGCAGGTCATTTGACTGTTGCAGGTCATGTGTCATGTGCAGGTCATTTGACTGTTGCAGGTGATGTGATATGTGTAGGTCATTTTGACTGTTGCAGGTCATTTGACATTGCAAGTTATTTGGCAGTTTTGTGTTGTGACAGTTGCAGGTCATGTGAGAGTTTCAGGCTATTTGGCAGTTGCAGGTAATTTGAGAGTTGCGGGTCATTTGACAGTTGCCGTTCATGTGACAGTTGCAGGTTATTTGGCAGGACAGTTGCGGGTCATGTGACAGTTGCAGGTCATTTGACAGATGCATATCATGTGACTGTTGCAGGTCATGTGAAAGATGCTGGTCATGTGACTGTTGCAGGTCATTTGAAAGATGCTGGTCATGTGACTGTTGCAGGTCATTTGAAAGATGCTGGTCGTGAGACATGTGCAGGTCATTTGACTGTTGCAGGTCATGTGATATGTGCAGGTCATTTGACTGTTGCAGGTCATGTGTCATGTGCAGGTCATTTGACTGTTGCAGGTGATGTGATATGTGTAGGTCATTTGACTGTTGCAGGTCATTTGACATTGCAAGTTATTTGGCAGTTTTGTGTTGTGACAGTTGCAGGTCATGTGAGAGTTTCAGGCTATTTGGCACTTGCTGGTCATTTGAGAGTTGCGGGTCATTTGACAGTTACCGTTAATGTGACAGTTGCAGGGTATTTGGCAGGACAGTTGCGGGTCAAGTGACAGTTGCAGGTCATTTGACAGATGCATATCATGTGACTGTTGCAGGTCATGTGAAAGATGCTGGTCATGTGACTGTTGCAGGTCATTTGAAAGATGCTGGTCATGTGACTGTTGCAGGTCATTTGAAAGATGCTGGTCGTGAGACATGTGCAGGTCATTTGACTGTTGCAGGTCATGTGATATGTGCAGGTCATTTGACTGTTGCAGGTCATGTGTCATGTGCAGGTCATTTGACTGTTGCAGGTGATGTGATATGTGTAGGTCATTTGACTGTTGCAGGTCATTTGACATTGCAAGTTATTTGGCAGTTTTGTGTTCTGACAGTTGCGGGTAAAGTGTGAGTTTCAGGCTATTTGGCAGTTGCAGGTAATTTGAGAGTTGCGGGTCATTTGACAGTTGCCGTTAATGTGACAGTTGCAGGGTATTTGGCAGGACAGTTGCGGGTCAATTGACAGTTGCAGGTCATTTGACAGATGCATATCATGTGACTGTTGCAGGTCATGTGAAAGATGCTGGTCATGTGACTGTTGCAGGTCATTTGAAAGATGCTGGTCATGTGACTGTTGCAGGTCATTTGAAAGATGCTGGTCGTGAGACATGTGCAGGTCATTTGACTGTTGCAGGTCATGTGATATGTGCAGGTCATTTGACTGTTGCAGGTCATGTGTCATGTGCAGGTCATTTGACTGTTGCAGGTCATGTGATATGTGTAGGTCATTTGACTGTTGCAGGTCATTTGACATTGCAAGTTATTTGGCAGTTTTGTGTTGACAGTTGCAGGTCATGTGAGAGTTTCAGGCTATTTGGCAGTTGCAGGTAATTTGAGAGTTGCGGGTCATTTGACAGTTGCCGTTAATGTGTCAGTTGCAGGTTATTTGGCAGGACAGTTGCGGGTCAATTGACAGTTGCAGGTCATTTGACAGATGCATATCATGTGACTGTTGCAGGTCATGTGAAAGATGCTGGTCATGTGACTGTTGCAGGTCATTTGAAAGATGCTGGTCATGTGACTGTTGCAGGTCATTTGAAAGATGCTGGTCGTGAGACATGTGCAGGTCATTTGACTGTTGCAGGTCATGTGATATGTGCAGGTCATTTGACTGTTGCAGGTCATGTGTCATGTGCAGGTCATTTGACTGTTGCAGGTGATGTGATATGTGTAGGTCATTTTGACTGTTGCAGGTCATTTGACATTGCAAGTTATTTGGCAGTTTTGTGTTGTGACAGTTGCAGGTCATGTGAGAGTTTCAGGCTATTTGGCAGTTGCAGGTAATTTGAGAGTTGCGGGTCATTTGACAGTTGCCGTTCATGTGACAGTTGCAGGTTATTTGGCAGGACAGTTGCGGGTCATGTGACAGTTGCAGGTCATTTGACAGATGCATATCATGTGACTGTTGCAGGTCATGTGAAAGATGCTGGTCATGTGACTGTTGCAGGTCATTTGAAAGATGCTGGTCATGTGACTGTTGCAGGTCATTTGAAAGATGCTGGTCGTGAGACATGTGCAGGTCATTTGACTGTTGCAGGTCATGTGATATGTGCAGGTCATTTGACTGTTGCAGGTCATGTGTCATGTGCAGGTCATTTGACTGTTGCAGGTGATGTGATATGTGTAGGTCATTTGACTGTTGCAGGTCATTTGACATTGCAAGTTATTTGGCAGTTTTGTGTTGTGACAGTTGCAGGTCATGTGAGAGTTTCAGGCTATTTGGCACTTGCTGGTCATTTGAGAGTTGCGGGTCATTTGACAGTTACCGTTAATGTGACAGTTGCAGGGTATTTGGCAGGACAGTTGCGGGTCAAGTGACAGTTGCAGGTCATTTGACAGATGCATATCATGTGACTGTTGCAGGTCATGTGAAAGATGCTGGTCATGTGACTGTTGCAGGTCATTTGAAAGATGCTGGTCATGTGACTGTTGCAGGTCATTTGAAAGATGCTGGTCGTGAGACATGTGCAGGTCATTTGACTGTTGCAGGTCATGTGATATGTGCAGGTCATTTGACTGTTGCAGGTCATGTGTCATGTGCAGGTCATTTGACTGTTGCAGGTGATGTGATATGTGTAGGTCATTTGACTGTTGCAGGTCATTTGACATTGCAAGTTATTTGGCAGTTTTGTGTTCTGACAGTTGCAGGTCATGTGAGAGTTTCAGGCTATTTGGCAGTTGCAGGTAATTTGAGAGTTGCGGGTCATTTGACAGTTGCCGTTAATGTGACAGTTGCAGGTTATTTGGCAGGACAGTTGCGGGTCATGTGACAGTTGCAGGTCATTTGACAGATGCATATCATGTGACTGTTGCAGGTCATGTGAAAGATGCTGGTCATGTGACTGTTGCAGGTCATTTGAAAGATGCTGGTCATGTGACTGTTGCAGGTCATTTGAAAGATGCTGGTCGTGAGACATGTGCAGGTCATTTGACTGTTGCAGGTCATGTGATATGTGCAGGTCATTTGACTGTTGCAGGTCATGTGTCATGTGCATGTCATTTGACTGTTGCAGGTCATGTGATATGTGTAGGTCATTTGACTGTTGCAGGTCATTTTACAATTTTTAAGTTATTTGGTAGTTATAGGTAATTTGAGAGTCTCAGGTCATTTCACAGTTGCTGGTCATGTGACAATTGCAGGTTATTTGTCAGTTGAGGGTTATGTGGGAGTTGTGAGTTAATTGGCACTTGCTGGTCATTTGACTGTTGCAGGTCATTTGACAATATACTGTAGTATGTTTTTGGTATGATTTTATTTTTTATAAGGTTGTTTTTGTATTTGTCCACTTCTTTTCTAAATGTTAGTGTACTTTTATCTTATTTTATGCACATTAGTGTTTTTTTATTGTATTTTTCTAAATTTTTCTATATTTAATGGAATGTGAAGACATTAATTCCACTCTAAAACTCCATCAGGTCAGGTCAGGCTTCGGTCTGCTACTGGTACCCTGTAACCCAGTACCACCTGCCTCAGGGTCGAGTCGTTGGCGATTAATCCATCATGTGATATGTGTAGTTCATTTTGCTGTTGCAGGCCGTTTGACCAGTTGCAAGTTATTTGGTAGTTGGGGGTTATTTGGCAGTTTCTGGTCATGTGACAGTTGTGGATAAAGTGTGAGTTTCAGGCTATTTGGCAGTTGCAGGTAATTTGAGAGTTGCGGGTCATTTGACAGTTGCCGTTAATGTGACAGTTGCAGGTTATTTGGCAGGACAGTTGCGGGTCATGTGACAGTTGCAGGTCATTTGACAGATGCATATCATGTGACTGTTGCAGGTCATGTGAAAGATGCTGGTCATGTGACTGTTGCAGGTCATTTGAAAGATGCTGGTCATGTGACTGTTGCAGGTCATTTGAAAGATGCTGGTCGTTAGACATGTGCAGGTCATTTGACTGTTGCAGGTCATGTGATATGTGCAGGTCATTTGACTGTTGCAGGTCATGTGTCATGTGCAGGTCATTTGACTGTTGCAGGTGATGTGATATGTGTAGGTCATTTGACTGTTGCAGGTCATTTGACTTTGCAAGTTATTTGGCAGTTTTGTGTTGTGACAGTTGCAGGTCATGTGAGAGTTTCAGGCTATTTGGCAGTTGCAGGTCATTTGAGAGTTGCGGGTCATTTGACAGTTGCCCTTAATATGACAGTTGCAGGTTATTTGGCAGGACAGTTGTGGGTCATGTGACAGTTGCAGGTCATTTGACAGATGCATATCATGTGACTGTTGCAGGTCATTTGAAAGATGCTGGTCATGTGACTGTTGCAGGTCATTTGTCAGATGCTGGTCATGTGACTGTTGCAGGTCATTTGTCAGATGCCGGTCATGTGACTGTTGCAGGTCATGTGACAGTTGCCGGTCATTTGAAAGATGCTGGTCATGTGACTGTTGCAGGTCATTTGTCAGATGCTGGTCATGTGACTGTTGCAGGTCATTTGTCAGATGCCGGTCATGTGACTGTTGCAGGTCATGTGACTGTTGCAGGTCATTTGAAAGATGCTGGTCATGTGACTGTTGCAGGTCATTTGTCAGATGCTGGTCATGTGACTGTTGCAGGTCATTTGTCAGATGCCGGTCATGTGACTGTTGCAGGTCATGTGACAGTTGCCGGTCATTTGACAATATACTGTAGTATATTTTTAATGTGTTTTTGTTTTGTACACGGTTATTCTTGTATTTTCCCATTTTTTTGTAAATGTCAGTGTAATTTTAACATATTTTCTATACATTATTGTATTTTTATTGTATTTTTACACATTTTTGTAAATTTAATGCAATGTGAAGATATTGATTCCAATATAAATCTCCATTCTGACTTATGTCATTATTGTATCTCGGATCCCTTTTGGACCTGTGTGTGCGCTTGTATTCCTACCTTCATAGGGACATTGATCTGTTTATGCAGTCCGACCATGGGGACCTCTGACAATATAGGGACCAAAGTGCAGGTCCCCATGAGACTTAAATATAAATGTAAGTCCCCACTAATGAAATAGAAATGATATTGCTCCCTAAATACATTAATTAGTTTTTCAGTAAGTCCCCAATGAAACATGAGGGAAACAGGTGAAAAGTGACATGTGGTTTTCAAATATTTGAATATGAGTTTACTTTTTTTTTTCTTTTTAAAATGCTTTTATTTTTATGGATATTTACTTTTTAATTTTTCATATTACATTTTTCATGCATCTATTTTATTCATTGTATTTTCTTTCATTAATTTTTATTCACATATTTTTTATATATTTTAATTGTTTTTTATTTTAAAAAGTTGCATGTCATGTGACAGTTGCAGGTCATTTGACAGTTGCAGGTCATGTGGCAGTTGCGGGTCAGGTGACAGTTGCAGGTCAGGTGAAAGTTGCAGGTGACATGACAGTTGCAGGTCACGTGACAGTTGCAGGTCACGTGACAGTTGCAGGTCACGTGACAGTTGCAGGTCAAGTGACAGTTGCAGGTCAAGTGACAGTTGCAGGTCATTTGACAGTTGCAGGTCATTTGACAGTTGCAGGTCATTTGACAGTTGCAGGTCATTTGACAGTTGCAGAACATGTGACAGTTGTAGGTCATGTGACAGTTCTCAGTCATGTGGCAGCTGCAGGTCATGTGTTAGCTGCAGGCCATTTGACAGCTGCAGGCCATTTGACAGCTGCAGGTCCTTTGACAGCTGCAGGTCCTTTGACAGCTGCAGGTCCTTTGACAGCTGCAGGTCCTTTGACAGCTGCAGGTCATGTGACAGCTGCAGGTCATGTGACAGCTGCAGGTCATGTGACAGCTGCAGGTCATGTGACAGCTGCAGGTCATGTGACAGCTGCAGGTCATGTGACAGCTGCAGGTTATGTGACAGCTGCAGGTCAAGTGACACCTGCAGGTCATATGACGTGTCCATACGTTTTATTAACATAATTTCACGACAGTTTAATGATAGATTTTTCTGCCTTAATGTGATAAAATTAAATGGAAAAAATTATTTACAGTCAGAACATAAAATCTATGACAGAAATTTAGAGAAAGAACATTTAAAAATAACAAAAACATATGAATTGAATCATGTTGAAGTTTTCTATTGTAATTTAGAATTTTTTCAAACATTAGTACATTTTAGCGCATTTTCATGTTTTTTATGCACATTTCTTTATACTTTGCGTGTCCTGTATATTTTGTTATGTTTTGAATCTTTTGTGCATTTTTTAATATATTTGGATACTTCAGCGCAGTTTGTGTATTTTTGCAAATTTTTTTATATTTTAGTGCAGCTTGAATGTATTTGTGCAAATGTTTTTTATACTTTCATGTAATTTCAGTGAATTTGTGAATTTTGTGGAGTTTAATGTATGTTTGCACATTTTTGTGTGCTTTTATTTGTTTTTGTTCATTTTTGCATACTTCAGTATATGTTTTCATATCTTTGTATATGTTTTGTATACTGTAGAATATTTTTACTGTATTTTTGTTTTGTACAAGGTTATTTTTTAATTTTTCCATTTCTTTTGTAAATGTTAGTGTCCTTTTAGCATATTTTATATACATTATTGTATTTTTATACATTTTTGTGTATTTAATGCAATGTGAAGATATTGATTCCCATATAAATCTCCATTCTGACTTCTGTCATAATTGCATCTCAGATCCCTGTTTGACCAGTGTGTGTGCGCTTGTATTTCTAACTTCATAGGGACATTGATCTGTTTTCGCAGTCAGACCATGGGGACCTCTGACACTTTCGGGATGAAGTTGCAGGTCCCCACAAAAGTTAAATATAAATGTAAGCCCCCACTAGTGAAATAGAAATGATGTTGTTCCCTAAATACATTAATTTGTTTTTCAGGTAGTCCCCATGAAGCATGGGGGAAACAGGTCAAAAGTGACAAGTGGTTTTCAAATATTTGAAGATGAGTAAACTTTTTTCTATTTTAAATATATTTGTTTTTATGGATATTTACTTTTTTTAATTATTTATTTATTTTTATATTCAATTTTTCATGCAAATATTTTATTTATTTTATTACATTTTATTTATTTAATTTTGTTTTTGATATATTATAATTATTTTTGATTTTACTTTAAAAAGTTGAAGGTCATGTGACAGTTTCAGGCTATTTGGCAGGTAATTTTTGAGTTGCGGGTCATTTGACAGTTGCTGTTAATGTGACAGTTGCAGGTTATTTGGCAGGACAGTTGCAGGTCATGTGTCATGTGCAGGTCATTTGACTGTTGCAGGTTATGTGTCATGTGCAGGTCATTTGACTGTTGCAGGTCATTTGACAGTTGCAAGTTATTTGGCAGTTTCAGGCTATTTGGCAGTTGCAGGTAATTTTTGAGTTGTGGGTCATTTGACAGTTGCCGTTAATGTGACAGTTGCAGGTTAATTTGCAGGACAGTTGCGGGTCATGTGACAGATGCATGTCATGTGACTCTTGCAGGTCATTTGAAAGATGCTGGTCATGTGACTGTTGCAGGTCATTTGAAAGATGCTGGTCATGTGACTGTTGCAGGTCATTTGAAAGATGCTGGTCGTGAGACATGTGCAGGTCATTTGACTGTTGCAGGTCATGTGATATGTGCAGGTCATTTGACTGTTGCAGGTCATGTGCATGTCATTTGACTGTTGCAGGTCATGTGATATGTGTAGGTCATTTGACTGTTGCAGGTCATTTGACATTGCAAGTTATTTGGCAGTTTTGTGTTGACAGTTGCAGGTCATGTGAGAGTTTCAGGCTATTTGGCAGTTGCAGGTAATTTGAGAGTTGCGGGTTATTTGACAGTTGCCGTTAATGTGACAGTTGCAGGTTATTTGGCAGGACAGTTGGGGGTCAATTGACAGTTGCAGGTCATTTGACAGATGCATATCATGTGACTGTTGCAGGTCATGTGAAAGATGCTGGTCATGTGACTGTTGCAGGTCATTTGAAAGATGCTGGTCATGTGACTGTTGCAGGTCATTTGAAAGATGCTGGTCGTGAGACATGTGCAGGTCATTTGACTGTTGCAGGTCATGTGATATGTGCAGGTCATTTGACTGTTGCAGGTCATGTGTCATGTGCAGGTCATTTGACTGTTGCAGGTGATGTGATATGTGTAGGTCATTTGACTGTTGCAGGTCATTTGACATTGCAAGTTATTTGGCAGTTTTGTGTTGTGACAGTTGCAGGTCATGTGAGAGTTTCAGGCTATTTGGCAGTTGCAGGTCATTTGAGAGTTGTGGGTCATTTGACAGTTGCCGTTAATGTGACAGTTGCAGGTTATTTGGCAGGGCAGTTGCGGGTCAATTGACAGTTGCAGGTCATTTGACAGATGCATTTCATGTGACTGTTGCAGGTCATTTGAAAGATGCTGGTCATGTGACTGTTGCAGGTCATTTGAAAGATGCTGGTCATGTGACTGTTGCAGGTCATTTGAAAGATGCTGGTCGTGAGACATGTGCAGGTCATTTGACTGTTGCAGGTCATGTGATATGTGCAGGTCATTTGACTGTTGCAGGTCATGTGTCATGTGCAGGTGATGTGATATGTGTAGGTCATTTGACTGTTGCAGGTCATTTGACATTGCAAGTTATTTGGCAGTTTTGTGTTGTGACAGTTGCAGGTCATGTGAGAGTTTCAGGCTATTTGGCAGTTGCAGGTCATTTGAGAGTTGCGGGTCATTTGACAGTTGCCGTTAATGTGACAGTTGCAGGTTATTTGGCAGGACAGTTGCGGGTCAATTGACAGTTGCAGGTCATTTGACAGATGCATTTCATGTGACTGTTGCAGGTCATTTGAAAGATGCTGGTCATGTGACTGTTGCAGGTCATTTGAAAGATGCTGGTCGTGAGACATGTGCAGGTCATTTGACTGTTGCAGGTCATGTGATATGTGCAGGTCATTTGACTGTTGCAGGTCATGTGTCATGTGCAGGTCATTTGACTGTTGCAGGTGATGTGATATGTGTAGGTCATTTGACTGTTGCAGGTCATTTGACATTGCAAGTTATTTGGCAGTTTTGTGTTGTGACAGTTGCAGGTCATGTGAGAGTTTCAGGCTATTTGGCAGTTGCAGGTAATTTGAGAGTTGTGGGTCATTTGACAGTTGCCGTTAATGTGACAGTTGCAGGTTATTTGGCAGGGCAGTTGCGGGTCAATTGACAGTTGCAGGTCATTTGACAGATGCATTTCATGTGACTGTTGCAGGTCATTTGAAAGATGCTGGTCATGTGACTGTTGCAGGTCATTTGAAAGATGCTGGTCATGTGACTGTTGCAGGTCATTTGAAAGATGCTGGTCGTGAGACATGTGCAGGTCATTTGACTGTTGCAGGTCATGTGATATGTGCAGGTCATTTGACTGTTGCAGGTCATGTGTCATGTGCAGGTCATTTGACTGTTGCAGGTGATGTGATATGTGTAGGTCATTTGACTGTTGCAGGTCATTTGACATTGCAAGTTATTTGGCAGTTTTGTGTTGTGACAGTTGCAGGTCATGTGAGAGTTTCAGGCTATTTGGCAGTTGCAGGTCATTTGAGAGTTGCGGGTCATTTGACAGTTGCCGTTAATGTGACAGTTGCAGGTTATTTGGCAGGACAGTTGCGGGTCAATTGACAGTTGCAGGTCATTTGACAGATGCATTTCATGTGACTGTTGCAGGTCATTTGAAAGATGCTGGTCATGTGACTGTTGCAGGTCATTTGAAAGATGCTGGTCATGTGACTGTTGCAGGTCATTTGAAAGATGCTGGTCGTGAGACATGTGCAGGTCATTTGACTGTTGCAGGTCATGTGATATGTGCAGGTCATTTGACTGTTGCAGGTCATGTGTCATGTGCAGGTCATTTGACTGTTGCAGGTGATGTGATATGTGTAGGTCATTTGACTGTTGCAGGTCATTTGACATTGCAAGTTATTTGGCAGTTTTGTGTTGTGACAGTTGCAGGTCATGTGAGAGTTTCAGGCTATTTGGCAGTTGCAGGTAATTTGAGAGTTGTGGGTCATTTGACAGTTGCCGTTAATGTGACAGTTGCAGGTTATTTGGCAGGGCAGTTGCGGGTCAATTGACAGTTGCAGGTCATTTGACAGATGCATTTCATGTGACTGTTGCAGGTCATTTGAAAGATGCTGGTCATGTGACTGTTGCAGGTCATTTGAAAGATGCTGGTCATGTGACTGTTGCAGGTCATTTGAAAGATGCTGGTCGTGAGACATGTGCAGGTCATTTGACTGTTGCAGGTCATGTGATATGTGCAGGTCATTTGACTGTTGCAGGTCATGTGTCATGTGCAGGTCATTTGACTGTTGCAGGTGATGTGATATGTGTAGGTCATTTGACTGTTGCAGGTCATTTGACATTGCAAGTTATTTGGCAGTTTTGTGTTGTGACAGTTGCAGGTCATGTGAGAGTTTCAGGCTATTTGGCAGTTGCAGGTCATTTGAGAGTTGCGGGTCATTTGACAGTTGCCGTTAATGTGACAGTTGCAGGTTATTTGGCAGGACAGTTGCGGGTCAATTGACAGTTGCAGGTCATTTGACAGATGCATTTCATGTGACTGTTGCAGGTCATTTGAAAGATGCTGGTCATGTGACTGTTGCAGGTCATTTGAAAGATGCTGGTCATGTGACTGTTGCAGGTCATTTGAAAGATGCTGGTCGTGAGACATGTGCAGGTCATTTGACTGTTGCAGGTCATGTGATATGTGCAGGTCATTTGACTGTTGCAGGTCATGTGTCATGTGCAGGTCATTTGACTGTTGCAGGTGATGTGATATGTGTAGGTCATTTGACTGTTGCAGGTCATTTGACATTGCAAGTTATTTGGCAGTTTTGTGTTGTGACAGTTGCAGGTCATGTGAGAGTTTCAGGCTATTTGGCACTTGCTGGTCATTTCACTGTTGCAGGTCATTTGACAATATACTGTAGTATGTTTTTGATATGATTTTATTTTTTATAAGGTTCTTTTTGTATTTGTCCACTTCCTTTCTAAATGTTAGTGTATTTTTATCTTATTTTATGTACATTAGTTTTTTTTATTGTATTTTTCTAAATTTTTCTATATTTAATGGAATGTGAAGACATTAATTCCACTCTAAAACTCCATCAGGTCAGGTCAGGCTTCGGTCTGCTACTGGTACCCTGTAACCCAGTACCACCTGCCTCAGGGTCGAGTCGTTGGCGATTAATCCATCATGTGATATGTGTAGTTCATTTGGCTGTTGCAGGCCGTTTGACCAGTTGCAAGTTATTTGGTAGTTGGGGGTTATTTGGCAGTTTCTGGTCATGTGACAGTTGCGGGTAAAGTGTGAGTTTCAGGCTATTTGGCAGTTGCAGGTAATTTGAGAGTTGCGGGTCATTTAACAGTTGCCGTTAATGTGTCAGTTGCAGGTTATTTGGCAGGACAGTTGCGGGTCAATTGACAGTTGCAGGTCATTTGACAGATGCATATCATGTGACTGTTGCAGGTCATGTGAAAGATGCTGGTCATGTGACTGTTGCAGGTCATTTGAAAGATGCTGGTCATGTGACTGTTGCAGGTCATTTGAAAGATGCTGGTCGTGAGACATGTGCAGGTCATTTGACTGTTGCAGGTCATGTGATATGTGCAGGTCATTTGACTGTTGCAGGTCATGTGTCATGTGCAGGTCATTTGACTGTTGCAGGTGATGTGATATGTGTAGGTTATTTGACTGTTGCAGGTCATTTGACATTGCAAGTTATTTGGCAGTTTTGTGTTGTGACAGTTGCAGGTCATGTGAGAGTTTCAGGCTATTTGGCAGTTGCAGGTCATTTGAGAGTTGCGGGTCATTTGACAGTTGCCGTTAATGTGACAGTGTCAGGTTATTTGGCAGGACAGTTGCGGGTCAATTGACAGTTGCAGGTCATTTGACAGATGCATTTCATGTGACTGTTGCAGGTCATTTGAAAGATGCTGGTCATGTGACTGTTGCAGGTCATTTGAAAGATGCTGGTCATGTGACTGTTGCAGGTCATTTGAAAGATGCTGGTCGTGAGACATGTGCAGGTCATTTGACTGTTGCAGGTCATGTGATATGTGCAGGTCATTTGACTGTTGCAGGTCATGTGTCATGTGCAGGTCATTTGACTGTTGCAGGTGATGTGATATGTGTAGGTCATTTGACTGTTGCAGGTCATTTGACATTGCAAGTTATTTGGCAGTTTTGTGTTGTGACAGTTGCAGGTCATGTGAGAGTTTCAGGCTATTTGGCAGTTGCAGGTCATTTGAGAGTTGCGGGTCATTTGACAGTTGCCGTTAATGTGACAGTTGCAGGTTATTTGGAAGGACAGTTGCGGGTCAATTGACAGTTGCAGGTCATTTGACAGATGCATTTCATGTGACTGTTGCAGGTCATTTGAAAGATGCTGGTCATGTGACTGTTGCAGGTCATTTGAAAGATGCTGGTCATGTGACTGTTGCAGGTCATTTGAAAGATGCTGGTCGTGAGACATGTGCAGGTCATTTGACTGTTGCAGGTCATGTGATATGTGCAGGTCATTTGACTGTTGCAGGTCATGTGTCATGTGCAGGTCATTTGACTGTTGCAGGTGATGTGATATGTGTAGGTCATTTGACTGTTGCAGGTCATTTGACATTGCAAGTTATTTGGCAGTTTTGTGTTGTGACAGTTGCAGGTCATGTGAGAGTTTCAGGCTATTTGGCAGTTGCAGGTCATTTGAGAGTTGCGGGTTATTTGACAGTTGCCGTTAATGTGACAGTTGCAGGTTATTTGGCAGGACAGTTGCGGGTCAATTGACAGTTGCAGGTCATTTGACAGATGCATATCATGTGACTGTTGCAGGTCATGTGAAAGATGCTGGTCATGTGACTGTTGCAGGTCATTTGAAAGATGCTGGTCATGTGACTGTTGCAGGTCATTTGAAAGATGCTGGTCGTGAGACATGTGCAGGTCATTTGACTGTTGCAGGTCATGTGATATGTGCAGGTCATTTGACTGTTGCAGGTCATGTGTCATGTGCAGGTCATTTGACTGTTGCAGGTGATGTGATATGTGTAGGTCATTTGACTGTTGCAGGTCATTTGACATTGCAAGTTATTTGGCAGTTTTGTGTTGTGACAGTTGCAGGTCATGTGAGAGTTTCAGGCTATTTGGCAGCTGCAGGTCATTTGAGAGTTGCGGGTCATTTGACAGTTGCCGTTAATGTGACAGTTGCAGGTTATTTGGCAGGACAGTTGCGGGTCAATTGACAGTTGCAGGTCATTTGACAGATGCATATCATGTGACTGTTGCAGGTCATGTGAAAGATGCTGGTCATGTGACTGTTGCAGGTCATTTGAAAGATGCTGGTCATGTGACTGTTGCAGGTCATTTGAAAGATGCTGGTCGTGAGACATGTGCAGGTCATTTGACTGTTGCAGGTCATGTGATATGTGCAGGTCATTTGACTGTTGCAGGTCATGTGTCATGTGCAGGTCATTTGACTGTTGCAGGTGATGTGATATGTGTAGGTCATTTGACTGTTGCAGGTCATTTGACATTGCAAGTTATTTGGCAGTTTTGTGTTGTGACAGTTGCAGGTCATGTGAGAGTTTCAGGCTATTTGGCACTTGCTGGTCATTTCACTGTTGCAGGTCATTTGACAATATACTGTAGTATGTTTTTGATATGATTTTATTTTTTATAAGGTTCTTTTTGTATTTGTCCACTTCCTTTCTAAATGTTAGTGTATTTTTATCTTATTTTATGTACATTAGTTTTTTTTTATTGTATTTTTCTAAATTTTTCTATATTTAATGGAATGTGAAGACATTAATTCCACTCTAAAACTCCATCAGGTCAGGTCAGGCTTCGGTCTGCTACTGGTACCCTGTAACCCAGTACCACCTGCCTCAGGGTCGAGTCGTTGGCGATTAATCCATCATGTGATATGTGTAGTTCATTTGGCTGTTGCAGGCCGTTTGACCAGTTGCAAGTTATTTGGTAGTTGGGGGTTATTTGGCAGTTTCTGGTCATGTGACAGTTGCGGGTAAAGTGTGAGTTTCAGGCTATTTGGCAGTTGCAGGTAATTTGAGAGTTGCGGGTCATTTAACAGTTGCCGTTAATGTGTCAGTTGCAGGTTATTTGGCAGGACAGTTGCGGGTCAATTGACAGTTGCAGGTCATTTGACAGATGCATATCATGTGACTGTTGCAGGTCATGTGAAAGATGCTGGTCATGTGACTGTTGCAGGTCATTTGAAAGATGCTGGTCATGTGACTGTTGCAGGTCATTTGAAAGATGCTGGTCTCGAGACATGTGCAGGTCATTTGACTGTTGCAGGTCATGTGATATGTGCAGGTCATTTGACTGTTGCAGGTCATGTGTCACGTGCAGGTCATTTGACTGTTGCAGGTGATGTGATATGTGTAGGTCATTTGACTGTTGCAGGTCATTTGACATTGCAAGTTATTTGGCAGTTTTGTGTTGTGACAGTTGCAGGTCATGTGAGAGTTTCAGGCTATTTGGCAGTTGCAGGTCATTTGAGAGTTGCGGGTCATTTGACAGTTGCCGTTAATGTGACAGTTGCAGGTTATTTGGCAGGACAGTTGCGGGTCAATTGACAGTTGCAGGTCATTTGACAGATGCATTTCATGTGACTGTTGCAGGTCATTTGAAAGATGCTGGTCATGTGACTGTTGCAGGTCATTTGAAAGATGCTGGTCATGTGACTGTTGCAGGTCATTTGAAAGATGCTGGTCGTGAGACATGTGCAGGTCATTTGACTGTTGCAGGTCATGTGATATGTGCAGGTCATTTGACTGTTGCAGGTCATGTGTCATGTGCAGGTCATTTGACTGTTGCAGGTGATGTGATATGTGTAGGTCATTTGACTGTTGCAGGTCATTTGACATTGCAAGTTATTTGGCAGTTTTGTGTTGTGACAGTTGCAGGTCATGTGAGAGTTTCAGGCTATTTGGCAGTTGCAGGTCATTTGAGAGTTGCGGGTCATTTGACAGTTGCCGTTAATGTGACAGTTGCAGGTTATTTGGCAGGGCAGTTGCGGGTCAATTGACAGTTGCAGGTCATTTGACAGATGCATTTCATGTGACTGTTGCAGGTCATTTGAAAGATGCTGGTCATGTGACTGTTGCAGGTCATTTGAAAGATGCTGGTCATGTGACTGTTGCAGGTCATTTGAAAGATGCTGGTCGTGAGACATGTGCAGGTCATTTGACTGTTGCAGGTCATGTGATATGTGCAGGTCATTTGACTGTTGCAGGTCATGTGTCATGTGCAGGTCATTTGACTGTTGCAGGTGATGTGATATGTGTAGGTCATTTGACTGTTGCAGGTCATTTGACATTGCAAGTTATTTGGCAGTTTTGTGTTGTGACAGTTGCAGGTCATGTGAGAGTTTCAGGCTATTTGGCACTTGCTGGTCATTTCACTGTTGCAGGTCATTTGACAATATACTGTAGTATGTTTTTGATATGATTTTATTTTTTATAAGGTTCTTTTTGTATTTGTCCACTTCCTTTCTAAATGTTAGTGTATTTTTATCTTATTTTATGTACATTAGTTTTTTTTTATTGTATTTTTCTAAATTTTTCTATATTTAATGGAATGTGAAGACATTAATTCCACTCTAAAACTCCATCAGGTCAGGTCAGGCTTCGGTCTGCTACTGGTACCCTGTAACCCAGTACCACCTGCCTCAGGGTCGAGTCGTTGGCGATTAATCCATCATGTGATATGTGTAGTTCATTTGGCTGTTGCAGGCCGTTTGACCAGTTGCAAGTTATTTGGTAGTTGGGGGTTATTTGGCAGTTTCTGGTCATGTGACAGTTGCGGGTAAAGTGTGAGTTTCAGGCTATTTGGCAGTTGCAGGTAATTTGAGAGTTGCGGGTCATTTAACAGTTGCCGTTAATGTGTCAGTTGCAGGTTATTTGGCAGGACAGTTGCGGGTCAATTGACAGTTGCAGGTCATTTGACAGATGCATATCATGTGACTGTTGCAGGTCATGTGAAAGATGCTGGTCATGTGACTGTTGCAGGTCATTTGAAAGATGCTGGTCATGTGACTGTTGCAGGTCATTTGAAAGATGCTGGTCTCGAGACATGTGCAGGTCATTTGACTGTTGCAGGTCATGTGATATGTGCAGGTCATTTGACTGTTGCAGGTCATGTGTCATGTGCAGGTCATTTGACTGTTGCAGGTGATGTGATATGTGTAGGTTATTTGACTGTTGCAGGTCATTTGACATTGCAAGTTATTTGGCAGTTTTGTGTTTTGACAGTTGCAGGTCATGTGAGAGTTTCAGGCTATTTGGCAGTTGCAGGTCATTTGAGAGTTGCGGGTCATTTGACAGTTGCCGTTAATGTGACAGTGTCAGGTTATTTGGAAGGACAGTTGCGGGTCAATTGACAGTTGCAGGTCATTTGACAGATGCATTTCATGTGACTGTTGCAGGTCATTTGAAAGATGCTGGTCATGTGACTGTTGCAGGTCATTTGAAAGATGCTGGTCATGTGACTGTTGCAGGTCATTTGAAAGATGCTGGTCGTGAGACATGTGCAGGTCATTTGACTGTTGCAGGTCATGTGATATGTGCAGGTCATTTGACTGTTGCAGGTCATGTGTCACGTGCAGGTCATTTGACTGTTGCAGGTGATGTGATATGTGTAGGTCATTTGACTGTTGCAGGTCATTTGACATTGCAAGTTATTTGGCAGTTTTGTGTTGTGACAGTTGCAGGTCATGTGAGAGTTTCAGGCTATTTGGCAGTTGCAGGTCATTTGAGAGTTGCGGGTCATTTGACAGTTGCCGTTAATGTGACAGTTGCAGGTTATTTGGCAGGACAGTTGCGGGTCAATTGACAGTTGCAGGTCATTTGACAGATGCATTTCATGTGACTGTTGCAGGTCATTTGAAAGATGCTGGTCATGTGACTGTTGCAGGTCATTTGAAAGATGCTGGTCATGTGACTGTTGCAGGTCATTTGAAAGATGCTGGTCGTGAGACATGTGCAGGTCATTTGACTGTTGCAGGTCATGTGATATGTGCAGGTCATTTGACTGTTGCAGGTCATGTGTCATGTGCAGGTCATTTGACTGTTGCAGGTGATGTGATATGTGTAGGTCATTTGACTGTTGCAGGTCATTTGACATTGCAAGTTATTTGGCAGTTTTGTGTTGTGACAGTTGCAGGTCATGTGAGAGTTTCAGGCTATTTGGCAGTTGCAGGTCATTTGAGAGTTGCGGGTCATTTGACAGTTGCCGTTAATGTGACAGTTGCAGGTTATTTGGCAGGGCAGTTGCGGGTCAATTGACAGTTGCAGGTCATTTGACAGATGCATTTCATGTGACTGTTGCAGGTCATTTGAAAGATGCTGGTCATGTGACTGTTGCAGGTCATTTGAAAGATGCTGGTCATGTGACTGTTGCAGGTCATTTGAAAGATGCTGGTCGTGAGACATGTGCAGGTCATTTGACTGTTGCAGGTCATGTGATATGTGCAGGTCATTTGACTGTTGCAGGTCATGTGTCATGTGCAGGTCATTTGACTGTTGCAGGTGATGTGATATGTGTAGGTCATTTGACTGTTGCAGGTCATTTGACATTGCAAGTTATTTGGCAGTTTTGTGTTGTGACAGTTGCAGGTCATGTGAGAGTTTCAGGCTATTTGGCAGTTGCAGGTCATTTGAGAGTTGCGGGTTATTTGACAGTTGCCGTTAATGTGACAGTTGCAGGTTATTTGGCAGGACAGTTGCGGGTCAATTGACAGTTGCAGGTCATTTGACAGATGCATATCATGTGACTGTTGCAGGTCATGTGAAAGATGCTGGTCATGTGACTGTTGCAGGTCATTTGAAAGATGCTGGTCATGTGACTGTTGCAGGTCATTTGAAAGATGCTGGTCGTGAGACATGTGCAGGTCATTTGACTGTTGCAGGTCATGTGATATGTGCAGGTCATTTGACTGTTGCAGGTCATGTGTCATGTGCAGGTCATTTGACTGTTGCAGGTGATGTGATATGTGTAGGTCATTTGACTGTTGCAGGTCATTTGACATTGCAAGTTATTTGGCAGTTTTGTGTTGTGACAGTTGCAGGTCATGTGAGAGTTTCAGGCTATTTGGCAGTTGCAGGTCATTTGAGAGTTGCGGGTCATTTGACAGTTGCCGTTAATGTGACAGTTGCAGGTTATTTGGCAGGGCAGTTGCGGGTCAATTGACAGTTGCAGGTCATTTGACAGATGCATTTCATGTGACTGTTGCAGGTCATTTGAAAGATGCTGGTCATGTGACTGTTGCAGGTCATTTGAAAGATGCTGGTCATGTGACTGTTGCAGGTCATTTGAAAGATGCTGGTCGTGAGACATGTGCAGGTCATTTGACTGTTGCAGGTCATGTGATATGTGCAGGTCATTTGACTGTTGCAGGTCATGTGTCATGTGCAGGTCATTTGACTGTTGCAGGTGATGTGATATGTGTAGGTCATTTGACTGTTGCAGGTCATTTGACATTGCAAGTTATTTGGCAGTTTTGTGTTGTGACAGTTGCAGGTCATGTGAGAGTTTCAGGCTATTTGGCAGTTGCAGGTCATTTGAGAGTTGCGGGTTATTTGACAGTTGCCGTTAATGTGACAGTTGCAGGTTATTTGGCAGGACAGTTGCGGGTCAATTGACAGTTGCAGGTCATTTGACAGATGCATATCATGTGACTGTTGCAGGTCATGTGAAAGATGCTGGTCATGTGACTGTTGCAGGTCATTTGAAAGATGCTGGTCATGTGACTGTTGCAGGTCATTTGAAAGATGCTGGTCGTGAGACATGTGCAGGTCATTTGACTGTTGCAGGTCATGTGATATGTGCAGGTCATTTGACTGTTGCAGGTCATGTGTCATGTGCAGGTCATTTGACTGTTGCAGGTGATGTGATATGTGTAGGTCATTTGACTGTTGCAGGTCATTTGACATTGCAAGTTATTTGGCAGTTTTGTGTTGTGACAGTTGCAGGTCATGTGAGAGTTTCAGGCTATTTGGCAGTTGCAGGTCATTTGAGAGTTGCGGGTCATTTGACAGTTGCCGTTAATGTGACAGTTGCAGGTTATTTGGCAGGGCAGTTGCGGGTCAATTGACAGTTGCAGGTCATTTGACAGATGCATTTCATGTGACTGTTGCAGGTCATTTGAAAGATGCTGGTCATGTGACTGTTGCAGGTCATTTGAAAGATGCTGGTCATGTGACTGTTGCAGGTCATTTGAAAGATGCTGGTCGTGAGACATGTGCAGGTCATTTGACTGTTGCAGGTCATGTGATATGTGCAGGTCATTTGACTGTTGCAGGTCATGTGTCATGTGCAGGTCATTTGATTGTTGCAGGTGATGTGATATGTGTAGGTCATTTGACTGTTGCAGGTCATTTGACATTGCAAGTTATTTGGCAGTTTTGTGTTGTGACAGTTGCAGGTCATGTGAGAGTTTCAGGCTATTTGGCAGTTGCAGGTCATTTGAGAGTTGCGGGTCATTTGACAGTTGCCGTTAATGTGACAGTTGCAGGTTATTTGGCAGGACAGTTGCGGGTCAATTGACAGTTGCAGGTCATTTGACAGATGCATTTCATGTGACTGTTGCAGGTCATTTGAAAGATGCTGGTCATGTGACTGTTGCAGGTCATTTGAAAGATGCTGGTCATGTGACTGTTGCAGGTCATTTGAAAGATGCTGGTCGTGAGACATGTGCAGGTCATTTGACTGTTGCAGGTCATGTGATATGTGCAGGTCATTTGACTGTTGCAGGTCATGTGTCATGTGCAGGTCATTTGACTGTTGCAGGTGATGTGATATGTGTAGGTCATTTGACTGTTGCAGGTCATTTGACATTGCAAGTTATTTGGCAGTTTTGTGTTGTGACAGTTGCAGGTCATGTGAGAGTTTCAGGCTATTTGGCAGTTGCAGGTCATTTGAGAGTTGCGGGTCATTTGACAGTTGCCGTTAATGTGACAGTTGCAGGTTATTTGGCAGGGCAGTTGCGGGTCAATTGACAGTTGCAGGTCATTTGACAGATGCATTTCATGTGACTGTTGCAGGTCATTTGAAAGATGCTGGTCATGTGACTGTTGCAGGTCATTTGAAAGATGCTGGTCATGTGACTGTTGCAGGTCATTTGAAAGATGCTGGTCGTGAGACATGTGCAGGTCATTTGACTGTTGCAGGTCATGTGATATGTGCAGGTCATTTGACTGTTGCAGGTCATGTGTCATGTGCAGGTCATTTGACTGTTGCAGGTGATGTGATATGTGTAGGTCATTTGACTGTTGCAGGTCATTTGACATTGCAAGTTATTTGGCAGTTTTGTGTTGTGACAGTTGCAGGTCATGTGAGAGTTTCAGGCTATTTGGCACTTGCTGGTCATTTCACTGTTGCAGGTCATTTGACAATATACTGTAGTATGTTTTTGGTATGATTTTATTTTTTATAAGGTTCTTTTTGTATTTGTCCACTTCTTTTCTAAATGTTAGTGTACTTTTATCTTATTTTATGTACATTAGTGTTTTTTTATTGTATTTTTCTAAATTTTTCTATATTTAATGGAATGTGAAGACATTAATTCCACTCTAAAACTCCATCAGGTCAGGTCAGGCTTCGGTCTGCTACTGGTACCCTGTAACCCAGTACCACCTGCCTCAGGGCCGAGTCGTTGGCGATTAATCCATCATGTGATATGTGTAGTTCATTTGGCTGTTGCAGGCCGTTTGACCAGTTGCAAGTTATTTGGTAGTTGGGGGTTATTTGGCAGTTTCTGGTCCTGTGACAGTTGCGGGTAAAGTGTGAGTTTCAGGCTATTTGGCAGTTGCAGGTAATTTGAGAGTTGTGGGTCATTTGACAGTTGCCGTTAATGTGACAGTTGCAGGTTATTTGGCAGGGCAGTTGCAGGTCAATTGACAGTTGCAGGTCATTTGACAGATGCATTTCATGTGACTGTTGCAGGTCATTTGAAAGATGCTGGTCATGTGACTGTTGCAGGTCATTTGAAAGATGCTGGTCATGTGACTGTTGCAGGTCATTTGAAAGATGCTGGTCGTGAGACATGTGCAGGTCATTTGACTGTTGCAGGTCATGTGATATGTGCAGGTCATTTGACTGTTGCAGGTCATGTGTCATGTGCAGGTCATTTGACTGTTGCAGGTGATGTGATATGTGTAGGTCATTTGACTGTTGCAGGTCATTTGACATTGCAAGTTATTTGGCAGTTTTGTGTTGTGACAGTTGCAGGTCATGTGAGAGTTTCAGGCTATTTGGCAGTTGCAGGTAATTTGAGAGTTGTGGGTCATTTGACAGTTGCCGTTAATGTGTCAGTTGCAGGTTATTTGGCAGGACAGTTGCGGGTCAATTGACAGTTGCAGGTCATTTGACAGATGCATATCATGTGACTGTTGCAGGTCATGTGAAAGATGCTGGTCATGTGACTGTTGCAGGTCATTTGAAAGATGCTGGTCATGTGACTGTTGCAGGTCATTTGAAAGATGCTGGTCGTGAGACATGTGCAGGTCATTTGACTGTTGCAGGTCATGTGATATGTGCAGGTCATTTGACTGTTGCAGGTCATGTGTCATGTGCAGGTCATTTGACTGTTGCAGGTGATGTGATATGTGTAGGTCATTTGACTGTTGCAGATCATTTGACATTGCAAGTTATTTGGCAGTTTTGTGTTGTGACAGTTGCAGGTCATGTGAGAGTTTCAGGCTATTTGGCACTTGCTGATCATTTGAGAGTTGTGGGTCATTTGACAGTTGCCGTTAATGTGACAGTTGCAGGTTATTTGGCAGGGCAGTTGCGGGTCAATTGACAGTTGCAGGTCATTTGACAGATGCATTTCATGTGACTGTTGCAGGTCATTTGAAAGATGCTGGTCATGTGACTGTTGCAGGTCATTTGAAAGATGCTGGTCATGTGACTGTTGCAGGTCATTTGAAAGATGCTGGTCGTGAGACATGTGCAGGTCATTTGACTGTTGCAGGTCATGTGATATGTGCAGGTCATTTGACTGTTGCAGGTCATGTGTCATGTGCAGGTCATTTGACTGTTGCAGGTGATGTGATATGTGTAGGTCATTTGACTGTTGCAGGTCATTTGACATTGCAAGTTATTTGGCAGTTTTGTGTTGTGACAGTTGCAGGTCATGTGAGAGTTTCAGGCTATTTGGCAGTTGCAGGTAATTTGAGAGTTGTGGGTCATTTGACAGTTGCCGTTAATGTGTCAGTTGCAGGTTATTTGGCAGGACAGTTGCGGGTCAATTGACAGTTGCAGGTCATTTGACAGATGCATATCATGTGACTGTTGCAGGTCATGTGAAAGATGCTGGTCATGTGACTGTTGCAGGTCATTTGAAAGATGCTGGTCATGTGACTGTTGCAGGTCATTTGAAAGATGCTGGTCGTGAGACATGTGCAGGTCATTTGACTGTTGCAGGTCATGTGATATGTGCAGGTCATTTGACTGTTGCAGGTCATGTGTCATGTGCAGGTCATTTGACTGTTGCAGGTGATGTGATATGTGTAGGTCATTTGACTGTTGCAGATCATTTGACATTGCAAGTTATTTGGCAGTTTTGTGTTGTGACAGTTGCAGGTCATGTGAGAGTTTCAGGCTATTTGGCACTTGCTGATCATTTGAGAGTTGTGGGTCATTTGACAGTTGCCGTTAATGTGACAGTTGCAGGTTATTTGGCAGGGCAGTTGCGGGTCAATTGACAGTTGCAGGTCATTTGACAGATGCATTTCATGTGACTGTTGCAGGTCATTTGAAAGATGCTGGTCATGTGACTGTTGCAGGTCATTTGAAAGATGCTGGTCATGTGACTGTTGCAGGTCATTTGAAAGATGCTGGTCGTGAGACATGTGCAGGTCATTTGACTGTTGCAGGTCATGTGATATGTGCAGGTCATTTGACTGTTGCAGGTCATGTGTCATGTGCAGGTCATTTGACTGTTGCAGGTGATGTGATATGTGTAGGTCATTTGACTGTTGCAGGTCATTTGACATTGCAAGTTATTTGGCAGTTTTGTGTTGTGACAGTTGCAGGTCATGTGAGAGTTTCAGGCTATTTGGCACTTGCTGGTCATTTCACTGTTGCAGGTCATTTGACAATATACTGTAGTATGTTTTTGGTATGATTTTATTTTTTATAAGGTTCTTTTTGTATTTGTCCACTTCTTTTCTAAATGTTAGTGTACTTTTATCTTATTTTATGTACATTAGTGTTTTTTTTTATTGTATTTTTCTAAATTTTTCTATATTTAATGGAATGTGAAGACATTAATTCCACTCTAAAACTCCATCAGGTCAGGTCAGGCTTCGGTCTGCTACTGGTACCCTGTAACCCAGTACCACCTGCCTCAGGGCCGAGTCGTTGGCGATTAATCCATCATGTGATATGTGTAGTTCATTTGGCTGTTGCAGGCCGTTTGACCAGTTGCAAGTTATTTGGTAGTTGGGGGTTATTTGGCAGTTTCTGGTCCTGTGACAGTTGCGGGTAAAGTGTGAGTTTCAGGCTATTTGGCAGTTGCAGGTAATTTGAGAGTTGTGGGTCATTTGACAGTTGCCGTTAATGTGACAGTTGCAGGTTATTTGGCAGGGCAGTTGCGGGTCAATTGACAGTTGCAGGTCATTTGACAGATGCATTTCATGTGACTGTTGCAGGTCATTTGAAAGATGCTGGTCATGTGACTGTTGCAGGTCATTTGAAAGATGCTGGTCATGTGACTGTTGCAGGTCATTTGAAAGATGCTGGTCGTGAGACATGTGCAGGTCATTTGACTGTTGCAGGTCATATGATATGTGCAGGTCATTTGACTGTTGCAGGTCATGTGTCATGTGCAGGTCATTTGACTGTTGCAGGTGATGTGATATGTGTAGGTCATTTGACTGTTGCAGGTCATTTGACATTGCAAGTTATTTGGCAGTTTTGTGTTGTGACAGTTGCAGGTCATGTGAGAGTTTCAGGCTATTTGGCAGTTGCAGGTCATTTGAGAGTTGCGGGTCATTTGACAGTTGCCGTTAATGTGACAGTTGCAGGTTATTTGGCAGGACAGTTGCGGGTCAATTGACAGTTGCAGGTCATTTGACAGATGCATTTCATGTGACTGTTGCAGGTCATTTGAAAGATGCTGGTCATGTGACTGTTGCAGGTCATTTGAAAGATGCTGGTCATGTGACTGTTGCAGGTCATTTGAAAGATGCTGGTCGTGAGACATGTGCAGGTCATTTGACTGTTGCAGGTCATGTGATATGTGCAGGTCATTTGACTGTTGCAGGTCATGTGTCATGTGCAGGTCATTTGACTGTTGCAGGTGATGTGATATGTGTAGGTCATTTGACTGTTGCAGGTCATTTGACATTGCAAGTTATTTGGCAGTTTTGTGTTGTGACAGTTGCAGGTCATGTGAGAGTTTCAGGCTATTTGGCACTTGCTGGTAATTTCACTGTTGCAGGTCATTTGACAATATACTGTAGTATGTTTTTGATATGATTTTATTTTTTATAAGGTTCTTTTTGTATTTGTCCACTTCCTTTCTAAATGTTAGTGTATTTTTATCTTATTTTATGTACATTAGTTTTTTTTTATTGTATTTTTCTAAATTTTTCTATATTTAATGGAATGTGAAGACATTAATTCCACTCTAAAACTCCATCAGGTCAGGTCAGGCTTCGGTCTGCTACTGGTACCCTGTAACCCAGTACCACCTGCCTCAGGGTCGAGTCGTTGGCGATTAATCCATCATGTGATATGTGTAGTTCATTTGGCTGTTGCAGGCCGTTTGACCAGTTGCAAGTTATTTGGTAGTTGGGGGTTATTTGGCAGTTTCTGGTCATGTGACAGTTGCGGGTAAAGTGTGAGTTTCAGGCTATTTGGCAGTTGCAGGTAATTTGAGAGTTGCGGGTCATTTAACAGTTGCCGTTAATGTGTCAGTTGCAGGTTATTTGGCAGGACAGTTGCGGGTCAATTGACAGTTGCAGGTCATTTGACAGATGCATATCATGTGACTGTTGCAGGTCATGTGAAAGATGCTGGTCATGTGACTGTTGCAGGTCATTTGAAAGATGCTGGTCATGTGACTGTTGCAGGTCATTTGAAAGATGCTGGTCGTGAGACATGTGCAGGTCATTTGACTGTTGCAGGTCATGTGATATGTGCAGGTCATTTGACTGTTGCAGGTCATGTGTCATGTGCAGGTCATTTGACTGTTGCAGGTGATGTGATATGTGTAGGTTATTTGACTGTTACAGGTCATTTGACATTGCAAGTTATTTGGCAGTTTTGTGTTGTGACAGTTGCAGGTCATGTGAGAGTTTCAGGCTATTTGGCAGTTGCAGGTCATTTGAGAGTTGCGGGTCATTTGACAGTTGCCGTTAATGTGACAGTGTCAGGTTATTTGGCAGGACAGTTGCGGGTCAATTGACAGTTGCAGGTCATTTGACAGATGCATTTCATGTGACTGTTGCAGGTCATTTGAAAGATGCTGGTCATGTGACTGTTGCAGGTCATTTGAAAGATGCTGGTCATGTGACTGTTGCAGGTCATTTGAAAGATGCTGGTCGTGAGACATGTGCAGGTCATTTGACTGTTGCAGGTCATGTGATATGTGCAGGTCATTTGACTGTTGCAGGTCATGTGTCATGTGCAGGTCATTTGACTGTTGCAGGTGATGTGATATGTGTAGGTCATTTGACTGTTGCAGGTCATTTGACATTGCAAGTTATTTGGCAGTTTTGTGTTGTGACAGTTGCAGGTCATGTGAGAGTTTCAGGCTATTTGGCAGTTGCAGGTCATTTGAGAGTTGCGGGTCATTTGACAGTTGCCGTTAATGTGACAGTTGCAGGTTATTTGGCAGGGCAGTTGCGGGTCAATTGACAGTTGCAGGTCATTTGACAGATGCATTTCATGTGACTGTTGCAGGTCATTTGAAAGATGCTGGTCATGTGACTGTTGCAGGTCATTTGAAAGATGCTGGTCATGTGACTGTTGCAGGTCATTTGAAAGATGCTGGTCGTGAGACATGTGCAGGTCATTTGACTGTTGCAGGTCATGTGATATGTGCAGGTCATTTGACTGTTGCAGGTCATGTGTCATGTGCAGGTCATTTGACTGTTGCAGGTGATGTGATATGTGTAGGTCATTTGACTGTTGCAGGTCATTTGACATTGCAAGTTATTTGGCAGTTTTGTGTTGTGACAGTTGCAGGTCATGTGAGAGTTTCAGGCTATTTGGCAGTTGCAGGTCATTTGAGAGTTGCGGGTTATTTGACAGTTGCCGTTAATGTGACAGTTGCAGGTTATTTGGCAGGACAGTTGCGGGTCAATTGACAGTTGCAGGTCATTTGACAGATGCATATCATGTGACTGTTGCAGGTCATGTGAAAGATGCTGGTCATGTGACTGTTGCAGGTCATTTGAAAGATGCTGGTCATGTGACTGTTGCAGGTCATTTGAAAGATGCTGGTCGTGAGACATGTGCAGGTCATTTGACTGTTGCAGGTCATGTGATATGTGCAGGTCATTTGACTGTTGCAGGTCATGTGTCATGTGCAGGTCATTTGACTGTTGCAGGTGATGTGATATGTGTAGGTCATTTGACTGTTGCAGGTCATTTGACATTGCAAGTTATTTGGCAGTTTTGTGTTGTGACAGTTGCAGGTCATGTGAGAGTTTCAGGCTATTTGGCAGTTGCAGGTCATTTGAGAGTTGCGGGTCATTTGACAGTTGCCGTTAATGTGACAGTTGCAGGTTATTTGGCAGGGCAGTTGCGGGTCAATTGACAGTTGCAGGTCATTTGACAGATGCATTTCATGTGACTGTTGCAGGTCATTTGAAAGATGCTGGTCATGTGACTGTTGCAGGTCATTTGAAAGATGCTGGTCATGTGACTGTTGCAGGTCATTTGAAAGATGCTGGTCGTGAGACATGTGCAGGTCATTTGACTGTTGCAGGTCATGTGATATGTGCAGGTCATTTGACTGTTGCAGGTCATGTGTCATGTGCAGGTCATTTGATTGTTGCAGGTGATGTGATATGTGTAGGTCATTTGACTGTTGCAGGTCATTTGACATTGCAAGTTATTTGGCAGTTTTGTGTTGTGACAGTTGCAGGTCATGTGAGAGTTTCAGGCTATTTGGCAGTTGCAGGTCATTTGAGAGTTGCGGGTCATTTGACAGTTGCCGTTAATGTGACAGTTGCAGGTTATTTGGCAGGACAGTTGCGGGTCAATTGACAGTTGCAGGTCATTTGACAGATGCATTTCATGTGACTGTTGCAGGTCATTTGAAAGATGCTGGTCATGTGACTGTTGCAGGTCATTTGAAAGATGCTGGTCATGTGACTGTTGCAGGTCATTTGAAAGATGCTGGTCGTGAGACATGTGCAGGTCATTTGACTGTTGCAGGTCATGTGATATGTGCAGGTCATTTGACTGTTGCAGGTCATGTGTCATGTGCAGGTCATTTGACTGTTGCAGGTGATGTGATATGTGTAGGTCATTTGACTGTTGCAGGTCATTTGACATTGCAAGTTATTTGGCAGTTTTGTGTTGTGACAGTTGCAGGTCATGTGAGAGTTTCAGGCTATTTGGCAGTTGCAGGTCATTTGAGAGTTGCGGGTCATTTGACAGTTGCCGTTAATGTGACAGTTGCAGGTTATTTGGCAGGGCAGTTGCGGGTCAATTGACAGTTGCAGGTCATTTGACAGATGCATTTCATGTGACTGTTGCAGGTCATTTGAAAGATGCTGGTCATGTGACTGTTGCAGGTCATTTGAAAGATGCTGGTCATGTGACTGTTGCAGGTCATTTGAAAGATGCTGGTCGTGAGACATGTGCAGGTCATTTGACTGTTGCAGGTCATGTGATATGTGCAGGTCATTTGACTGTTGCAGGTCATGTGTCATGTGCAGGTCATTTGATTGTTGCAGGTGATGTGATATGTGTAGGTCATTTGACTGTTGCAGGTCATTTGACATTGCAAGTTATTTGGCAGTTTTGTGTTGTGACAGTTGCAGGTCATGTGAGAGTTTCAGGCTATTTGGCACTTGCTGGTCATTTCACTGTTGCAGGTCATTTGACAATATACTGTAGTATGTTTTTGGTATGATTTTATTTTTTATAAGGTTCTTTTTGTATTTGTCCACTTCTTTTCTAAATGTTAGTGTACTTTTATCTTATTTTATGTACATTAGTGTTTTTTTTATTGTATTTTTCAAAATTTTTCTATATTTAATGGAATGTGAAGACATTAATTCCACTCTAAAACTCCATCAGGTCAGGTCAGGCTTCGGTCTGCTACTGGTACCCTGTAACCCAGTACCACCTGCCTCAGGGCCGAGTCGTTGGCGATTAATCCATCATGTGATATGTGTAGTTCATTTGGCTGTTGCAGGCCGTTTGACCAGTTGCAAGTTATTTGGTAGTTGGGGGTTATTTGGCAGTTTCTGGTCCTGTGACAGTTGCGGGTAAAGTGTGAGTTTCAGGCTATTTGGCAGTTGCAGGTAATTTGAGAGTTGTGGGTCATTTGACAGTTGCCGTTAATGTGACAGTTGCAGGTTATTTGGCAGGGCAGTTGCGGGTCAATTGACAGTTGCAGGTCATTTGACAGATGCATTTCATGTGACTGTTGCAGGTCATTTGAAAGATGCTGGTCATGTGACTGTTGCAGGTCATTTGAAAGATGCTGGTCATGTGACTGTTGCAGGTCATTTGAAAGATGCTGGTCGTGAGACATGTGCAGGTCATTTGAGTGTTGCAGGTCATGTGATATGTGCAGGTCATTTGACTGTTGCAGGTCATGTGTCATGTGCAGGTCATTTGACTGTTGCAGGTGATGTGATATGTGTAGGTCATTTGACTGTTGCAGGTCATTTGACATTGCAAGTTATTTGGCAGTTTTGTGTTGTGACAGTTGCAGGTCATGTGAGAGTTTCAGGCTATTTGGCAGTTGCAGGTCATTTGAGAGTTGCGGGTCATTTGACAGTTGCCGTTAATGTGACAGTTGCAGGTTATTTGGCAGGACAGTTGCGGGTCAATTGACAGTTGCAGGTCATTTGACAGATGCATTTCATGTGACTGTTGCAGGTCATTTGAAAGATGCTGGTCATGTGACTGTTGCAGGTCATTTGAAAGATGCTGGTTGTGAGACATGTGCAGGTCATTTGACTGTTGCAGGTCATGTGATATGTGCAGGTCATTTGACTGTTGCAGGTCATGTGTCATGTGCAGGTCATTTGACTGTTGCAGGTGATGTGATATGTGTAGGTCATTTGACTGTTGCAGGTCATTTGACATTGCAAGTTATTTGGCAGTTTTGTGTTGTGACAGTTGCAGGTCATGTGAGAGTTTCAGGCTATTTGGCACTTGCTGGTCATTTCACTGTTGCAGGTCATTTGACAATATACTGTAGTATGTTTTTGATATGATTTTATTTTTTATAAGGTTCTTTTTGTATTTGTCCACTTCTTTTCTAAATGTTAGTGTATTTTTATCTTATTTTATGTACATTAGTTTTTTTTTATTGTATTTTTCTAAATTTTTCTATATTTAATGGAATGTGAAGACATTAATTCCACTCTAAAACTCCATCAGGTCAGGTCAGGCTTCGGTCTGCTACTGGTACCCTGTAACCCAGTACCACCTGCCTCAGGGTCGAGTCGTTGGCGATTAATCCATCATGTGATATGTGTAGTTCATTTGGCTGTTGCAGGCCGTTTGACCAGTTGCAAGTTATTTGGTAGTTGGGGGTTATTTGGCAGTTTCTGGTCATGTGACAGTTGCGGGTAAAGTGTGAGTTTCAGGCTATTTGGCAGTTGCAGGTAATTTGAGAGTTGCGGGTCATTTAACAGTTGCCGTTAATGTGTCAGTTGCAGGTTATTTGGCAGGACAGTTGCGGGTCAATTGACAGTTGCAGGTCATTTGACAGATGCATTTCATGTGACTGTTGCAGGTCATTTGAAAGATGCTGGTCATGTGACTGTTGCAGGTCATTTGAAAGATGCTGGTCATGTGACTGTTGCAGGTCATTTGAAAGATGCTGGTCGTGAGACATGTGCAGGTCATTTGACTGTTGCAGGTCATGTGATATGTGCAGGTCATTTGACTGTTGCAGGTCATGTGTCATGTGCAGGTCATTTGACTGTTGCAGGTGATGTGATATGTGTAGGTCATTTGACTGTTGCAGGTCATTTGACATTGCAAGTTATTTGGCAGTTTTGTGTTGTGACAGTTGCAGGTCATGTGAGAGTTTCAGGCTATTTGGCACTTGCTGGTCATTTCACTGTTGCAGGTCATTTGACAATATACTGTAGTATGTTTTTGATATGATTTTATTTTTTATAAGGTTCTTTTTGTATTTGTCCACTTCTTTTCTAAATGTTAGTGTATTTTTATCTTATTTTATGTACATTAGTTTTTTTTTATTGTATTTTTCTAAATTTTTCTATATTTAATGGAATGTGAAGACATTAATTCCACTCTAAAACTCCATCAGGTCAGGTCAGGCTTCGGTCTGCTACTGGTACCCTGTAACCCAGTACCACCTGCCTCAGGGTCGAGTCGTTGGCGATTAATCCATCATGTGATATGTGTAGTTCATTTGGCTGTTGCAGGCCGTTTGACCAGTTGCAAGTTATTTGGTAGTTGGGGGTTATTTGGCAGTTTCTGGTCATGTGACAGTTGCGGGTAAAGTGTGAGTTTCAGGCTATTTGGCAGTTGCAGGTAATTTGAGAGTTGCGGGTCATTTAACAGTTGCCGTTAATGTGTCAGTTGCAGGTTATTTGGCAGGACAGTTGCGGGTCAATTGACAGTTGCAGGTCATTTGACAGATGCATATCATGTGACTGTTGCAGGTCATGTGAAAGATGCTGGTCATGTGACTGTTGCAGGTCATTTGAAAGATGCTGGTCATGTGACTGTTGCAGGTCATTTGAAAGATGCTGGTCGTGAGACATGTGCAGGTCATTTGACTGTTGCAGGTCATGTGATATGTGCAGGTCATTTGACTGTTGCAGGTCATGTGTCATGTGCAGGTCATTTGACTGTTGCAGGTGATGTGATATGTGTAGGTCATTTGACTGTTGCAGGTCATTTGACATTGCAAGTTATTTGGCAGTTTTGTGTTGTGACAGTTGCAGGTCATGTGAGAGTTTCAGGCTATTTGGCAGTTGCAGGTCATTTGAGAGTTGCGGGTTATTTGACAGTTGCCGTTAATGTGACAGTTGCAGGTTATTTGGCAGGACAGTTGCGGGTCAATTGACAGTTGCAGGTCATTTGACAGATGCATATCATGTGACTGTTGCAGGTCATGTGAAAGATGCTGGTCATGTGACTGTTGCAGGTCATTTGAAAGATGCTGGTCATGTGACTGTTGCAGGTCATTTGAAAGATGCTGGTCGTGAGACATGTGCAGGTCATTTGACTGTTGCAGGTCATGTGATATGTGCAGGTCATTTGACTGTTGCAGGTCATGTGTCATGTGCAGGTCATTTGACTGTTGCAGGTGATGTGATATGTGTAGGTCATTTGACTGTTGCAGGTCATTTGACATTGCAAGTTATTTGGCAGTTTTGTGTTGTGACAGTTGCAGGTCATGTGAGAGTTTCAGGCTATTTGGCAGTTGCAGGTCATTTGAGAGTTGCGGGTCATTTGACAGTTGCCGTTAATGTGACAGTTGCAGGTTATTTGGCAGGGCAGTTGCGGGTCAATTGACAGTTGCAGGTCATTTGACAGATGCATTTCATGTGACTGTTGCAGGTCATTTGAAAGATGCTGGTCATGTGACTGTTGCAGGTCATTTGAAAGATGCTGGTCATGTGACTGTTGCAGGTCATTTGAAAGATGCTGGTCGTGAGACATGTGCAGGTCATTTGACTGTTGCAGGTCATGTGATATGTGCAGGTCATTTGACTGTTGCAGGTCATGTGTCATGTGCAGGTCATTTGACTGTTGCAGGTGATGTGATATGTGTAGGTCATTTGACTGTTGCAGGTCATTTGACATTGCAAGTTATTTGGCAGTTTTGTGTTGTGACAGTTGCAGGTCATGTGAGAGTTTCAGGCTATTTGGCAGTTGCAGGTCATTTGAGAGTTGCGGGTTATTTGACAGTTGCCGTTAATGTGACAGTTGCAGGTTATTTGGCAGGACAGTTGCGGGTCAATTGACAGTTGCAGGTCATTTGACAGATGCATATCATGTGACTGTTGCAGGTCATGTGAAAGATGCTGGTCATGTGACTGTTGCAGGTCATTTGAAAGATGCTGGTCATGTGACTGTTGCAGGTCATTTGAAAGATGCTGGTCGTGAGACATGTGCAGGTCATTTGACTGTTGCAGGTCATGTGATATGTGCAGGTCATTTGACTGTTGCAGGTCATGTGTCATGTGCAGGTCATTTGACTGTTGCAGGTGATGTGATATGTGTAGGTCATTTGACTGTTGCAGGTCATTTGACATTGCAAGTTATTTGGCAGTTTTGTGTTGTGACAGTTGCAGGTCATGTGAGAGTTTCAGGCTATTTGGCAGTTGCAGGTCATTTGAGAGTTGCGGGTCATTTGACAGTTGCCGTTAATGTGACAGTTGCAGGTTATTTGGCAGGGCAGTTGCGGGTCAATTGACAGTTGCAGGTCATTTGACAGATGCATTTCATGTGACTGTTGCAGGTCATTTGAAAGATGCTGGTCATGTGACTGTTGCAGGTCATTTGAAAGATGCTGGTCATGTGACTGTTGCAGGTCATTTGAAAGATGCTGGTCGTGAGACATGTGCAGGTCATTTGACTGTTGCAGGTCATGTGATATGTGCAGGTCATTTGACTGTTGCAGGTCATGTGTCATGTGCAGGTCATTTGATTGTTGCAGGTGATGTGATATGTGTAGGTCATTTGACTGTTGCAGGTCATTTGACATTGCAAGTTATTTGGCAGTTTTGTGTTGTGACAGTTGCAGGTCATGTGAGAGTTTCAGGCTATTTGGCAGTTGCAGGTCATTTGAGAGTTGCGGGTCATTTGACAGTTGCCGTTAATGTGACAGTTGCAGGTTATTTGGCAGGACAGTTGCGGGTCAATTGACAGTTGCAGGTCATTTGACAGATGCATTTCATGTGACTGTTGCAGGTCATTTGAAAGATGCTGGTCATGTGACTGTTGCAGGTCATTTGAAAGATGCTGGTCGTGAGACATGTGCAGGTCATTTGACTGTTGCAGGTCATGTGATATGTGCAGGTCATTTGACTGTTGCAGGTCATGTGTCATGTGCAGGTCATTTGACTGTTGCAGGTGATGTGATATGTGTAGGTCATTTGACTGTTGCAGGTCATTTGACATTGCAAGTTATTTGGCAGTTTTGTGTTGTGACAGTTGCAGGTCATGTGAGAGTTTCAGGCTATTTGGCAGTTGCAGGTCATTTGAGAGTTGCGGGTCATTTGACAGTTGCCGTTAATGTGACAGTTGCAGGTTATTTGGCAGGGCAGTTGCGGGTCAATTGACAGTTGCAGGTCATTTGACAGATGCATTTCATGTGACTGTTGCAGGTCATTTGAAAGATGCTGGTCATGTGACTGTTGCAGGTCATTTGAAAGATGCTGGTCATGTGACTGTTGCAGGTCATTTGAAAGATGCTGGTCGTGAGACATGTGCAGGTCATTTGACTGTTGCAGGTCATGTGATATGTGCAGGTCATTTGACTGTTGCAGGTCATGTGTCATGTGCAGGTCATTTGACTGTTGCAGGTGATGTGATATGTGTAGGTCATTTGACTGTTGCAGGTCATTTGACATTGCAAGTTATTTGGCAGTTTTGTGTTGTGACAGTTGCAGGTCATGTGAGAGTTTCAGGCTATTTGGCACTTGCTGGTCATTTCACTGTTGCAGGTCATTTGACAATATACTGTAGTATGTTTTTGGTATGATTTTATTTTTTATAAGGTTCTTTTTGTATTTGTCCACTTCTTTTCTAAATGTTAGTGTACTTTTATCTTATTTTATGTACATTAGTGTTTTTTTTATTGTATTTTTCTAAATTTTTCTATATTTAATGGAATGTGAAGACATTAATTCCACTCTAAAACTCCATCAGGTCAGGTCAGGCTTCGGTCTGCTACTGGTACCCTGTAACCCAGTACCACCTGCCTCAGGACCGAGTCGTTGGCGATTAATCCATCATGTGATATGTGTAGTTCATTTGGCTGTTGCAGGCCGTTTGACCAGTTGCAAGTTATTTGGTAGTTGGGGGTTATTTGGCAGTTTCTGGTCCTGTGACAGTTGCGGGTAAAGTGTGAGTTTCAGGCTATTTGGCAGTTGCAGGTAATTTGAGAGTTGTGGGTCATTTGACAGTTGCCGTTAATGTGACAGTTGCAGGTTATTTGGCAGGGCAGTTGCGGGTCAATTGACAGTTGCAGGTCATTTGACAGATGCATTTCATGTGACTGTTGCAGGTCATTTGAAAGATGCTGGTCATGTGACTGTTGCAGGTCATTTGAAAGATGCTGGTCATGTGACTGTTGCAGGTCATTTGAAAGATGCTGGTCGTGAGACATGTGCAGGTCATTTGACTGTTGCAGGTCATGTGATATGTGCAGGTCATTTGACTGTTGCAGGTCATGTGTCATGTGCAGGTCATTTGACTGTTGCAGGTGATGTGATATGTGTAGGTCATTTGACTGTTGCAGGTCATTTGACATTGCAAGTTATTTGGCAGTTTTGTGTTGTGACAGTTGCAGGTCATGTGAGAGTTTCAGGCTATTTGGCAGTTGCAGGTCATTTGAGAGTTGCGGGTCATTTGACAGTTGCCGTTAATGTGACAGTTGCAGGTTATTTGGCAGGACAGTTGCGGGTCAATTGACAGTTGCAGGTCATTTGACAGATGCATTTCATGTGACTGTTGCAGGTCATTTGAAAGATGCTGGTCATGTGACTGTTGCAGGTCATTTGAAAGATGCTGGTCATGTGACTGTTGCAGGTCATTTGAAAGATGCTGGTCGTGAGACATGTGCAGGTCATTTGACTGTTGCAGGTCATGTGATATGTGCAGGTCATTTGACTGTTGCAGGTCATGTGTCATGTGCAGGTCATTTGATTGTTGCAGGTGATGTGATATGTGTAGGTCATTTGACTGTTGCAGGTCATTTGACATTGCAAGTTATTTGGCAGTTTTGTGTTGTGACAGTTGCAGGTCATGTGAGAGTTTCAGGCTATTTGGCAGTTGCAGGTCATTTGAGAGTTGCGGGTTATTTGACAGTTGCCATTAATGTGACAGTTGCAGGTTATTTGGCAGGACAGTTGCGGGTCAATTGACAGTTGCAGGTCATTTGACAGATGCATATCATGTGACTGTTGCAGGTCATGTGAAAGATGCTGGTCATGTGACTGTTGCAGGTCATTTGAAAGATGCTGGTCATGTGACTGTTGCAGGTCATTTGAAAGATGCTGGTCGTGAGACATGTGCAGGTCATTTGACTGTTGCAGGTCATGTGATATGTGCAGGTCATTTGACTGTTGCAGGTCATGTGCCATGTGCAGGTCATTTGACTGTTGCAGGTGATGTGATATGTGTAGGTCATTTGACTGTTGCAGGTCATTTGACATTGCAAGTTATTTGGCAGTTTTGTGTTGTGACAGTTGCAGGTCATGTGAGAGTTTCAGGCTATTTGGCAGTTGCGGGTCATTTGACAGTTGCCGTTAATGTGACAGTTGCAGGTTATTTGGCAGGGCAGTTGCGGGTCAATTGACAGTTGCAGGTCATTTGACAGATGCATTTCATGTGACTGTTGCAGGTCATTTGAAAGATGCTGGTCATGTGACTGTTGCAGGTCATTTGAAAGATGCTGGTCATGTGACTGTTGCAGGTCATTTGAAAGATGCTGGTCGTGAGACATGTGCAGGTCATTTGACTGTTGCAGGTCATGTGATATGTGCAGGTCATTTGACTGTTGCAGGTCTTGTGTCATGTGCAGGTCATTTGACTGTTGCAGGTGATGTGATATGTGTAGGTCATTTGACTGTTGCAGGTCATTTGACATTGCAAGTTATTTGGCAGTTTTGTGTTGTGACAGTTGCAGGTCATGTGAGAGTTTCAGGCTATTTGGCACTTGCTGGTCATTTCACTGTTGCAGGTCATTTGACAATATACTGTAGTATGTTTTTGGTATGATTTTATTTTTTATAAGGTTCTTTTTGTATTTGTCCACTTCTTTTCTAAATGTTAGTGTACTTTTATCTTATTTTATGTACATTAGTGTTTTTTTTATTGTATTTTTCTAAATTTTTCTATATTTAATGGAATGTGAAGACATTAATTCCACTCTAAAACTCCATCAGGTCAGGTCAGGCTTCGGTCTGCTACTGGTACCCTGTAACCCAGTACCACCTGCCTCAGGGTCGAGTCGTTGGCGATTAATCCATCATGTGATATGTGTAGTTCATTTGGCTGTTGCAGGCCGTTTGACCAGTTGCAAGTTATTTGGTAGTTGGGGGTTATTTGGCAGTTTCTGGTCCTGTGACAGTTGCGGGTAAAGTGTGAGTTTCAGGCTATTTGGCAGTTGCAGGTCATTTGAGAGTTGCGGGTTATTTGACAGTTGCCGTTAATGTGACAGTTGCAGGTTATTTGGCAGGACAGTTGCGGGTCAATTGACAGTTGCAGGTCATTTGACAGATGCATATCATGTGACTGTTGCAGGTCATGTGAAAGATGCTGGTCATGTGACTGTTGCAGGTCATTTGAAAGATGCTGGTCATGTGACTGTTGCAGGTCATTTGAAAGATGCTGGTCGTGAGACATGTGCAGGTCATTTGACTGTTGCAGGTCATGTGATATGTGCAGGTCATTTGACTGTTGCAGGTCATGTGTCATGTGCAGGTCATTTGACTGTTGCAGGTGATGTGATATGTGTAGGTCATTTGACTGTTGCAGGTCATTTGACATTGCAAGTTATTTGGCAGTTTTGTGTTGTGACAGTTGCAGGTCATGTGAGAGTTTCAGGCTATTTGGCAGTTGCAGGTCATTTGAGAGTTGCGGGTCATTTGACAGTTGCCGTTAATGTGACAGTTGCAGGTTATTTGGCAGGGCAGTTGCGGGTCAATTGACAGTTGCAGGTCATTTGACAGATGCATTTCATGTGACTGTTGCAGGTCATTTGAAAGATGCTGGTCATGTGACTGTTGCAGGTCATTTGAAAGATGCTGGTCATGTGACTGTTGCAGGTCATTTGAAAGATGCTGGTCGTGAGACATGTGCAGGTCATTTGACTGTTGCAGGTCATGTGATATGTGCAGGTCATTTGACTGTTGCAGGTCATGTGTCATGTGCAGGTCATTTGATTGTTGCAGGTGATGTGATATGTGTAGGTCATTTGACTGTTGCAGGTCATTTGACATTGCAAGTTATTTGGCAGTTTTGTGTTGTGACAGTTGCAGGTCATGTGAGAGTTTCAGGCTATTTGGCAGTTGCAGGTCATTTGAGAGTTGCGGGTTATTTGACAGTTGCCATTAATGTGACAGTTGCAGGTTATTTGGCAGGACAGTTGCGGGTCAATTGACAGTTGCAGGTCATTTGACAGATGCATATCATGTGACTGTTGCAGGTCATGTGAAAGATGCTGGTCATGTGACTGTTGCAGGTCATTTGAAAGATGCTGGTCATGTGACTGTTGCAGGTCATTTGAAAGATGCTGGTCGTGAGACATGTGCAGGTCATTTGACTGTTGCAGGTCATGTGATATGTGCAGGTCATTTGACTGTTGCAGGTCATGTGCCATGTGCAGGTCATTTGACTGTTGCAGGTGATGTGATATGTGTAGGTCATTTGACTGTTGCAGGTCATTTGACATTGCAAGTTATTTGGCAGTTTTGTGTTGTGACAGTTGCAGGTCATGTGAGAGTTTCAGGCTATTTGGCAGTTGCGGGTCATTTGACAGTTGCCGTTAATGTGACAGTTGCAGGTTATTTGGCAGGGCAGTTGCGGGTCAATTGACAGTTGCAGGTCATTTGACAGATGCATTTCATGTGACTGTTGCAGGTCATTTGAAAGATGCTGGTCATGTGACTGTTGCAGGTCATTTGAAAGATGCTGGTCATGTGACTGTTGCAGGTCATTTGAAAGATGCTGGTCGTGAGACATGTGCAGGTCATTTGACTGTTGCAGGTCATGTGATATGTGCAGGTCATTTGACTGTTGCAGGTCTTGTGTCATGTGCAGGTCATTTGACTGTTGCAGGTGATGTGATATGTGTAGGTCATTTGACTGTTGCAGGTCATTTGACATTGCAAGTTATTTGGCAGTTTTGTGTTGTGACAGTTGCAGGTCATGTGAGAGTTTCAGGCTATTTGGCACTTGCTGGTCATTTCACTGTTGCAGGTCATTTGACAATATACTGTAGTATGTTTTTGGTATGATTTTATTTTTTATAAGGTTCTTTTTGTATTTGTCCACTTCTTTTCTAAATGTTAGTGTACTTTTATCTTATTTTATGTACATTAGTGTTTTTTTTATTGTATTTTTCTAAATCTTTCTATATTTAATGGAATGTGAAGACATTAATTCCACTCTAAAACTCCATCAGGTCAGGTCAGGCTTCGGTCTGCTACTGGTACCCTGTAACCCAGTACCACCTGCCTCAGGGCCGAGTCGTTGGCGATTAATCCATCATGTGATATGTGTAGTTCATTTGGCTGTTGCAGGCCGTTTGACCAGTTGCAAGTTATTTGGTAGTTGGGGGTTATTTGGCAGTTTCTGGTCCTGTGACAGTTGCGGGTAAAGTGTGAGTTTCAGGCTATTTGGCAGTTGCAGGTAATTTGAGAGTTGTGGGTCATTTGACAGTTGCCGTTAATGTGTCAGTTGCAGGTTATTTGGCAGGGCAGTTGCGGGTCAATTGACAGTTGCAGGTCATTTGACAGATGCATTTCATGTGACTGTTGCAGGTCATTTGAAAGATGCTGGTCATGTGACTGTTGCAGGTCATTTGAAAGATGCTGGTCGTGAGACATGTGCAGGTCATTTGACTGTTGCAGGTCATGTGATATGTGCAGGTCATTTGACTGTTGCAGGTCATGTGTCATGTGCAGGTCATTTGACTGTTGCAGGTGATGTGATATGTGTAGGTCATTTGACTGTTGCAGGTCATTTGACATTGCAAGTTATTTGGCAGTTTTGTGTTGTGACAGTTGCAGGTCATGTGAGAGTTTCAGGATATTTGGCAGTTGCAGGTCATTTGAGAGTTGCGGGTCATTTGACAGTTGCCGTTAATGTGACAGTTGCAGGTTATTTGGCAGGGCAGTTGCGGGTCAATTGACAGTTGCAGGTCATTTGACAGATGCATTTCATGTGACTGTTGCAGGTCATTTGAAAGATGCTGGTCATGTGACTGTTGCAGGTCATTTGAAAGATGCTGGTCATGTGACTGTTGCAGGTCATTTGAAAGATGCTGGTCGTGAGACATGTGCAGGTCATTTGACTGTTGCAGGTCATGTGATATGTGCAGGTCATTTGACTGTTGCAGGTCATGTGTCATGTGCAGGTCATTTGACTGTTGCAGGTGATGTGATATGTGTAGGTCATTTGACTGTTGCAGGTCATTTGACATTGCAAGTTATTTGGCAGTTTTGTGTTGTGACAGTTGCAGGTCATGTGAGAGTTTCAGGATATTTGGCAGTTGCAGGTCATTTGAGAGTTGCGGGTCATTTGACAGTTGCCGTTAATGTGACAGTTGCAGGTTATTTGGCAGGGCAGTTGCGGGTCAATTGACAGTTGCAGGTCATTTGACAGATGCATTTCATGTGACTGTTGCAGGTCATTTGAAAGATGCTGGTCATGTGACTGTTGCAGGTCATTTGAAAGATGCTGGTCATGTGACTGTTGCAGGTCATTTGAAAGATGCTGGTCGTGAGACATGTGCAGGTCATTTGACTGTTGCAGGTCATGTGATATGTGCAGGTCATTTGACTGTTGCAGGTCATGTGTCATGTGCAGGTCATTTGACTGTTGCAGGTGATGTGATATGTGTAGGTCATTTGACTGTTGCAGGTCATTTGACATTGCAAGTTATTTGGCAGTTTTGTGTTGTGACAGTTGCAGGTCATGTGAGAGTTTCAGGCTATTTGGCAGTTGCAGGTCATTTGAGAGTTGCGGGTCATTTGACAGTTGCCGTTAATGTGACAGTTGCAGGTTATTTGGCAGGACAGTTGCGGGTCAATTGACAGTTGCAGGTCATTTGACAGATGCATTTCATGTGACTGTTGCAGGTCATTTGAAAGATGCTGGTCATGTGACTGTTGCAGGTCATTTGAAAGATGCTGGTCATGTGACTGTTGCAGGTCATTTGAAAGATGCTGGTCGTGAGACATGTGCAGGTCATTTGACTGTTGCAGGTCATGTGATATGTGCAGGTCATTTGACTGTTGCAGGTCATGTGTCATGTGCAGGTCATTTGACTGTTGCAGGTGATGTGATATGTGTAGGTCATTTGACTGTTGCAGGTCATTTGACATTGCAAGTTATTTGGCAGTTTTGTGTTGTGACAGTTGCAGGTCATGTGAGAGTTTCAGGCTATTTGGCACTTGCTGGTCATTTCACTGTTGCAGGTCATTTGACAATATACTGTAGTATGTTTTTGGTATGATTTTATTTTTTATAAGGTTCTTTTTGTATTTGTCCACTTCTTTTCTAAATGTTAGTGTATTTTTATCTTATTTTATGTACATTAGTTTTTTTTTATTGTATTTTTCTAAATTTTTCTATATTTAATGGAATGTGAAGACATTAATTCCACTCTAAAACTCCATCAGGTCAGGTCAGGCTTCGGTCTGCTACTGGTACCCTGTAACCCAGTACCACCTGCCTCAGGGCCGAGTCGTTGGCGATTAATCCATCATGTGATATGTGTAGTTCATTTGGCTGTTGCAGGCCGTTTGACCAGTTGCAAGTTATTTGGTAGTTGGGGGTTATTTGGCAGTTTCTGGTCATGTGACAGTTGCGGGTAAAGTGTGAGTTTCAGGCTATTTGGCAGTTGCAGGTAATTTGAGAGTTGCGGGTCATTTAACAGTTGCCGTTAATGTGTCAGTTGCAGGTTATTTGGCAGGACAGTTGCGGGTCAATTGACAGTTGCAGGTCATTTGACAGATGCATATCATGTGACTGTTGCAGGTCATGTGAAAGATGCTGGTCATGTGACTGTTGCAGGTCATTTGAAAGATGCTGGTCATGTGACTGTTGCAGGTCATTTGAAAGATGCTGGTCGTGAGACATGTGCAGGTCATTTGACTGTTGCAGGTCATGCGATATGTGCAGGTCATTTGACTGTTGCAGGTCATGTGTCATGTGCAGGTCATTTGACTGTTGCAGGTGATGTGATATGTGTAGGTTATTTGACTGTTGCAGGTCATTTGACATTGCAAGTTATTTGGCAGTTTTGTGTTGTGACAGTTGCAGGTCATGTGAGAGTTTCAGGCTATTTGGCAGTTGCAGGTCATTTGAGAGTTGCGGGTCATTTGACAGTTGCCGTTAATGTGACAGTGTCAGGTTATTTGGCAGGACAGTTGCGGGTCAATTGACAGTTGCAGGTCATTTGACAGATGCATTTCATGTGACTGTTGCAGGTCATTTGAAAGATGCTGGTCATGTGACTGTTGCAGGTCATTTGAAAGATGCTGGTCATGTGACTGTTGCAGGTCATTTGAAAGATGCTGGTCGTGAGACATGTGCAGGTCATTTGACTGTTGCAGGTCATGTGATATGTGCAGGTCATTTGACTGTTGCAGGTCATGTGTCATGTGCAGGTCATTTGACTGTTGCAGGTGATGTGATATGTGTAGGTCATTTGACTGTTGCAGGTCATTTGACATTGCAAGTTATTTGGCAGTTTTGTGTTGTGACAGTTGCAGGTCATGTGAGAGTTTCAGGCTATTTGGCAGTTGCAGGTCATTTGAGAGTTGCGGGTCATTTGACAGTTGCCGTTAATGTGACAGTTGCAGGTTATTTGGCAGGGCAGTTGCGGGTCAATTGACAGTTGCAGGTCATTTGACAGATGCATTTCATGTGACTGTTGCAGGTCATTTAAAAGATGCTGGTCATGTGACTGTTGCAGGTCATTTGAAAGATGCTGGTCATGTGACTGTTGCAGGTCATTTGAAAGATGCTGGTCGTGAGACATGTGCAGGTCATTTGACTGTTGCAGGTCATGTGATATGTGCAGGTCATTTGACTGTTGCAGGTCATGTGTCATGTGCAGGTCATTTGACTGTTGCAGGTGATGTGATATGTGTAGGTCATTTGACTGTTGCAGGTCATTTGACATTGCAAGTTATTTGGCAGTTTTGTGTTGTGACAGTTGCAGGTCATGTGAGAGTTTCAGGATATTTGGCAGTTGCAGGTAATTTGAGAGTTGTGGGTCATTTGACAGTTGCCGTTAATGTGACAGTTGCAGGTTATTTGGCAGGGCAGTTGCGGGTCAATTGACAGTTGCAGGTCATTTGACAGATGCATTTCATGTGACTGTTGCAGGTCATTTGAAAGATGCTGGTCATGTGACTGTTGCAGGTCATTTGAAAGATGCTGGTCATGTGACTGTTGCAGGTCATTTGAAAGATGCTGGTCGTGAGACATGTGCAGGTCATTTGACTGTTGCAGGTCATGTGATATGTGCAGGTCATTTGACTGTTGCAGGTCATGTGTCATGTGCAGGTCATTTGACTGTTGCAGGTGATGTGATATGTGTAGGTCATTTGACTGTTGCAGGTCATTTGACATTGCAAGTTATTTGGCAGTTTTGTGTTGTGACAGTTGCAGGTCATGTGAGAGTTTCAGGCTATTTGGCACTTGCTGGTCATTTCACTGTTGCAGGTCATTTGACAATATACTGTAGTATGTTTTTGGTATGATTTTATTTTTTATAAGGTTCTTTTTGTATTTGTCCACTTCTTTTCTAAATGTTAGTGTACTTTTATCTTATTTTATGTACATTAGTGTTTTTTTTATTGTATTTTTCTAAATGTTTCTATATTTAATGGAATGTGAAGACATTAATTCCACTCTAAAACTCCATCAGGTCAGGTCAGGCTTCGGTCTGCTACTGGTACCCTGTAACCCAGTACCACCTGCCTCAGGGTCGAGTCGTTGGCGATTAATCCATCATGTGATATGTGTAGTTCATTTGGCTGTTGCAGGCCGTTTGACCAGTTGCAAGTTATTTGGTAGTTGGGGGTTATTTGGCAGTTTCTGGTCATGTGACAGTTGCGGGTAAAGTGTGAATTTCAGGCTATTTGGCAGTTGCAGGTAATTTGAGAGTTGCGGGTCATTTGACAGTTGCCGTTAATGTGACAGTTGCAGGTTATTTGGCAGGGCAGTTGCGGGTCAATTGACAGTTGCAGGTCATTTGACAGATGCATTTCATGTGACTGTTGCAGGTCATTTGAAAGATGCTGGTCATGTGACTGTTGCAGGTCATTTGAAAGATGCTGGTCATGTGACTGTTGCAGGTCATTTGAAAGATGCTGGTCGTGAGACATGTGCAGGTCATTTGACTGTTGCAGGTCATGTGATATGTGCAGGTCATTTGACTGTTGCAGGTCATGTGTCATGTGCAGGTCATTTGACTGTTGCAGGTGATGTGATATGTGTAGGTCATTTGACTGTTGCAGGTCATTTGACATTGCAAGTTATTTGGCAGTTTTGTGTTGTGACAGTTGCAGGTCATGTGAGAGTTTCAGGCTATTTGGCAGTTGCAGGTCATTTGAGAGTTGCGGGTCATTTGACAGTTGCCGTTAATGTGACAGTTGCAGGTTATTTGGCAGGACAGTTGCGGGTCAATTGACAGTTGCAGGTCATTTGACAGATGCATTTCATGTGACTGTTGCAGGTCATTTGAAAGATGCTGGTCATGTGACTGTTGCAGGTCATTTGAAAGATGCTGGTCATGTGACTGTTGCAGGTCATTTGAAAGATGCTGGTCGTGAGACATGTGCAGGTCATTTGACTGTTGCAGGTCATGTGATATGTGCAGGTCATTTGACTGTTGCAGGTCATGTGTCATGTGCAGGTCATTTGACTGTTGCAGGTGATGTGATATGTGTAGGTCATTTGACTGTTGCAGGTCATTTGACATTGCAAGTTATTTGGCAGTTTTGTGTTGTGACAGTTGCAGGTCATGTGAGAGTTTCAGGCTATTTGGCAGTTGCAGGTCATTTGAGAGTTGTGGGTCATTTGACAGTTGCCGTTAATGTGACAGTTGCAGGTTATTTGGCAGGGCAGTTGCGGGTCAATTGACAGTTGCAGGTCATTTGACAGATGCATTTCATGTGACTGTTGCAGGTCATTTGAAAGATGCTGGTCATGTGACTGTTGCAGGTCATTTGAAAGATGCTGGTCATGTGACTGTTGCAGGTCATTTGAAAGATGCTGGTCGTGAGACATGTGCAGGTCATTTGACTGTTGCAGGTCATGTGATATGTGCAGGTCATTTGACTGTTGCAGGTCATGTGTCATGTGCAGGTCATTTGACTGTTGCAGGTGATGTGATATGTGTAGGTCATTTGACTGTTGCAGGTCATTTGACATTGCAAGTTATTTGGCAGTTTTGTGTTGTGACAGTTGCAGGTCATGTGAGAGTTTCAGGCTATTTGGCAGTTGCAGGTCATTTGAGAGTTGCGGGTTATTTGACAGTTGCCGTTAATGTGACAGTTGCAGGTTATTTGGCAGGACAGTTGCGGGTCAATTGACAGTTGCAGGTCATTTGACAGATGCATATCATGTGACTGTTGCAGGTCATGTGAAAGATGCTGGTCATGTGACTGTTGCAGGTCATTTGAAAGATGCTGGTCATGTGACTGTTGCAGGTCATTTGAAAGATGCTGGTCGTGAGACATGTGCAGGTCATTTGACTGTTGCAGGTCATGTGATATGTGCAGGTCATTTGACTGTTGCAGGTCATGTGTCATGTGCAGGTCATTTGACTGTTGCAGGTGATGTGATATGTGTAGGTCATTTGACTGTTGCAGGTCATTTGACATTGCAAGTTATTTGGCAGTTTTGTGTTGTGACAGTTGCAGGTCATGTGAGAGTTTCAGGCTATTTGGCAGTTGCAGGTCATTTGAGAGTTGTGGGTCATTTGACAGTTGCCGTTAATGTGACAGTTGCAGGTTATTTGGCAGGGCAGTTGCGGGTCAATTGACAGTTGCAGGTCATTTGACAGATGCATTTCATGTGACTGTTGCAGGTCATTTGAAAGATGCTGGTCATGTGACTGTTGCAGGTCATTTGAAAGATGCTGGTCATGTGACTGTTGCAGGTCATTTGAAAGATGCTGGTCGTGAGACATGTGCAGGTCATTTGACTGTTGCAGGTCATGTGATATGTGCAGGTCATTTGACTGTTGCAGGTCATGTGTCATGTGCAGGTCATTTGACTGTTGCAGGTGATGTGATATGTGTAGGTCATTTGACTGTTGCAGGTCATTTGACATTGCAAGTTATTTGGCAGTTTTTTGTTGTGACAGTTGCAGGTCATGTGAGAGTTTCAGGCTATTTGGCAGTTGCAGGTCATTTGAGAGTTGCGGGTTATTTGACAGTTGCCGTTAATGTGACAGTTGCAGGTTATTTGGCAGGACAGTTGCGGGTCAATTGACAGTTGCAGGTCATTTGACAGATGCATATCATGTGACTGTTGCAGGTCATGTGAAAGATGCTGGTCATGTGACTGTTGCAGGTCATTTGAAAGATGCTGGTCATGTGACTGTTGCAGGTCATTTGAAAGATGCTGGTCGTGAGACATGTGCAGGTCATTTGACTGTTGCAGGTCATGTGATATGTGCAGGTCATTTGACTGTTGCAGGTCATGTGTCATGTGCAGGTCATTTGACTGTTGCAGGTGATGTGATATGTGTAGGTCATTTGACTGTTGCAGGTCATTTGACATTGCAAGTTATTTGGCAGTTTTGTGTTGTGACAGTTGCAGGTCATGTGAGAGTTTCAGGCTATTTGGCAGTTGCAGGTCATTTGAGAGTTGTGGGTCATTTGACAGTTGCCGTTAATGTGACAGTTGCAGGTTATTTGGCAGGGCAGTTGCGGGTCAATTGACAGTTGCAGGTCATTTGACAGATGCATTTCATGTGACTGTTGCAGGTCATTTGAAAGATGCTGGTCATGTGACTGTTGCAGGTCATTTGAAAGATGCTGGTCATGTGACTGTTGCAGGTCATTTGAAAGATGCTGGTCGTGAGACATGTGCAGGTCATTTGACTGTTGCAGGTCATGTGATATGTGCAGGTCATTTGACTGTTGCAGGTCATGTGTCATGTGCAGGTCATTTGACTGTTGCAGGTGATGTGATATGTGTAGGTCATTTGACTGTTGCAGGTCATTTGACATTGCAAGTTATTTGGCAGTTTTGTGTTGTGACAGTTGCAGGTCATGTGAGAGTTTCAGGATATTTGGCAGTTGCAGGTAATTTGAGAGTTGTGGGTCATTTGACAGTTGCCGTTAATGTGACAGTTGCAGGTTATTTGGCAGGGCAGTTGCGGGTCAATTGACAGTTGCAGGTCATTTGACAGATGCATTTCATGTGACTGTTGCAGGTCATTTGAAAGATGCTGGTCATGTGACTGTTGCAGGTCATTTGAAAGATGCTGGTCATGTGACTGTTGCAGGTCATTTGAAAGATGCTGGTCGTGAGACATGTGCAGGTCATTTGACTGTTGCAGGTCATGTGATATGTGCAGGTCATTTGACTGTTGCAGGTCATGTGTCATGTGCAGGTCATTTGACTGTTGCAGGTGATGTGATATGTGTAGGTCATTTGACTGTTGCAGGTCATTTGACATTGCAAGTTATTTGGCAGTTTTGTGTTGTGACAGTTGCAGGTCATGTGAGAGTTTCAGGCTATTTGGCACTTGCTGGTCATTTCACTGTTGCAGGTCATTTGACAATATACTGTAGTATGTTTTTGGTATGATTTTATTTTTTATAAGGTTCTTTTTGTATTTGTCCACTTCTTTTCTAAATGTTAGTGTACTTTTATCTTATTTTATGTACATTAGTGTTTTTTTTATTGTATTTTTCTAAATGTTTCTATATTTAATGGAATGTGAAGACATTAATTCCACTCTAAAACTCCATCAGGTCAGGTCAGGCTTCGGTCTGCTACTGGTACCCTGTAACCCAGTACCACCTGCCTCAGGGTCGAGTCGTTGGCGATTAATCCATCATGTGATATGTGTAGTTCATTTGGCTGTTGCAGGCCGTTTGACCAGTTGCAAGTTATTTGGTAGTTGGGGGTTATTTGGCAGTTTCTGGTCATGTGACAGTTGCGGGTAAAGTGTGAGTTTCAGGCTATTTGGCAGTTGCAGGTAATTTGAGAGTTGCGGGTCATTTGACAGTTGCCGTTAATGTGACAGTTGCAGGTTATTTGGCAGGGCAGTTGCGGGTCAATTGACAGTTGCAGGTCATTTGACAGATGCATTTCATGTGACTGTTGCAGGTCATTTGAAAGATGCTGGTCATGTGACTGTTGCAGGTCATTTGAAAGATGCTGGTCATGTGACTGTTGCAGGTCATTTGAAAGATGCTGGTCGTGAGACATGTGCAGGTCATTTGACTGTTGCAGGTCATGTGATATGTGCAGGTCATTTGACTGTTGCAGGTCATGTGTCATGTGCAGGTCATTTGACTGTTGCAGGTGATGTGATATGTGTAGGTCATTTGACTGTTGCAGGTCATTTGACATTGCAAGTTATTTGGCAGTTTTGTGTTGTGACAGTTGCAGGTCATGTGAGAGTTTCAGGCTATTTGGCAGTTGCAGGTCATTTGAGAGTTGCGGGTCATTTGACAGTTGCCGTTAATGTGACAGTTGCAGGTTATTTGGCAGGACAGTTGCGGGTCAATTGACAGTTGCAGGTCATTTGACAGATGCATTTCATGTGACTGTTGCAGGTCATTTGAAAGATGCTGGTCATGTGACTGTTGCAGGTCATTTGAAAGATGCTGGTCATGTGACTGTTGCAGGTCATTTGAAAGATGCTGGTCGTGAGACATGTGCAGGTCATTTGACTGTTGCAGGTCATGTGATATGTGCAGGTCATTTGACTGTTGCAGGTCATGTGTCATGTGCAGGTCATTTGACTGTTGCAGGTGATGTGATATGTGTAGGTCATTTGACTGTTGCAGGTCATTTGACATTGCAAGTTATTTGGCAGTTTTGTGTTGTGACAGTTGCAGGTCATGTGAGAGTTTCAGGCTATTTGGCAGTTGCAGGTCATTTGAGAGTTGTGGGTCATTTGACAGTTGCCGTTAATGTGACAGTTGCAGGTTATTTGGCAGGGCAGTTGCGGGTCAATTGACAGTTGCAGGTCATTTGACAGATGCATTTCATGTGACTGTTGCAGGTCATTTGAAAGATGCTGGTCATGTGACTGTTGCAGGTCATTTGAAAGATGCTGGTCATGTGACTGTTGCAGGTCATTTGAAAGATGCTGGTCGTGAGACATGTGCAGGTCATTTGACTGTTGCAGGTCATGTGATATGTGCAGGTCATTTGACTGTTGCAGGTCATGTGTCATGTGCAGGTCATTTGACTGTTGCAGGTGATGTGATATGTGTAGGTCATTTGACTGTTGCAGGTCATTTGACATTGCAAGTTATTTGGCAGTTTTGTGTTGTGACAGTTGCAGGTCATGTGAGAGTTTCAGGCTATTTGGCAGTTGCAGGTCATTTGAGAGTTGCGGGTTATTTGACAGTTGCCGTTAATGTGACAGTTGCAGGTTATTTGGCAGGACAGTTGCGGGTCAATTGACAGTTGCAGGTCATTTGACAGATGCATATCATGTGACTGTTGCAGGTCATGTGAAAGATGCTGGTCATGTGACTGTTGCAGGTCATTTGAAAGATGCTGGTCATGTGACTGTTGCAGGTCATTTGAAAGATGCTGGTCGTGAGACATGTGCAGGTCATTTGACTGTTGCAGGTCATGTGATATGTGCAGGTCATTTGACTGTTGCAGGTCATGTGTCATGTGCAGGTCATTTGACTGTTGCAGGTGATGTGATATGTGTAGGTCATTTGACTGTTGCAGGTCATTTGACATTGCAAGTTATTTGGCAGTTTTGTGTTGTGACAGTTGCAGGTCATGTGAGAGTTTCAGGCTATTTGGCAGTTGCAGGTCATTTGAGAGTTGTGGGTCATTTGACAGTTGCCGTTAATGTGACAGTTGCAGGTTATTTGGCAGGGCAGTTGCGGGTCAATTGACAGTTGCAGGTCATTTGACAGATGCATTTCATGTGACTGTTGCAGGTCATTTGAAAGATGCTGGTCATGTGACTGTTGCAGGTCATTTGAAAGATGCTGGTCATGTGACTGTTGCAGGTCATTTGAAAGATGCTGGTCGTGAGACATGTGCAGGTCATTTGACTGTTGCAGGTCATGTGATATGTGCAGGTCATTTGACTGTTGCAGGTCATGTGTCATGTGCAGGTCATTTGACTGTTGCAGGTGATGTGATATGTGTAGGTCATTTGACTGTTGCAGGTCATTTGACATTGCAAGTTATTTGGCAGTTTTTTGTTGTGACAGTTGCAGGTCATGTGAGAGTTTCAGGCTATTTGGCAGTTGCAGGTCATTTGAGAGTTGCGGGTTATTTGACAGTTGCCGTTAATGTGACAGTTGCAGGTTATTTGGCAGGACAGTTGCGGGTCAATTGACAGTTGCAGGTCATTTGACAGATGCATATCATGTGACTGTTGCAGGTCATGTGAAAGATGCTGGTCATGTGACTGTTGCAGGTCATTTGAAAGATGCTGGTCATGTGACTGTTGCAGGTCATTTGAAAGATGCTGGTCGTGAGACATGTGCAGGTCATTTGACTGTTGCAGGTCATGTGATATGTGCAGGTCATTTGACTGTTGCAGGTCATGTGTCATGTGCAGGTCATTTGACTGTTGCAGGTGATGTGATATGTGTAGGTCATTTGACTGTTGCAGGTCATTTGACATTGCAAGTTATTTGGCAGTTTTGTGTTGTGACAGTTGCAGGTCATGTGAGAGTTTCAGGCTATTTGGCAGTTGCAGGTCATTTGAGAGTTGTGGGTCATTTGACAGTTGCCGTTAATGTGACAGTTGCAGGTTATTTGGCAGGGCAGTTGCGGGTCAATTGACAGTTGCAGGTCATTTGACAGATGCATTTCATGTGACTGTTGCAGGTCATTTGAAAGATGCTGGTCATGTGACTGTTGCAGGTCATTTGAAAGATGCTGGTCATGTGACTGTTGCAGGTCATTTGAAAGATGCTGGTCGTGAGACATGTGCAGGTCATTTGACTGTTGCAGGTCATGTGATATGTGCAGGTCATTTGACTGTTGCAGGTCATGTGTCATGTGCAGGTCATTTGACTGTTGCAGGTGATGTGATATGTGTAGGTCATTTGACTGTTGCAGGTCATTTGACATTGCAAGTTATTTGGCAGTTTTGTGTTGTGACAGTTGCAGGTCATGTGAGAGTTTCAGGCTATTTGGCAGTTGCAGGTCATTTGAGAGTTGCGGGTCATTTGACAGTTGCCGTTAATGTGACAGTTGCAGGTTATTTGGCAGGACAGTTGCGGGTCTTTTGACATTTGCAGGCCATGTGATAGTTGCGGGTAATTTTTACTGTTGCAACTGTTACAGTTGCAGGTCATGTGACAATATACTGTAGTATATTTTTAGTGTATTTTTGTTTTGTACAACGTTATTTTTGTTTTTTTCCATTTCTTTGGCAATTGTTAATGTACGTTTATCATATTTTATGTACATTATAGTATTTTAATTGTACTTTTAATACATTTTGTGTATTTTGCAATGTGAAGATATTGATTCCAATATAAATCTCCATTCTTACTTCTGTAATTATTGTATCTCAGATCCCTGTTGGACCTGTGTATGTGCTTGTATTCCTAACTTCATAGAGACATTGATCTGTTTACGCAGTCAGACCATGGGGACCTCTGACACTATAGGGACCAAAGTGCAGGTCCCCACAAGAGTTAAATATAAATGTTAGTTCCCACTCGTGAAATAGAAATGATATTTCTCCCAAAATACATTAATTATTTTTTTTCAGAAAGTATCCATGAAGCATGAGGGAAACAGGTGAAAAGTGACATGTGGTTTTCAAATAGTTGAAGACGAGTTTACTTTTGTACATATACAAAAGTTGATATAATTAGAGCAAAGTACAAAGCCACCAGAAAGCTCTAAGTCAAGACAACACCAGACGGACAGTGCATTTGGCACAGTTTGGCACATAAGTGTACCAATTGTATCCAAATAGATTATTTACACTTCCAATTAAATCTGTCTGGAAAATACAAGTCACATCTATTTTATTTATCTTTTACTGTCTACTGGAGCTTTTAGAACTGAAATTCACCTCGTGCTTAATCAACTTTGTGCAAAACTATAATTAATAAAAGCAAATTAAAATTCATTATTTTTTCTTCAAATGGAGTAGTTTTATGAAGAACCTGCTCCAAACAATATAAGAATAATATAATATCAATAATAATAATAATAATAATACACTTGAGTAAACATCAAATATAAATTTTAACAAATGTGAAAAAAATCTATCTATCTAATACATTCAATTAGCCCTTTAAACTTCCGGACATTTTTGTCTACATCTTACCTAAATGTCTTGGTAAAAGTAAATTGCATTCTGTTCTTGAACCATTTGGAATACATCCATGGCGCTGGTCTCTTTTTTTTTTTTAAGCTAACACCCTAATTTCTTTTCCCAGTACAGTCAGAATCACTGATTCACATGTTTTATTGAGGAAAAATTTCAGGCGAGATACAAATTTATTTTATTTCACTGTGTTCCTACCTTAAATAATCAGTGCCAGTAACAAAGTGTGTCTGTACAGTGAGAGCTGAAAACCACTATAGGACCACAGCACTTGATCTGACCTAGTTCACATTTTACAACAATACTAAAACAAATGAGTATTAGGCACATATTGATGACAGGATATGTCCAGGTGTCTAGATATGTCAACTTTTGGACACACTTGAATCAAAAGGTGACTATTCTTGAATGCTTTAGTGTATGATTATTGATGAGGTCTCTCATATATATATAAATATAAATAATATATATATATATAGATGTATATATATCTATCTATATATATCTATCTATCTATCTATCTATCTATATATATATATATATATATATATATATATATATATATATATATATATATATATATATATATATATATATATATATATATATGGATATTTATGAATGTTTTGGACAATATTTTGGCTATATTTTTTTTTGTTTGGATGTTTTTGTTGGAATATTGTTCCTCTGTGGTAAGCCATGCCACTTCCTGTTTGATTTTTGTTTGAACAAATGACAAATTTTTAGCTGCTGTGGTCAATTAATCGGAAAGTGGCTCATATCAGTTGATAGTGAGAATCTTTGTTTTCAAAATATACTGAGTTTATGTGTTGTTGAACCTACAGGTTCTTATGGCCCTTGGAAGGTAAATGGGTTAGAAAAAATAGAAATATAAAAATTAGCGCAAATAACAAACCCAAACAAGTGCAGAAATGTCCATGTGTTGTCATATATATATCTAGTTTACTGCTGGTTAACTGGTTTATACATATTAGTATCAGGTTTACTACCGGTTAACCAGTGTATACATATTTACATCAGGTTTACTGGTTGTTAACTGGTTTATGCATATTAATATCAGGTTTACTGGTGCTGAACTGGTTTATACATATTTGTATAAGCTTTTACTTCTGGTTAACTGGTGTATTCATATTTATATCAGGTTTCCTGCTGATTAACTGGTTTCTTCATATTTAATACAGGTTTACTGCTGGTTAACTGGTTTATACATATTTATATCAGGTTTACTGGTGCTGAACTGGTTTATACATATTTGTATAAGCTTTTACTTCTGGTTAACTGGTGTATTCTTATTTATATCAGGTTTCCTGCTGGTTAACTGGTTTATACATATTCAAACGAGGTTTGCTGCTGGTTAACTGGTTTTTACATATTTACACAAGGTTTCCTGCTGGTTAACTGTTTTATACATATTCATATGAGATTTACTGCTGCTGGTTAACTGGTTTATATATATTAACATGAGGTTTACTGCTGGTTAACTGATTTATACATGTTTATTACAGGTTTACTGCTGGTTAACTGGTTTTTACATATTTACACAAGGTTTACTGCTGGTTCACTGGTTTATACATATTTACATGAGGTTTACTGCTGCTGGTTAACTGTTTTTTTCATATTAACATGAGGTTTACTGCTGGTTAACTGGTTTTTACATATTTACACAAGGTTTACTGCTGGTTCACTGATTTATACATGTTTATTACAGGTTTACTGCTGGTTAACTGGTTTTTACATATTTACACAAGGTTTACTGCTGGTTCACTGGTTTATACATATTTACATGAGGTTTACTGCTGCTGGTTAACTGTTTTTTTCATATTAACATGAGGTTTACTGCTGGTTAACTGGTTTTTACATATTTACACAAGGTTTACTGCTGGTTAACTGGTGTATTCATATTTATATCAGGTTATCTGCTGATTAACTGGTTTCTTCATATTTAAAACAGGTTTACTGCTGGTTAACTGGTTTATAGATATTCAAACGAGGTTTGCTGCTGGTTCACTGGTTTTTACATATTTACACAAGGTTTACTGCTGGTTAACTGGTTTTTACATATTTACACAAGGTTTACTGCTGGTTCACTGGTTAATACATATTTACATGAGGTTTACTGCTGCTGGTTAACTGTTTTTTTCATATTAACATGAGGTTTACTGCTGGTTAACTGGTTTTTACATATTTACACAAGGTTTACTGCTGGTTCACTGATTTATACATGTTTATTACAGGTTTACTGCTGGTTAACTGGTTTTTACATATTTACACAAGGTTTACTGCTGGTTTACTGGTTTATACATATTTACATGAGGTTTACTGCTGCTGGTTAACTGTTTTTTCATATTAACATGAGGTTTACTGCTGGTTAACTGGTTTTTACATATTTACACAAGGTTTACTGCTGGTTAACTGGTGTATTCATATTTAAAACAGGTTTACTGCTGGTTAACTGGTTTATAGATATTCAAACGAGGTTTGCTGCTGGTTCACTGGTTTTTACATATTTACACAAGGTTTACTGCTGGTTAACTGTTTTTTCATATTAACATGAGGTTTACTGCTGGTTAACTGGTTTTTACATATTTACACAAGGTTTACTGCTGGTTAACTGGTGTATTCATATTTAAAACAGGTTTACTGCTGGTTAACTGGTTTATAGATATTCAAACGAGGTTTGCTGCTGGTTCACTGGTTTTTACATATTTACACAAGGTTTACTGCTGGTTAACTGGTTTTTACATATTTACACAAGGTTTACTGCTGGTTCACTGGTTTATACATATTTACATGAGGTTTACTGCTGCTGGTTAACTGTTTTTTCATATTAACATGAGGTTTACTGCTGGTTAACTGGTTTTTACATATTTACACAAGGTTTACTGCTGGTTCACTGATTTATACATGTTTATTACAGGTTTACTGCTGGTTAACTGGTTTTTACATATTTACACAAGGTTTACTGCTGGTTCACTGGTTTATACATATTTACATGAGGTTTACTGCTGCTGGTTAACTGTTTTTTCATATTAACATGAGGTTTACTGCTGGTTAACTGGTTTTTACATATTTACACAAGGTTTACTGCTGGTTAACTGGTTTTTACATATTTATATCAGGTTTACTTCTGCTGGTTAACTGGTTTATTCATATTTATATCTGGTTTACTACTGCTGAACTGGTTCATACATATTTATATCTGGTTTACTTCTGGTTAACTGGTGTATTCATATTTATATCCGGTTTCCTGCTGGTTAACTGGTTTATACATATTTATATCAGGTTTACTGCTGCTGGTTAACTGGTTTATACATATTAACATGAGGTCTACTGCTGGTTAACTCATTTATATATTTTTATTACAGGTTTACTGCTGGTAACTGGTTTTTACCTATTTACATGAGGTTTACTTCTGGTTAACTGGTTTATTCATATTTATATCAGGTTTACTGCTGCTGAACTGGTTCATACACATTTATATCTGGTTTTCTTCTGGTTAACTGGTGTATTCATATTTATATCAGGTTACCGCTGCTGGTTAACTGGTTTATACATTTTAACATGAGGTTTACTGCTGGTTAACTGATTTATACATGTTTATTACAGGTTTACTGCTGTTTCACTGGTTTATACATATTTAAACAAGGTTTGCTGCTGGTTAACTGGTTTTTACATATTTACACAAGGTTTACTGCTGGTTAACTGGTTTTTACATATTCATATCGGGTTTACTGCTGCTGGTTAACTGGTTTATACATATTTATATCTGGTTTACTACTGCTGAACTGGTTCATACATATTTATATGTGGTTTACTGCTGGTTAACTGGTTTTTACATATTCATATCGGGTTTACTGTTGCTGGTTAACTGATTCATACATGTTTATTCCAGGTTTACTGCTGGTTCACTGGTTTATACATATTAACATGAGGTGTACTGCTGGTTAACTGATTCATACATGTTTATTACAGGTTTACTGCTGGTTTATACATAATTACATGAGGTTTACTTCTGGTTAACGCGTTGATACATATTTACATCAGGTTTACTGGTTTATTTATATTTATATTAGGGGAACTGGTTAATACAGATTTACATGAGGTTTATTGCTGCTGGTTAACTGGTGTATTCATATTTATATCAGGTTTACTGCTGCTGGTTAACTGGTTTATTACTACTGTTCTCCTTATACGTGCTACCACTTGGAGATGTTATTAGAAAACATAATGTTAGCTTCCATAGCTATGCGGACGACACACAAATATACATCTGTGCAGAACCCAACGACGTCACAGCGATCCATTCTATCACAAACTGTCTTATGGCAATAAATCAATGGATGAGCAGAAACTTCCTGAAATTAAATGAGGACAAAACAGAAATTCTACTTGTCGGCCCAAAAGCAAAAAGAGATATGCTGATGAGTAGGATGGGCAAACTCACCTCCTGGATCAAACCAGAAGTGACATGTCTGGGAGTCACTCTAGACTCAGACTTAAACTTTAAGTACAACATAAAGAAAGTCACCAAAACATCATTCTTCCACCTTAGAAACATAGCCAAAGTAATACCAGTTATAAATCAAAAGGATGCTGAAAAACTGGTCCATGCTTTTATCTCCAGCAGACTGGACTACTGTAATGCACTCTTCACAGGCCTCCCAAAAAGCACCACAGACAGACTTCAGCTGATCCAGAACTCTGCAGCTAGGTTACTAACCAGAACCAAGAAGAGAGAGCACATTACTCCAGTGGAGGTTTCCCTGCACTGGCTACCAGTAACTCACAGAATAGATTTTAAAATACTACTCCTCACTTAAAAAGCATTAAACGGAACAGGACCCAGTTTCATTTCAAACTCACTAAGCAGTTATGTACAAACTAGAACACTAAGGTCATCCAACGCAGGCTTACGAGTGACTCCCAGATATATTACAAAGAAAATTGGGGACGCAGCCTTTGTTTACTATGCACCTAAGTTATGGAATACAATTCCAAAAGACATCAGGGAAACCAGCTCACTGACTATATTCAAAGCTAAATTAAAAACATTCTTATTTTCATCAGCCTTTGAAGGGAGATAAAGAATGGAGTCACAATTCTGTGACCCATTTCTTTACATACTGTACACTCTTTGCATAATCAAATCAAATTTTATCTGTAATTTTATTTCTTATTCATTGATTTATTTCTTATTTATAATCAGTTTATTTTTTAATCAATGTGATTGAAATTTTATGATCAGTCTATTTTGTACTCTTGTAATTTTATATTTCTTATTTATTGATTTATTTCTCAGTTAAACACTTTATTGAAATTTTCTAATATTTTGTGTAATGTATTTTTTCACCCTGTAATTTTTTTAATCAATGTGAAGCACTTTGGGCTACAGTGTTTGTATGAAAGGTGCTATACAAATAAAGATTATTATTATTATTATTATTATTATTATATATATTTTTTTACATATCTACATGAGGTTGACTTCTGGTTAACTCGTTAATACATATTTATATCAGGTTTGCTGCCACTGAACTGGTTTGTTCATATTTATTCCAGGTTTACTTCTGCTGGTTAAATGGCTTATACATATTTACATCAGGTTTACTGGTTTATTCATATTTATATCAGGGGAACTGGTTAATACAGATTTGCATGAAGTTTACTGCTGCTGGTTAACTGGTGTATTCATATTTATATCAGCTTTACTGCTGCTGGTTAACTGGTTTTTACCTATTTACATGAGGCTTGCTGCTTGTTAACTGGTTTATTCATATTTATATCTGGTTTACTTCTGGTTAACTGGTGTATTTATATTTATATCAGGTTTCCTGCTGCTGGTTAACTGGTTTATACATATTAACATGAGGTTTACTGCTGGTTAAATGATTTATACATGTTTATTACAGGTTTACTGCTGGTTCACTGGTTTTTACATATTTACATGAGGTTTACTGCTGCTGGTTAACTGGTGTATTCATATTTATATCAGGTTACCGCTGCTGGTTAACTGGTTTATACATTTTAACATGAGGTTTACTGCTCGTTAACTGATTTATACATGTTTATTACAGGTTTACTGCTGTTTCACTGGTTTATACATATTTAAACAAGGTTTGCTGCTGGTTAACTGGTTTTTACATATTTACACAAGGTTTACTGCTGGTTAACTGGTTTAAACATATTTATATCAGGTTTACTGCTGCTGGTTAACTGGTT